>CM062814.1:495644971-496004971 GCA_031772625.1 Pinus tabuliformis | reverse complement strand
AGATCAATCAATAGATTTCTGAGAGGTTGGTTGGGTGCATTAGTTGTAGAATTTTGATATTCATTTTCTTCCGTCTACATTTGTAACTTAGTTAATTTCCTACACAAAGCATCAATTTCATCATCCTGACAATTGGCCTTAGCTTTGAGAGACTAGAGTTCATCCATGAGGAATATGATTGTGTTTGCTTGTTGATGAAATTTCTATTGGAAATCTAAATTCTCGTTACACATTCAGAGGTTTCACTTGTGACATCTAGTTTGTGGGAAAATCTGGATTTTATGTCATTTTGGAAATGGTTTTGGTTTTGGTCAGATTTAGTCTGTTGTCTTATTGAGTTGATATCAGATGGATCTAAGTTGTCCTTTTGTAAATTTCCATCTTGAGGGGCTTCTTTATTGCACTATCTCCATATTTGTTTATGTATTGAATGTTGGTTTATAAGGGAAATTCAATGCCCAGAGTGCATTGCACATTTGTATTGTGTTTTAATTGGAAGTGTATTGATTTAAAAAGGTAAACTGATGCTCATAGTGGGTTGGCCTACCAGCCCATTTCCATTGTATATTCATTTATAAGAGTCATTCAATGTCCATAGTTGGAAAAATTGGAGGTAAATCGATTTGTAAGAGAAAATTTGCATTATGTTTGGATTCAAAGTAAATTGGGTTATAAGGGAAATTCAATGTCAAGAGTGCATTACCCATTTGTATTATGTTTTAATTGGAGGTATTATGTGTATTATGTGTTGTTTCATCATGAAGTATTTCTACAATTAGATGAAATGTAAACGAAAAATGTTGTCATTGTTTATTTATGGTTGGGCATGATGTTATATGTAATTGTAGTGCTAGGCATACATTGTTACAAGGTGTGAGTCTGTGATAATATGTAGAGATTTCACATTCAGAGGTTTCACTTGTGTATTGTTGTTTCATTCCTTTGTGGCATCTGGTTTGTGGAGAAATATGGATTTTATGTCATTTTGGAAATGGTTTTGGTTCTGGTCAGATTTAGTCTGTTGTCTTATTGAGTTTATATCAGATGGATCTAAGTTGTCCTTTTGTAAATTGCCATCTTGAGGAGCTTCTTTATTGCACTGTCTCCATATTTGTTGATGTATTGAATGTTGGTTTATAAGGGAAATTCAATGCCCAGAGTGCATTGCCCATTTGTATTGTGTTTTAATTGGAAGTGCATTGATTTAAAAAGGTAAACTGATGCTCATAGTGGGCTGGCCTACTAGCCCATTTGCATTGTATATTCATTTATAAGAGTCATTCAATGTCCATAGTTGGCAGAATTGGAGGTAAATTGATTTGTAAGAGCAACTTTGCATTGTGTTTGGATTCGAAGTAAATTGGGTTATAAGGGAAATTCAATGTCGAGAGTGCATTACCCATTTGTATTATGTTTTAATTGGAGGTATTATGTGCATTATGTGTTGTTTCATCATGAAGTATTGCTACAATTTGATGAAATGTAAACTAAAAATGTTGTCATTGTGTATTTATGGTTGGGCATGATGTTATATGTAATTGTAGCGCTAGGCATAATACATTGTTACAAGGTATGAGTCTGTGATAATATGCAGAGATTTCACATTGCAGAGATTTCACATTCAGAGGTTTCACTTGTGTATTGTTGTTTCATTCCTTTGTGGCATCTGGTTTGTGGAGAAATCTGGATTTTATGTCATTTTGGAAATGGTTTTGGTTCTAGTCAGATTTACTCTGTTGTCTAATTGAGTTGATATCAGATGGATCTAAGTTGTCCTTTTGTAAATTTCCATCTTGAGGAGTTTCTTAATTGCACCATCTCCATATTTGTTGATTTATTGAATGTTGGTTTATAAGGGAAATTCAATGCCCAAAGTGCATTGCCCATTTGTATTGTGTTTTAATTGGAAGTGCATTGATTTAAAAAGGTAAACTGATGCTCATAGTGGGTTGGCCTACCAGCCCATTTGCATTGTATATTCATTTATAAGATTCATTCAATGTCCATAGTTGACAGAATTGGAGGTAAATTGATTTGCAAAAGCAACTTTGCATTGTGTTTGGATTTGAAGTAAATTGGGTTATAAGGGAAATTCAATGTCGAGAGTGCATTACCCATTTGTATTATGTTTTAATTGGAGGTATTATGTGCATTATGTGTTGTTTCATCATGAAGTATTGCTACAATATGATGAAATGTAAAATAAAAATGTTGTCATTGTTTATTTATGGTTGAGCATGACGTTATATGTAATTGTAGCGCTAGGCATAATACATTGTTCCAAGGTGTGAGTCTGTGATAATATGCAGAGATTTCAAATTGCAAATATTTCACATTCAGAGGTTTCACTTGTGTATTGTTGTTTCATTCCTTTGTGGCATCTCGTTTGTGGAGAAATCTAGATTTTATGTCATTTTGGAAATGGTTTTGGTTCTGGTCAGATTTAGTCTGTTGTCTTATTGAGTTGATATCAGATGTATCTAAGTTGTCCTTTTGTAAATTTCCATCTTGAGGAGCTTCTTTATTGCACTGTCTCCATATTTGTTGATGTATTGAATGTTGGTTTATAAGGGAAATTAAATTCCTAGAGTGCATTGCCCATTTGTATTATGTTTTAATTGGAAGTGCATTGATTTAAAAATGTAAACTGATGCTCATAGAAATATGGTTCACTGTTTTATGGAATTTTCATATTAAAATAAGTGACTTGTTCAAGATTTCATTATTCACTCGTTTGTCATCATATTTACAACTCCGTTATAAATGTTTTGTAAATCATTTGGTGTGTAGAGGCATAACAAAAAATCCCATTTGCATTCTCAGGTAAGATTTCTACATTATAATAGACTATAGATGTTCCTTCTAAAATGGATTTTGGTTACAATGCCACAAACAGTATGAAATAAAACAACCTAGGTTGTAAGCCAAAATATTTCTGTGACAAGAAAAAGATACAATCCATCCAAAATCCACATCATAATGTGGTTACAACCAAAAACATATGACACCCCTATTCTTTATGGCCCTGAGAATCTTGAGTGCCAAAACTCCCCGAGTTACCTTCTTGAGCCAGGTAGGTTGGCCTACCTAAAAAAGGTTGATTAGGAAATGGTTTATTGTTGCCATATGATTGAGTCCAATTTTCACCTTACAACCATGGAGGAATTGAGTACCCATACCTCACATTTGCACTACTAACCCCTACATTATGTGGAGGTGTGTAATGAACATACATAGAATTGACACCTCCTCTGGTAGGAATAAGGCAAGTGGGTAAACCCTCAATTTGAGAGTGAGGCACTTGAATGTTTATGAGGTCTTGGAATAATGATGTATTATCTACGATATTGTCCAATGAGTTTGAAATAATCTCAGTTTCATCAGCTATGCTTGCATCATTGTCAACCATATTGATCATCCCTTGTTCCTTTTCAAGCATTCGTTGTGTCTTTCTTGAGTCCTTTTCTTGTCTTGCCATTTGTTTTTGTTGGTCCTTAACTTTCCTTGCTTTATCTATTTCAAGCCTTTCATCTGCTCGACATTGTGCTACAACAATCCTTGCTACCTTCTTCTCCTTGACTAGATCCTTCTTTTTATGTTTTAATTCCCGCATTTCAAATTTCTTTTTTCAGACTCAACTAATAGGTTTATATAGTCTTCTAAAGTGAGTAACTGTGAACTTCGGCCCAAACAAAGACTACCCGGTGTACCTTGCTTTTTTTCATTGATACTCTCTCTACTAGTAGCTTTAGGAACCGATCAAGTATCTTCTCCACCCCTTCCACCCGCATGTCATTGCTTGGTACTTCCCTTTCAGTATCTGAGACAATTGATTGAATACTTTCATTATCTTCATTTGATGCCTCATTATGTGCTTCATGTTCTTCCATTGATATGTTGTCCACAAAAAAATGAACAATTTCATTGTTCAATTCTACTGGTTGTGAGGGCATGTTCATGCTTTGTTCATTGGTTGTTGAGACACTATGTTCATTCATATTAATCATTGCTTCTGCCAGCCATGATGGTGGGGTTACCTGGCTTGGAAATGTTAATCGGTCATTGTCAACTGCATGTTCAACAATGTCATTAACAATATCAACAACAAGATTTTCATGTTCTCGAGTTGGTGGAACGATCTCCATGTTACTATGAATTTGTTCATGATTATACTGTGTTTCACATACAGTTTCATCATCTTCATCATATAAGTGTCATTGAGAGAGGGAAATCATATTACCAGTTGCAACCACGTCATCTTGGTCATCTACTTCTTGCACTTCAACACCTGTTTGGACATGCCCTTCTTCCCAACCATCCACATGAAATGCCTAGCTACAATTAGTATCATGCATAAGAGCATCATAATTAAGTGGAAATATTCATGTCCTCCTAAAGCCAACCTTGATATTTGATGGTGTCAGTGCCCTTTTAAAAGCTTTACTTGCAAGCTCTGCTAGCTCGAACCTTTTCACCTCAACCCTTGGATTCTTTGCCATCCATGCAACACGCTCCGACCTGAAATAGCTCTTGAAAGGGCCAAACACACTAACATCAAGGGGTTGCAGTTTGTGAGTAGTATGCGCGGGCAATGCCAATAGGTCGATGCCTAAATTATTTGCTTCCTCAATTGTTTGTACAACCATGTGGCTCCCATGGCCATCTAATATCAATAGGTGTCTGTTATTATGTGAGACGCCACCTGGTACCGATGCAACAAAGTGAAAAAGCCAACTTAAAAACAGTTCTTTAGTCATCCATGCATGGTGTTATAGGGAAAAGTGTCTATTTAGAACTGCTCTATCCCACTAAGGTGTGACAGCTGCCTTAGAAACAAACAGAGAAAACTACTTTTGTATTTCCTTTATGAACTATAAATGAAGAGGAATAGGATGAACCAACCTGTGTCTTGCGCTAGTTCTTTGATCCAATCTCTCTCCTCTTTGACAGTTTCCAGCCACTTGCTCTCTTACTTGCCCAGCTTCACCAAGTTCCTGTAAGATCACAAAAGAAGAAAACTACACAAAGACATGGATTTATATTCATAAAAAGCTTAGGATCAGATATAAGCTAAACATACAAATGTAACAAGCATCAATGATACACAAGCATGTAGGAGAAACTCAAATAGTTTTATTGATATACAAGAAGATCCAAGAGGAGATACAACCAATGATTCCTGACCCAGCATCAACCTCTCAGCAAAGAAGCCCCTCTTCACCTCCAACAAAGCATAGATCACCCAATAGTCTGATATGTGTCTCAAAACCAACAGCAATTCCTTACAATGTGCAAAATTCCAGCCTCTGGATCTCTGGGATGAGGGATCCATATATAGATGTATGCAAGGAGGATGAGTCAGCTTATGATTTGATTAGTGGCTTCTCTCTGTCAGTTCTTGCTTCCACTTGGAGACTGAGAGCCTCTTACTCATCCTTGGTCGAACTCAGTGAGGCAAGTGTCATAGGAGAAGATTCTGGAAGCTTCCATTGTCTTTCCACCTCGCGGAATGACACTGCCATTTGTCATTTCCCGCTCAATGCACCCTGGTAGTGCATTTAGGTGCGTTGCAACGCACCTAGCCAGTGTATTTAGGTGGTCTGCAACGCACCTGGCTAGTGGAGCAGCTGAAATGATCCTGATTTGACTTGTTCTGAGCAGTTTCTGGTGGAGAACTTCTAGGAGAAGCTGTAATTTGTTGACCTTGTTCCTTTAGGGGTTGGAACAACACTTTTAGGGACTTAGGATCCCTTGGTTTATGGAAATTTCATGCTTAGAGCTGTAAGGCACAAAAATGTCTATAACAGTTGCCCCCTAAAGTATGAGGCCGTTTATCGGGTGAAATGCTTTATTAGGAGGATCCGAAGTTTTTCAATGCTGGAAGGAGACCTGTAATAAGATACAATACAATACATTATCTTCATATTGTTTTCATGATCTAGCTGAGGCGGGCATTCCCATGCTCAACTTTATAAATTCATTTTCATGTACATAGGACAGACAATCGTCTGATGGTAGACTGATGATTCTGGTAGAGCCATCATCCTTTTGGTAGGATGATTATCTGTGCTGCAATGCTGTACATTTCAATGTCTTTATTTTCCTGAATATATATCGCAGCTCAGATGGATGAAACTAGATCCGGGGTCTTCAATCTCGTCTGATCTTCACTCGAAGTACAAGTCGATCCATGTGAGAAGTGTTTTGAAGTCGAACATGGAAAGACATCGCTTGATTACCAGTCAATGATGTAAACTGTTAACAAGCGCGAGAGGAATCACCGATAGTGATAATGATCCTCAAGGTACTGCAGTACAATTCACGTGGTGTGAATAAAGGACTTGGCGTCGAACACCACGCAAAATCTTTCGGTTGAAGGTCATTGATGTAAACCTGTCGCCGGAAGTGAGAAACTTGCCATTGAGGCATGCAAGCTTCAAAGTACTGAATGGGGTGTTCCTAGATCAACTTCTTGGATAATGAGCTGATGTCGACAAGAAGTGATCCGTCACAGGAGGGCCTTAATGAATCCCACATCAATGACACGGAACGGAGCAAATGATTTTGATGGAGGTGAAAACAATCTGATGATATATGGTTCAGGGTGGCGGTCATGAAAGAATGAAGTATAATGTATGGTAGTGGGCGGGACACAAGTGGATTCTCTGGATGACTTCTCTTGAACATGTCGGCGACACTATTGTGATGGATTGGTAGCATTACCCCAAATGTGGATGGTATGGCATGACCATGGCGATGTGACCGGTGAATGAAACAACCCAACCCAACTCGGGCACGAAGTGGAAGTGTCATGTTCAAGAGCGACTTGCTACCAATAAAGATTCTCTGAGTTTTTCCCCAATTTTTCCCCAGTCATTGCTGACCAGTACCTCTTTATTTTTGTCAAGCTTGAGGAGGATAACATATGCTTGTTCTATAATTTGCCCTTCGGGTAAACCCATCGCTATGTTTTAACGAGCTTAGCGATAGTGAAACTTGTTCTCGTCTAAAGACAAGTTTGTCACTATTAGTATTTTTAACGAGTTTAACGACAAAGATAACTCGGTCCTTTTCATTTTTAGAGAGTCTGAAAAGGTACGTAAAGGTAACTCCAAAATTCCTTTTTCGTCATCTAATCCCTTAAGTCCGAAAAAGTATAAAACAATACAGAAGGGATGAATTTTCGATAAGCTTTAACGAGCCGAACAAAACAAGCGCTCGATCTTTTTGTGCAATAATCCCTCAGGTCCAAAAAGATTAAAATCTAGAGGAGGGATAACACTTCCTGTCACTTTAACGAGCTAGAAGGCCAAAACTCGGCAATCTTTTCATATTTTACGAGTCAGTTGAAAAGAGCTTAAAGGAGACTCGTCTTTTGAGGAACGAGTGATGAATTGGGTAGCAGCTGATTCCAGGTAAGGCTTGGAATTTTCCAATCATGGCAGTGTCACAAGGATGGCTAGTGAAATCACTCTTCGCAGCTGTTCCTCAAAATGGGTAAAAAATCAAATGGAGGTGAATGATCGGCCAATGGAAAAGTGGAGGTGATGGTGCAAACACGACCAAGGCTTTAATGGTTGAAGTACTACATTCACGGTGGTTATTTACAGGGCAATAGTTCATTTTTTAACGAGCTTAAACACGGGTGGAAACATTTGCTCGGTCCGGGTTTATTTTTTAACGAGCTTGAACCTCGCGGTAAACACTGCTCGATAAGTTTGCATGCCCCCAGCATAATAACGCGAATCGAGGTGCATGCCCCCCAAGCTTCATTGCATTCAACTCGGTGATTGGAATGAAAGTTTACCTTTGAGATTTTGGAAAGGGGATTTGTTTCATTTTTTAATGAGATTGACATAGTAAAAGAACTATCCTCATGACTCCTTTTTTCATTTTTTAACGAGGTCGACACGAGATAAGAACCGTCCTCGGAATCCACCGTATTTACAGTATTTGATAGAAAATAAAAAACTGAAGGATGATTAAGGTTGCTGGAATAATCTTCGTGGTTATCCGGAAGATGGGAGTGATGGTGGTAATCTTCCCATGGTGCCTCTTCTTTCATCATTGATTGAATGATTCCTTCGTTTGTAGAATGTACAAGTGACGAAGGATTTGAAGAGGTGCCATATTCCTTAGACCTATCTATCCAAACACTCGATGAGCGTTGATTTGGGGTTGCCCCCCAGGCCAAGAAAATTGATTGCTACAATATTTCTAAAATGGCGATGATCCATGCTGACAAAATGTTCAGGAATCTTTGGAATCCATTAGATATAGAAGATTTCATATTGTAGGTTTCCACTGTGGCCACTTCCGCCAGATTACTCGGAGGCGGTAGGGCAAAAGTACCCATTAAGGCAGGGTCTTTTAGGAGACCTACTCCAATATTTTGAAGCGAATGATTGCTTCCATGGATCATTGGAATGCTTCCCGTAACTTGTGAACTGTCGGGGAGAAATGTTTGTTGGTCGACGACTGTAATTCCTCCTTGAAAGGGAAATGCAATCTTCCTGAAGTAGGTCGACACAACTGCGGCCATGGCATATATCCAGGGCCTTCCCAGTAGGATGTTGTAATCGAGGTTTCCATCAATTACTTCAACATCAATTCCTACTGTTTTTCCCCCTAGTTCAACCTGCAAGTTACTTAAAATCCCATATGGAGTGTATGATCGTCCATCAAATGCTTTTAACGTCATTGACGATCTCGACAAGGGTGGTGAGCCTAAATTTTTCCAGCAACTCATCGACATAATACATGTAGATGCCCCCTCATCAATAATTGTTCGATGAACAATTTTGTTGAGAGTTTTCACTTGAATAAGGAAAGCTAGTTGAGCTGGTAACTGAGGGTCATATCCTTTATGATCAAAGGCCACAAGATTGGAATCCATTGGGTCAATCCCACCTATTGCTGATAATAAAGCTTGCTCTTGGGAGGGGAAATTTTGCGGTACCTCAAGTGTCGACATAGGGGATGGTGATTGGGCCAGGTCCTCTACTATACTATAATTCTGTGCTACTTTTGCACGAGGATTAAATGTCGATTTGTGTACTACTCCCTTTGGCGACTTTATCATTGGCTCAGGAATGATGGGTGGCACAACTTCGGTCAAAGTTGTTGTCGAACTACTAGGTTGTTCATTAGCCATGTTATTCGATAGCTGTGGATTCCCGTAATCTTTATTCTTTGTCAAAGCATCATTTTGCTGCTTTGAGATAGATAACATAAGAACTTGGGATCGGGAAGCATTTTGATTAGCAACCAGTTTGGTTCCCGGGTTTGGAAATGGATCAGTCAACACCGCTGAGGTTTTTGAACTCTTAAAGAGTTTTTTAACTTCAGCTATATGTGGACAATCTCTTGTCCAATGATTCTCATCGCATATATGACACCCCGCAGGGGGTTTCCTTTGCCCATAAGGGTTTGCAGAAGGTTTTTTAGGAGATGACTCATCCTGCTTCTTTTTTCTCCCTTTCTTTTTCTTCTTGCCCCCTAGTTGCTTCAGTTGTTTGCCCTTGTCGGTCGACACGGCATTTACTTCCGAGGCAAGAAGTTCCTCATTTGCATTTTGACTAGAAATCTTACGGCCCTTTTTGGATGTAGCTTTTCTCGATTTCGTGTCTGTCGCACCAATCACGCCATCGCCAGCATGAGAGTCATTGTTTGATTTAGGAGGAGGAGGAACTGAGAATTCCGGTCTAGGGGCGTCAGGTATTTTATCGTAGAGCGTGCCGGACTGAGTGTAAATCAAGTCCAAATATTGCGTACGAGCGATAACTTGCTCTTCTGTGACGATTCCCCCTTTTGCCACATCTTCCGTGATGGAAGGCAGTAATGACTTAATAAACCATTCAGCTAATAGCTGATCGGGAACATACATTTTCACCATTCTACGACGATGTCACCACTCATGTATATGATCAGATATGTGAGTGGCCGTCGTTTGTTTGAAATTGGTAAGAAGTTCCGTTCCCGTTTCGTACCTTATCGGTAACTGAAAATGGGTTAAAAAGGTTGTGGCTAGGGTACTGAAGTTGTCGAATGAAGCTCTAGGCAATTCGATATACCATTTTGCTGTCGGACCAGTTAACGTCCTCTGAAAAAGGCGAAGCCTAATCGAATCATCATTTAGGGTGTTTGATGAACACCACAGATGAAAGGTCATCACATGATTCGACGGATCTTCACCTGGATTTCCATTAAATTTAGGAATATCTGACGGAAGTTTATGCGGAATCACTGGCCACCAAGGGGCATAAGCAATTGGATCATTCGTCAACCGGTTTAGATCTAGTAATCCTAGAGTTGCTACAAAGGGCAACTGTTGATTCAGGTTAGGCGAAGCATACACAGGATAAGATGGAATCGCCTAAGTAGTGGGTCTTTGCATACCAGCATAATGTATTTGATGCTGGCAACTTTGACATGGTTGATGAGCATAACCATTATAGTATGGTTGTTGATAACCGCTTTGGAAATGCAGTTGCCCATTACTTACAAAGACTTGTTGCTCAGGTCCTTGATATGATTGCTGGAATTGCGGTTGTTGAGATTGAACCAGCCCTGGTTGTTGGACCATTTTCTGTTGTCAAATACTAGATGATTGACCAAGATGAGGAGTCATAGTACTTGTTTGAGCCTGAGTCGCTCCAGATAAGGAGGCACTAACCTGAGGTTGTGATTGAGTTGTCGAGACAAGAGGCTGTTGTATTGCAACCTGAGAAACTTGGGGTTGACATACAACATGTAGCGCTTGTACTTGCGACGCAATCATCATACCAGGTATAGTGGGAATATTCGACACAGGGTGGACTAGTTGCATTGAATATGCAACCCTTGGTTGCTGAGGCAGTATTGGTACCCAACAGCTGGATGTAATTCCAGTTTGACCTGAACTTTGTTGTAAACTCCCATATCGTTGTTCTCCGGGAGGGAACAATGAAAAGGCATACTGCCCTCCATATGGTGGAAATCCAGTACTTAAAGGGTATATTGGCCTTTGAAGACACATTGGATCGATTTGTTGAGTTTTAACATAAGAAATACCAGATGATAATCCGGATGAAGAAATAGGAACTGGCCATGTCGTCGAAACAGTCCCTGAAGTGACTCCGGCTTGTTGTTGATAACTTGCCGGGACAGATGATATACCATCGAACATCGTTGGAGTAGCAGCAGGAGGCTCTGCTGCTGCTGTGTCGGACGACACAGTCTTGGATGTCGACGGTTGTTCAGACATATCTAGTCTATCCAAAAGATTTTCTAGCGATTCTACAAGAACTTGCGATGAAAAGAGACTAACTTCGAAGACCAACGAGGGAATGGTGATGATTATTCCGTTTAAAATAAACTTTTAGACGCTTTAACACAACTTGTTTTTTCAGTTTTTAAGAGTCGAGAAAAAACAAAAGATGACTCTAGTCTCCTTCGATTTTTAATGAGCCTGAAGTGACAAGTGCTCAGATGGACCTTTTCCGTTAAAGAGTCTGAAAAGGAACGAAAGGGACTGCTCTGGAGATCTAGGTAGAGGGAGTACCAAACCAATCGCAAAACTGCAGAATACTTTTTACGGTACGGCAGTCAATCTTCCCGAATGCTGTGTTCAGTGCATTACGATCGATAGGGCGGTCGACACGGCTTCCTACGGATAAAGGATTTAAGCCTATAGGGGTATCCCAATATATACTCGACGGTACGTGGGAGCACAAGCCCGTACTGGCACTTATCGTCTCAAAGTGGAGGAATCACCCAACCATCAATGAGGACAACAGTTACCAGGTTTTACGACGCAGGAATACGTCTCTAGCCTAGACCTCTAAATGTTGTGCGTTAAGTTCCAAAGCGTTGTTAGATTCATTGAATTTATTTTAAGTTGATCTTTCTTATGAAGTTTGCCTTTTGGGTTCACCACGAGATGTAGATGTAATTCCTAAAATGCAGTCTAAAGATGATAAACAAACTTTTATCTCTTTTCAGCAATGAAAATCCTAGCTACTAGGGAAAAGAAAGACACAATCTTTTCACAAAGAGCAAAGAGCACATTGTAAATGCACTTTCCTAAATCAAGCCAAACAGACTGTCTATATGCAAAATGCACGTGCATGTATTTGTTTTTCACTTCCTTAGTATTGATGCTAAAAAGAAAGTTGATGTACAAATCTGAATTTTGCTTTCAAGCGATAAACACAAACAAGCTTCTTTTCGAAATCAAAAGGCAGAGATGATTACGACACTTTATGATTTTGAAATAAATACTTGTTTCGACATTAGAAAGTCACAAATTCAAACCAAAGGCAATAGTAAAGGTATAATCGACCATCAACAGCAAATAAACTTTCTCCTATGATCAAAATCGACACTTGCGACAGATCTAAATCAAAGGATGACAGTACGACTATAATACTTTTGCAATGGAAAACTGTAAATGACGCAACAAACACACAAAAACATCTACAGTTCCTTTGTACAAATGAGGCGGAATATCAGTAAGGAAAAGGGGTTTGAAACAGTCATACACTGATCACAGGCTGCAAAATTCAAAGACAAAACTGAAAAGAATGAAGCACAAGAACCTCAGCTGCACAAGGCAAGTCTGATCAGCGCACCTGTAGCACAGAGAAACTGGATTGCAGCGCAGGTGGCCCTCTTGGGAACTGCGTTGAAATGCAGAATCTCTTCACTGTGCCTGCGCTGGGGCAGAAACGAGAATTCTATCCGGGTTCTGGGTCACGGTTTGCAGTTTAATCTTTGGTTTTTGGCCGAGTAAAAGCAATCAGTAATGCACAATCAGGGGTAGATCTAAGGAGGATCTAAGAGCTATCACAGGGGCAATCAGAAAGTTTGTAAATCAGTTGTTTAAATCATAAACAGATCCCGGAGATCGACTGAAGTGGCTTTTATCTACTTTGCATTTGCAGAGCAAATGCAGTTCGAAAGCTACCTGGCACAGCTTCAGACTCCGTCTGTATGTTTATGAAAAAGACAACAAAGAATGATTCACAAACAAACTAATTAGACACGTTCCCTAGTGGAGTCGCCATTTTGTTATAGGGAAAAGTGTCTATTTAGAACTGCTCTATCCCACTAAGGTGTGACAGCTGCCTTAGAAACAAACAGAGAAAACTACTTTTGTATTTCCTTTATGAACTATAAACGAAGAGGAATAGGATGAACCAACCTGTGTCTTGCGCTAGTTCTTTGATCCAATCTCTCTCCTCTTTGACAGTTTCCAGCCACTTGCTCTCTTACTTGCCCAGCTTCACCAAGTTCCTGTAAGATCACAAAAGAAGAAAACTACACAAAGACATGGGTTTATATTCATAAAAATCTTAGGATCATATATAAGCTAAACATACAAATGTAACAAGCATCAATGATACACAAGCATGTAGGAGAAACTCAAATAGTTTTATTGATATACAAGAAGATCCAAGAGGAGATACAACCAATGATTCCTGACCCAGCATCAACCTCTCAGCAAAGAAGCCCCTCTTCACCTCCAACAAAGCATAGATCACCCAATAGTCTGATATGTGTCTCAAAACCATCAACAATTCCTTACAATGTGCAAAATTCCAGCCTCTTGATCTCTGGGATGAGGGATCCATATATAGATGCATGCAAGGAGGATGAGTCAGCTTATGATTTGATTAGTGGCTTCTCTCTGTCAGTTCTTGCTTCCACTTGGAGACTGAGAGCCTCTTACTCATCCTTGGTCGAACTCAGTGAGGCAAGTGTCATAGGAGAAGATTCTGGAAGCTTCCATTTTCTTTCCACCTCGCGGAATGACACTGCCATTTGTCATTTCCCGCTCAACGCACACTGGTAGTGCATTTAGGTGCGTTGCAACGCACCTAGACAGTGTATTTAGGTGGTCTGCAACGCACCTGGCTAGTGGAGCAGCTAAAATGATCCTGATTTGACTTGTTCTGAGCAGTTTCTGGTGGAGAACTTCTGGGACAAGTTGTAATTTGTTGACCTTGTTCCTTTAGGGGTTGGAATAACACTTTTAGGGACTTAGGATCCCTTGGTTTATGGACAGTTCATGCTTAGAGCTGTAAGGCACAAAAATGTCTATAACACATGGGGATGTGTAGCCATGCATGCACTTGGTTTACAGTTTTGTATATAGCTTTTCAGTTGATTTTTACCTTTGAATAGATAAAATCTTGGGATTGAAGACTAATTGCATTGACACAACATAAAATAGTTATCCACTCCCTACTCTTAGGCAAAATCTTTGGCACATTTCGGCTCCCTCTCTTGGAAATTACACGCATGCCACAATTCCTCCCTACCTGTAAACCTGTTTCATCACAGTTCCATATATGGTCTGCTCCATAAGAATGTTTATCATAAGCACTAGAAAGAGTGTCATAGAACTTCTACACAACTGCAGGGCACAAATTTAATGTTCTGTCTCTATCAAGGCCCTCAACATTATGCAATACAAGGTCTGGATGCCTTTTTTTAAACCCCAATCACCATGATTTACTAGGAAACCCATCTTTGAATGGGTTTGGCCTCCCTTGACAGATTTGAGAAATTATGGATTTGAGTTGTATCAACTCTAGCCCATGTCCCAATTGGGCCATCTCTTTACACCACTCATCCACCTCGGCCTCCTCCTCGCCAATCATAACTGTAAGAGGCCCTCTATGTTTTGTATCAGTCAATCCATTTATCCAATAATGTATTGATGAGGGAGGAATACCATTTTTTTTTGTAGATGCCCGAACTGAGTATCTGTTAAACTCGATGTCGTCATTGCAACTAACATTTTTTTTTTTTCCATCCTCTTATAGCGTTGATCTTTTTAGTTGAACTTTCCCCTTGGACTATTGTCGACGGTGGTTTTGTGGGTGATGGTGTGATAACATCAACTTCAGTCGCATGGTCATCCGCAACAATGTTCCTTGGGGCATTGTTGACACTGACATCACCTGCCTTGTCCTCATGTGACAATTGGCAAAATAGTTGGGCACCCCTTGTCACTCTCTTGCCACTTCTCCTTGTACAAGGAACATAACTAACTTTTTCCATAGATGCAACAACCTGTAGAATTATTGCATGCATTTAGTTAAGAATATTTGTAAATTATGCTTTCATACAAGGCAAAAATACTTCTACTTTATTACAAGAAATTATCAACATGTATGTTAGTATCCTTGAAAAATCAAAACTGCATAATCATTTTGTTGTATGCCTTAAAATTATCAGTGATTGTTGTTCTTATAACTTGTCTTTACACTTGAAATACCATGACTGTATTTGTACTTTTAAAACTATTGTCAGTTTCTGCCTTCTTCTAGTACTATGAGAAGATCTGGTAGTTACTGTTGTTTGAATTAATTTGTTTAGACTCATGTTTGTTATCACGATTGAATTCATTCATGGCCCACACTATCTCACCAAGTGGAATTGCATTGTCGATCATGTAGTTCAAGTAGGGTTTGCCTTATGTTGCTTTCAAGTTGAAAAGAACTTTTGAGTAATAAAAAACTTCTACTAATTTAGTATCCATGAAAAATCAAAATTGCAGAATCATTTTGTTTTGTGTCTTCAAAATTATCAGTGATTGTTGTTTTGATAACTTGTCTTTACACTTAAAATACCATGACTGTATTTGTAGTTGGAAAACTACTGTTGGTTTTCTCCTTCTTCTGGTACTATGAGAAGATCTGGTAGTTACTATTGTTTGAATTAATTTGTTTAGACTCTTGTTTGTTATCACAATTGAATTCATTCATGGCCCCCGTTGTCTCACCAAGTGGACTTGCATTGTCAATCATGTAGTTCAAGTAGGGTTTGCCTTATGTTGCTTTCAAGTTGAAAAGAACTTTTGAGTAATAAGAAACTTCCATTGTAGTAGAAGTTTCTCCTCCAAGATTTGATCCAGGATTGCTAGTGTCAATATTGCAGGCTTGTCTTGGTGTTTTCATATATTCTAGCATGTTTGTCTTGGTGTTTTCATATATTCTAGCCTCTGCCAACAACAATGGTTTGAGTTACCATAACCAACCTGAGAACATATTGAAGGGATTGGTTGTTTGCCTACAAAGTAATGAACTCTAAGATGAGGTCAACATTTGGTATTCTCAAGGATGCACTGATGGGAGTGGGCTCATGTGTTTGGTAGGATGTATTTGAGAGTTGTATTATTGGAGGATCATGTAGTTCAAGTAGTGTTTGCCTTATGTTTCCTTCAAGTTGAAAAGAACATTTGAGTAATAAGAAACTTCTACTATGTTAGTATCCTTGAAAAATCAAATATACAGAGTCATTTTGTTGTATATCTTCAAAATTATCAGTGATTGTTGTTTTGATAACTTGTCTTTACACTTAAAATACCATGATTGTATTTGTACTTGGAAAACTATTGTCGGTTTCCACCTTCTTCTGGTACTATGAGAAGATCTGGTAGTTACTGTTGTTTGAATTAATTTGTTTAGACTCCTGTTTGTTATCACAATTGAATTCATTCACGGCCCCCGCTGTCTCACCAAGTGGACTTGCATAATGCCTTCGAGGCCTGATCTAGGTTTGTTCTTCAATCTTCAAGAAGACTCTTTGCGGGTTCACAAAATACACAGACAGACTCTTTGTTGTTACTAACTCCTTGATTAGGATTTCGAATTTCATGCCCAACATTTGATTTAATG
This sequence comes from Pinus tabuliformis, assembly GCA_031772625.1. NCBI lineage: Eukaryota > Viridiplantae > Streptophyta > Pinopsida > Pinales > Pinaceae > Pinus > Pinus tabuliformis. The sequence goes on along the minus strand of CM062814.1, from coordinate 495,988,304 downwards.
TCTCAAGGAACTTGGTCCTGGGAATGCTTATGATTTTTGAAGAGATGAAGCCAAAGCAAGACTTCTCCTTAATTAGGATTTCAACTTTCATGCCCATCATTTGATTTAATTTCCCAAGGAGCTTGGTCCTCAGAATGCTTATGATTTTTGAAGAAATGAAGCCAAAGCAACACTTCTCCTTGATTAGGATTTCGGCTTTCATGCCCAGCATTTGGTTTAATTTCTCAAGGAGCTTGGTCCTGGGAATGCTTATGATTTGTGAAGAAATGAAGCCAAAGCAGGACTTCTCCTCGATTAGGATTTCATCTTTCATGCTAAGCATTTGATTTAATGTCTCAAGGAGCTTGGTCCTGGGAATGCTTATGATTTTTGAAGAAATGAAGCCAAAGCAAGACTTCTCCTTGATTAGGATTTCGGCTTTCATGCCCAACATTTGATTTAATGTCTCAAGGATCTTGGTCTTGGGAATGCTTATGATTTTTGAATAAATGAAGCCAAAGCGGGACTTCTTTTTAGAAGATTAGGCTATTTTTTTTATCAGTCCCTTACGAGTTGTTCATATTCATTTAGGGGCATTCTTGAGTTTTTTTATGAAAATAATGTGGGCTTTTAGTGGGTCCCGAAAGGCTATCAGTAAGGTAGAAAGGTAAGAATGTTGTATCATGCCTGCCATGTAATTGAATCAATTTGCTCGGGTCCCTAGCTGTACTAGGTTTGTTTACAAGGAAGTTCTAATTTCCAATTATAAGAGTGCTTTGATTAACGACATGTTTCTAAAGCTTCGACATCTGGATTTTATATTGGACCCTAATCAATGGGTGTAATAATGACTAGCTCTCGATCTCGCTTTCAATAGAGACTGTAGTTCCCAAGGGAGCTTTTATCCATAGGATTCAGTGATGGCAACTAAGTGTCTTCACCAACAGTGTGATGTCAGAGTGAGAGGCCCGAGTGCTTCTTCTAATGAGGATGCTTTTAGTGCATAAGTCACTACAACAAAACAAGCAATTTGTGCCAGATTTAGCACTAGATTTTAGTGCATTTTTTTCTCAATTGGGATGAGCAGTCTGACACTAAATCTGGCTCTATTGTACAATTTTTAAAGCGTCATTTTTTGCACCAAATTTTGCATCTTTTTTACGCCAAATTTTCCATCATATTTTGCACCAAGATTTTCATTTGGTTTTACATCAGGTTTTGCTTCTAGTTTTGTGTCATTTTTTGCATCTATTTTTGCATCATTTTTTTCTTCCTCTTTTGTGGCATTCTTTGCTTCTAGTTTTGTGTCATAATTTGCATCGATTTTTACACCATCTTTGGCATCTGATTTAGTGCCTTTTTTTACATCCAATTTGTGCCAATTTTTGCATCTGGTCTTATGCCATTTTTTGCTTCTAATTTTGTACTTATTTTTACATCTATTTTTGTGTCAGTTTTTCTGCCTTTTTTTACACCATTTTTTCCATCCAATTTTGCACCATATGTTGAATCTAATTTAGTGCCAAATTTTGCATGCATTTTTGCACCATTTTTTGCATCCACTTTTGCGTTTTATTTGTCTCCCTTTTTTGCATCTTATTTTGCACCATATTTTGAATTTAATTTTGCATCATTTGTTGCATCCAATTTAGCATCATTTTTAATGCCATTTTTTGCATCCATTTGAGCATCTAAATTTGCATCCTATGTTGAACCATATGTTGCATCCACCTTTGCATCCCATTTTGTGTCTATTGTTACGTTCAATTTTGAGCCATTTTTTCGTCTACTTTTGCATTTGTTTTTGCACCAAGTTTTGAATGATTTGTTGCACCTCATTTTACATCCAATGTTGCATCTCAATTTGCATCCAAATTTGAGCCATTTTTATGCCCATTTTTGCACCATTTTTTCTTCTTTTGTGTCCAATTTTGCACCATTTTTTATGTCCAAATTTGCATCCTTTTTGGTATCTAGTTTTTCATCCTTTTTGGCTTCCAAATTTGCATCCTTTTTTCTGCCACATTTTGTGTCCACATTTGCATCTCATTTTGCACCTAGATTTTAGTTTGAATTTTCATCTAGTTATGCATCATTTTTGACATCCTTGGTTTCACCCTTTTTTAGTCCCATTTTGCATCTTGTTTTGTGTCTTTTCTTACATCATTTTTTCATCCTAATTTTACACCATTCTTTGAATCCTCATTTTGGTGTCCATTTTTGCATCATTGTTTGCGCCCAATTTGGTATCCTTTCATATGCCCTATTTTGTTCTCTTCTTTGTGTTTAGTGTTGCACCATTTTTTAATTTTACTTTAAAACCCTTTTTGTGTCATTGTTTGCATCTTGTTTTGATGGCTAGTTTAACATCCAATTCTACACCCAATTTTGCATCCATGGTTAAATCCAATTTTGGCTTCTTGTTTAGAGTTTTACTTTTATTTCCATTTATAACCCCCTTTATGGTTTCATTTTACTAAGTTCATTTACATAGTGAAATATATTAAAGTTTCTAAATATCATTTTGCTGTAGGATTTAATGCATGGTTAGATGAAAATAAAACCCTCTCAGTTTATCCCGGAAACCTAAGACAAACCAATTAAGAGAAAGGTTGTTCTGAGGCTTAGGATTCTTAGTAGATCAAGATGTAGAGTATAGATTACGAAAAAGAGAATGAATTCCTCGCATGCAGGTCTTCTTGGAGTTTTTAGTATAGCTAGGAAGCGCTCCTAGCTAGCTCCAAAGCTTGGTCCTACACATAAGAGAGAGAATAAAGAAACCTTCATAGCATAATATCTTGATAATCGAAACTATCAGAAACATATAAATATTATTGAATAAATAAATACAAACCAAAATTCCATACATCCATTAGTTAAATAGAAGAAGTAAAGAATGAATAGAAATATATGGAAGGAAGAACAACTGATCTATATGAATAAAGGAGTTGGAGGAAAGTTACAACAATTAGATTTAGTTGCAATAGCACCTCCCCCAACTCGTAGCTCCAAAACTCTCCCTCTCAAGATAGATCTTAGCAGCGTGACAATACAAGAATTCCCATCATAATTTCAATGGCCAAGCCTCCAATATATAGGAAAGTGAAGGCTATGAAGATTTCCCAAATTCCTCATTAGTTCAATTTGGGAAAAGTCTTTTGGGTGTAATGTTTCCTTATATAAAAATGGCCTTTTCCACTTTTTAGATGCTTTTGTGCTTAGGAAAAATCTTCCCGATGCTTTATGGCTCTTTCCCGCTTTTGTATGCTTTTATTTTTTAGGAAAAAGATAAAGATGAGGATAAAGAGATCACATTCCACCATATGAGTTTCCGAAAGTGAACAAGAGTGTCAAATTCAAATTCTAGTTTGCTTATGTTTTAGTTTTTTTTTAATATATATTTAGTTTTAGTATTTTTTTATTTTCTAAAAAAATATATTTAGTTTTTGGTATTTTTTTCTATAAGAAAAATTATATTTTGTTTTTATAAAAATAGATTTGAAACATTCCATTCATGCTAAATTTGTGATTTTATGATAGGAGTTTAAATTATATATAAAAAAAGTAACTCAATGCCATGTGTTGTGTCGCTGAGATGGGTGTTATACATCTCTTCCTTGCTAAGTTATAGAATGTGCTTGGGTTTTTTTAATGCAATAAAACTAATTATGTTATTCATGATATCTTGAAATGTTCATCTTGAACCAGGCTAATAAAACAATATAGTTAAAATAGGTTTTCCTTTGTCCTTTGTAGGATCTTTGTCCCCATTAATCTTGGTCTTAATAAATTAATTGTCTTATGGTGGCCTTGAGTGGTCACTTCCATTAGTTGCATGCTTTATAGTTTTTTGTTAGTGACATTTTTTAGGCTTGATAATATGTTATTTAATTTATCAAAATGTGTTATTGTCCATATTATTGTTAAATATTAATATTAAATATGTTGGTTTTTTAGCATGTTTTAACAAAACGTTCCCAAAATGTTTATAGATTGTATTTTATAATGCAATGATTCATTGCTTGATGAAATTGTTTTGGATATTTTTTTTAATGATTCATTGATTGATGAAATTGTTATGGATATTTTTTTTAGTATATTAAATTGTATGTGATAAAGTCAAAAGTCACCTCTTTTTTAGATTTTCATTGGTCAATTTCCCTTAAGGCCATCAAGTTCACCATTCGGTCCCAGGTTAAGGAAATATAGGAGTCATGAAGTGGAATTGTCCAAGCACTTAAATCTTGAGACATGTTTTTTTTAGTCACATTATACTTCCTTTCTATGTAAATTCTCGATGAAAATAGTCTCATGGAACATGAGGGGCCTCAATAGTAAAGGAAAACAAAGACTCCTAAAAGAAAAATGTTACGCAAAGCGCCCATCAATAATGTTGATATAAGAAGCAAAAATATTAAGTGAGGTTCTACCTCATATAATTAGAAAATGGGGGAGGAATTTCCAAGTAGTAGCGATTGATGCTTAGAGATACTTGGGTGGAATGGTTATTATTTGAAATGATAAAGACATCAAGGTTACCAATATGTTTACCTCTTTTCGCATTATGACAATACAATTTTAGTTAATTGACATCGAGGACTACTACCATGTATCCAATGTCTATGACTCCAATATCGCAAATGGAAAACCTCTATTTCTCAATTCTATTTCTAGCACAAGTAATTTATACTCCCCATCTCCATGGATTATTGGGAGTGACTTCAATATTATCAAGTGTCTCGAGGAAAAGAAAGGATGAATCGCAATGTTTAACAAGATATTTTGTAAGCTATACCATTAAAGCCATAAAGTAGTCTCCATTAAAGTTGTCAAGCAATGAGTCTCCAACCCACACATGTGGATCAATGAGATGTAATACATGTGTGTGTGGTGACTAACTTAATACACCGCTCTAATAACTCCACAAACTTATGTATTTCACTCCGTCACATAAATTGACAGTAGTGTGACATAAGTAAACCAAGAGTAGACATGAAAGCCATAGGCAACAAACATTCCCTAGATCCTCAATTAGGTGCTTAAATGATGAAGTGAAAATGCAAGGAGAAAAGAGGAATTCATGATTTAACCATCACAAACATGTGATCAAGTGTGACTAGGAGTGTATATATTCATATATTTTCCAAAGAGGGAGGGAATACATGAGTTACCATTCATTGGCCCTTATTTTTCTTTCTTTTTCATTTTCTTAAATATAGGACTTAGGGAATAAGGTTTTCATAAGTTTGGCACAACTCATAGATATAAGATTTACATGAATTTTCACTTCAACCTTAGAGTTTAGACTTAGATAAATCAATATAGTGTATCTTTAATGATTTTGGCTTTCACTTTTTGATTTTATTTCATCACAAATGACAAAAGGGGAAATATTTTGCCACAAATCTATGAATGCTTAATCATAAAGGCATCATGTGATGAAAACAAATTAATGATGTTATTCTCTATGAAAATGATGGGTATTCTTGAGAAAATCTTATGCTTGTGGATGTCTCCTCTCTGGTTGAGAGGGAGTGAGGGTAGACACCATATTATCCATGTGTCATGTACTATGGCCAGGACTAACAATCGTAAGCCTAGTAAAGACACTAGTAGGGAGAATGGTGGATTGGATAAACATCTGGGACCAATATTCTTTGAGAATTTGGACTTTGACTAGGACTAATCGCCATAAGTCAAGTACATTAATCCAAGATAAGAATAGTCATGAGGATTGACATTTCCTGGTGTCAAATATTATGATAGTGGATTAGGAAATGATCATGTGAGGACATACCTGGTGAACATCCTGGTGGGGTAAGTGCCTAGAGAGGCAGTGGTGTCCAAATTTATGCCTCCCAACATTGTGCTATGATCTAATGGAGAGATAAACTTGTTAGTCAAGGCCTTACTATTTTGACAATGTTGGCTATGATGATGTAAATCATCATTGATGCTTATCAATCCAGATCCCTTCTTATATGAATATTTCAACTTGAGAGTACTTTTTTGTCTCATTATGAGTACCTCCCTAGTTTAGAGGGAGGGTCATCATCTTCATTATCGCCATCATTGTAGAAGTTTTGAATAATATAACACTTATTCACAGAGATTATCCTGATTATACACTATTTGCGGAATGCATGCATAATACATAACCTCCTCTACTATTGATCATAAATTTGCGGAATAAAGAAACAATCGCATGCGCACATTGAAACATCAATCACACATATCAACACAGTATGTAATGGGGAAAGCATACAGCTGAAAACCCCCAACTATTTGTATATTATAATGATAGAGAACATGTAACAATACATAGTACAATACTCCTCACAAGTACTCAGTACAATCTCCACATGCTACACGCAAACTAGCTCCGATCTGAACAAGTCACGGGTTCAAATCTTCCTCCACTGTTTGCCTGCCTCTACTGCGCAATTCAAGTTGAGAATGGATCTGATCCAAGTTCGAATTCCCTTGGCTTGTACTGCGCAATCCTCATTGGCAATCTCAATCAATGATTGTGTAAATCTCATGCACAACTATAGTCACAACTGATAGTAGTCTCACCCTTTCACCCACCTCTAACACTTGTCTCCATTGAACTATCCATGCACTGAGTTAAATGATGTATTCTTTAGTTGATTTATGAGTTAATAATTAGTGAATTAATTAATAATTAATTCACATCACTCATCACTAGTGTATTTGGCAGTTAGACTAAACACAACTAGTTCAACTAAGTCAAACTGAACACAACTCCATCAACTCCTCAATCAACTCCACCAAACTCAATCACTTGAGTTCTAACTGAAGTCCATCATGCAATAGCTCAACTAACCCATAGGAAAATCGTATTTCCTTCTGGCAGTTGCATGTGCCACATCCGTAGCTTGAACTGAAGTGCTGCAAGAGGATAAGATAATGTTTATAGTCCAAATATTATTAAGAGCTAATAATATTCGACTGTTCTATTTTTTGACTGGCAGTCTAAAAATAGACTCCGCCCATATGTCTAAAAATAGAGGTCCATCTATTTTTACCAACATGACCAATCATCCATAAATAGCATCCTGCAACTCATATACCATGATCCATATGTCTAAAAATAGACATAGTCTAAAAATAGACTTTGCGCCAAAAATAGCTTGCGAGCCCACTTAGTGAAGTCGACTTCTTTTCACTAAGCTCCATCATCTTGTTGCATTTTCAACACTCCCTCTCAACAAGATATGGATTATCTGCAACCCCTATCATGCCTCTATGGTATTCGAATTTGCTCCTGGTGAGTGCCTTCGTCAAGATATCAGCATCCTGATCCTCCGTGGGAATGTATGAAAGTAACATGATTCTTCGCTGCACACAATCTCTGATATGATGGTACCTGATGTCGATGTGCTTGGATCTATCATGAAATACTGGATTAGCCGAGAGTTTAATGCAACTCTAGTTATCACAATAAATCACCGTAGGCTCCAAGTGTGACCCGAAAAACCCGACCAGGATCTTCCTCATCCATATAGCTTCACATGCAGCCAAACTTGCTGTCATATACTCGGCCTCTGCTGAACTGAGTGCCACAGATATCTGCTTCCTGTTGTACCAAGAAACTGTTGTCGACCCGATATTGAAGATCCCTCCAGATGTGCTCTTTCTGTCCGTTGGGCTCCCTGCCCAATCTGCATCCGTGAAGCCACATAACTTCACCTCATCCTCCTGTCTGTACCACATTCCATATCCCGATGTGCCTATGAGATAACGCAATACATGCTTGCCTGCCTTCCAGAAGAGCTTGGTTGGCTTAACCATAGCTTGTGAAAGCTGGTTAACAGCATAGCATATATCGGGTCGTGTATTGACCAGATAGATAAGCGACCCCACCAACTGTCATTAAACAATGGCATCCACTACCTCTGCTGAAGTAGCATCCTCCTTCCTCCATCCTCCATGAAGAGGAGTATCAACAGGCTTGCAGCCATGCATGTTGAACTTCTCCAGTATCTCCCAGGCATACTTACCCTGAGAAACAAATAGTCCATCACTGCGCTGCCAAATTTCCAATCCCAGGAAATAATGAAGGAGGCCCAAGTCCTTCATCTCAAACTCTCTAGCAAGATCCTCCTTGCATGAAAGTATCAACAGCTCATCTCCCGTCAAAATCAAATCATCTACATAAAGTACAATGATCAGCAACTTACCCTCCACCACAATCTGGTATAGGTTAGGATCCGCCTCACTCTTGGAGAATCCAAGTCCGGTGAAATAACTGTCTATCCGTGTGTACCAAGCACGAGGTGCTTGTTTCAACCCATACAACGTTGTCTTGAGCCTGCACACATGCAACTCGCTGCTGAAGATCTCGAAACCTTCGGGCTACTCTATGTACACCTCCTCCTCAATGACTCCGTTGAGGAATGCAGTCTTCACATCCATCTGATGGATGTGCCACCCCATCTGCGCTGAGAGAGCAAGAATCGTCCGTATGGAAGAATACCTTGCGACAGGTGCAAAGGTCTCCTCATAATCAATCCCCTCTATCTGTGAAAAGCCTCGGGCAACAAATCTTGCCTTGTACTTCTCCACACTCCTGTCAGCTGCCTTCTTCACTTTGTAGATCCATCTCGAACCCACCACTGATTTCCCTTCCGGTCTTGGGACAATCTCCCATGCACTGTTTCTGACAATCGAATCATACTCTTCCACCATGGCATCTACCCATGCGGGATCCTCCACAGCTTCCTCGAAAGAGGATGGCTCAGTCACGACACATTTTCTCACAAGAGCCATGTATCCAGTGTACCGATCAAGTGACTATCTCTGTCTACGCTGTGCTGTAGGTGGTCCTACAACCTTCTCTGCATCTTGAGCTAGTCGCTCAGCTTCTATAGTGCGCTTTCACCCTCTGATGGTTGGCACTGCATGAGTGGTTTCTTCCACTCCATGAACTTCATCTTGTGGCTAATCCACATCCTGAAGCTCATCCTTAGGAACTAATAGCTCCTCATCTGCATGCAAGTGTGGCTCCCTCTCAAGTGAACACTTCATGGATTTCTCCTCCTGAAATTTGATATCCCATCACACAACAGTCTTGCGACTGTCTAGCAAATACACACGATAGTTGTGGGGCGTATCAGTGTACCCCACAAATATCCCAACCTCTGCGGTCGGCTCTAGCTTCTTCCTGGCATCCTTCGTCACATGCATGTAAACAAGAGAACCAAAAATCCTCAAATGGGAAATATCAGGCCTCTTACCAGAATAAGCCTCTTCGGGTGTACTCATGCCAAGTATCTTGTGAGGACAATGGTTCTGCACATATACTGCAGTATTGCATGCCTCCACCCACAAGTGAAGGGGTAGGCCCTGATCATGCAACATCGCCCGTGCAGCACCCACGATCATTCTATTCTTCTGCTCAGCAACCCCGTTCTGCTGTGGGTTATGGGGAGCTATGAGCTCTCTTCGAATCCCTTCTGCACTGCAGAAGTCCTTAAACTCGCCAGAGATGAATTGACCACCATTGTCGCTCCTAAGATCCTTCACCTTCTTCCTCGATTCCTTCTCGACCAGTGCTTTGAACTCACAGAACTTTGAGTATGTCTCGCTCTTCTTCTGCATGAAGAAGATCCATCACTTTCGAGAGAAATCATCAACAAAGATCACATAGTACTTGTGCTTTGTTGTCGAAGCTACTGAGAAAGGTCCACACATGTCTGTGTGAATTCTCTCAAGGATCGTCGTGGTGTGACTATCCTTCTCGTGAAAGGTGGCTTTCACAAATTTTCCCAAAGTACACCCCTTGCACTGATTTGACTGCGCAAGAGTGCCTTTCGGAAGCCCAGTAGAAATCTGTTGCAGTATCTTCAAGGCTCCATGGTAAAGGTGGCCCAATCTCCGGTGCCACAGCTCGCCATCATCTCGGCTCACCAATCCTTCTGCCTTGCATGCCATTGTTGCGCAACCATCTACATGCAATTGATAAAGGTTCTTGACTCGAACCCCTATCTTCCGGGTTTCTCCAGTTGTCTTACTGCACAGGAAAGCCTTTCCCTCGCTGAAGACAACATCATATCCCTTGTCTTCTAACATCGCCACAGAGATAAGATTCTTCTTCAATCATGGAACATGCATCACTTCCTTCAATACGTAGGGTTTACCAAACTCCCTCTCAAAGGAAATGGTAGCGATACCGGTCGCATTGTATCTACCATCATCGCCCATCTCGATGTGCACTCCAAGATCTTTCTCATCCAGATCAGAAAACAAATCTCGATCTCCTGTCATGTGAAAAGACGCACCACTGTCCAAGAACCATATCGATCCCATCACACTTGATACCAAGCATGCGATCAGTGAAAAATACAGCTCAAACTGCGAGGCTAAGGCCTCTCCCGCTGCAGATCCAGCAGCTTGCTTATTTTTCTTCTTCTGCAGACAATTTGTGGCATAATGTCCGTGCTGGTGACAGTGAAAGCACTTCACCTTGGACATGTCCTGCTTCTTGCCTTTCGCACGGGAATGAGAAGCTTTCTTGTTCTTCCCCTTCTTTACTTTGGTAGCCAAAGCGCAATTTTCTTCATCAGATATCTTTGATGAAGATCCGTCCCTGGTATTCCGCCTGATCTCCTTTTGCACAAGATTAGACCAAAGTCTCTCCCATCCTGGCAATTTATCCCGACTATTGACAGAGTCCTGATAGGAATGCCAACTCTTCGGAAGACCAAGAAGAGCCAAGCTCACCAAGTCCTCATCATCGACAGTCACCCCTACACTTCCCAACTCATCCCAGCATTGGGTGAACTTCATGAGATACTTGGGCATACTGTCTCCTTTCTCACACTTAATGTTTCTGAGTTTATCCTTGAGCGCCAACTTCCTCTGGTCGCTCTTGCTTTGGAATAAATCTGTCAACGCTTTCCACATCAAGTATGGAGAAGCCTTTCCATGCAGGCTGGATACAATGTGATCCTTCACGCCCTCCAACAGAATCCTTCAACACTTTGTTGTCTTCTTTTGCCAAGCCTCAACGTGAGCAGCATCAGTAGGCTTTGGGACCTCAACATCTATGAACTCCTTCAACCCATTGTCATCTAACACCGCCTCCATCCTGTCTTTCCATGCAATATAATTCGAGCTACCTTCAAGGGCATACTCCAATCGCAATCCGTTGAAAGACATTTCAACTTCGACACCAAGAAAACACTGCTGCAAATTCGAATTCCACCAGCTCAAAACTCAACCGCTTCTGATCTAAAATTCGTGAGAACAAATTATTTCTCGTACAGAGATTGACTGTATGGACATTTACCAGATATCTCACCTTCCAAAAGAAGGATGAATCCAGAGGCTACCTTACAGACTCTGCCTGAAGAAATAAAATGTAATCGCTTTCTAAATAATATATCTGATGATCTTAGCTGCCTGAAGAACATCAAAAAAGCTGTAATCGCTTTCTAAATAATATTGATCTGATGATCAACAACTTCGCTCTGATAAAATGTAGAAATTTTGAATAATATAACACTTATTCACAGAGATTATCCTAATTATACACTATTTGCGGAATGCATGCATAATACATAACCTCCTCTACTATTGATCATCAATTTGCGGAATAAAGAAACAATCGCATGCGCACATTGAAACATCAATCACACATATCAACACAGTATGTAATGGGGAAAGAATACAGCTGAAAACCCCCAACTATCTATATATTATAATGATAGAGAACATGTAACAATACATAGTACAATACTCCTCACAAGTACTTAGTACTATCTCCACATGCTACACACAAACTAGCTCCGATCTGAACAAGTCATGGGTTCAAATATTCCTCCACTGTTTGCCTGCCTCTACTGTGCAATCCAAGTTGAGAATGGATCTGATCCAAGTTCGAATTCCCTTGGCTTGTACTGCATAATCCTCATTGGCAATCTCAATCAATGATTGTGCAAATCTCATGCACAGCTATAGTCACAACTGATAGTAGTCTCACCCTTTCACCCACCTCTAACACTTGTCTCCACTGAACTGTCCGTGCACTGAGTTAACTGATGTATTCTTTAGTTGATTTATGAGTTAATAATTAGTGAATTAATTAATAATTAATTCACATCACTCATCACTAGTGTATTTGGCAGTTAGACTAAATACAACTAGTTCAACTAAGTCAAACTGAACACAACTCCATCAACTCCTCAATCAACTCCACCAAAATCAATCACTTGAGTTCTAACTGAAGTCCATCATGCAATAGCTCAACTAACCCATAGGAAAAGCGTATTTCCTTCTGGCAGTTGCATGTGCCACATCCGTAGCTCGAACTGAAGTGCTGCAAGAGGATAAGATAATGTTTATAGTCCAAATATTATTAAAAGCTAATAATATTCGACTGTTCTATTTTTTGACTGGCAGTCTAAAAATAGACTCCGCCCATATGTCTAAAAATAGAGGTCCATCTATTTTTACCAACATGACCAATCATCCATAAATAGCATCATGCAACTCATAGACCATGATCCATATGTCTAAAAATAGACTTTCCGCCAAAAATAGTCTGCGGGCCCACTTAGTGAAGGCGACTTCTTTTCACTAAGCTTCATCATCTTGTTGCATTTTCAACAATCATCACCACCATCAATGTCATCATTATTGTCATCATTTCATTATTGTCATAATCACCATTCATGTATTCATCATCATCATCATCATTATGGATATTGTCATCAATTTTTCATAATTATAGGCATCATAAGAAATATCATCAACCTAAAAAATGTTACGAGTGCTCGAAAAGGGTTGTTAGGACACATGATATATGCAAGAAAAATAACAACTTTATTTTTTAGAGATGATCGATGATCATCATCATTACTACCATTATCATCATCATTATAATTGTCATCATCCCCATCATCATAACTAATATAATTTTTATCATAATTGTTGTCATCTTCATCATGAACATCATAATCATCATTCATGTCATTATTGTTCTTGATGATGACCAAGATGAAAATAATGATAATGATGATCAGATGATGATGACTTGGAAGATGACGCCAAAGATAATTATTATGATTTTGACCATGACAACATTTAAAAATTGGTAAGAATGGCCAAGGTCATTAGCATCATCATCATCATTGTCATTGTAACTCCCATCGTCTTTATCATCATTGTCATTATCATAACAATCACAATTCATGTCATCGTCATCATCTTCATTATCATCATCGTTATAATTATTGACATTGTCATCAGTTGTTCATAATTTTCAATGTCATAAGAAATATCATCAATGCAAAAAATATGATGTGCGTTGGAAAAGGGATGCAAAAGTGAACAAAAAAAAATGGGGGTAAAAATAGATGTAAATTTTGATGAAGAGTGGACACAACATAAGTAGATGCAGAACAAAACAGAAAAATTGACACAAAATTGGATGAAAAAGTAGATGCAATAGTTGATGCAAACTTGAACACAAAATAGGATTCAAACATGGATGAAATGGTGGAAGAAAACATGGGCACAATAGTAAGCATAAAGCTTAGCATGAATTGTGGTGAAACAAATGTGGATACTACAATGAATGTAAAAAAAAAAGGACACAAACTTGAATGCAAAAAGAAGGAAAAATTGGATGAAAAAAGGGATGTAAATATGGGCCAAACATGGATGCAATAGTGAACACAAAATTAGTTGCAAAATTGGACGAATCAAAAGTGGATGTAAAAGTAGATTCGAAATGGGATGCACAAAACATAAACAATATTTGATGCAAACTTGGACACAAAAGAGGATGCAAATGTGGATGCAATAGTGGAAGAAAATGTGGGTTGCAACGATAGGCATAAGATATGGCACAAATCATAGCACAAAAAAAAGTGGATGAGAAAGTGGATGTAAAAAAAAAAAAAAGGACGCAGACTTAGATGCAAGACAAGATGATATAAGGGATGTAAAAGTGGATGCAAACACAAGTGCAACATGAGAAACAAAATTGGATGCAATGGAAGTACATGCAAAAAAAGATACAAAATGAGATGCAAAACCCACACAAAAGTGGATGCAAAAATAGATGCAATATTTTATGCAAAAGATGATGCGAAGATAGATGCAAAATTGGAAAAAAAATGTGGGTACAACAGTAAGTACAAAACATGGCACAAATTGTGTCACAACAAAAGTGGATGTAATGATAGATGCAAAAAAAGAAGCAAATGAAGATGAAAAATAGATGCAAAAAGGGATGTAAAAGTGGGCGTAAACATGGGTGCAACAATGGATGTAAAATATGATGCAAAAGTTGATGCAACAAAACTCTATGCAAAAGTAGATGCAATACGAGACACAAAACCTTATGCAAATCTTGACGCAAAAGTGGATATAAAAAGGGATTAAAAATAGATGTAAAAGTCTATGAAAACCTAGATGTATATGAGGATGCAATCGTGGATGCAAATTTAGAAACAAAAAAGGGTGCAAAGGGAGGTGTCAAACTAGGTGCAAATTATGGCACAAGAAAAATAGATGCAATAGTGGACACAATAACAAATGAAAAAGAGGATGTAAATATGGATGCAAAACAAGATGTAAAAGTCAATGCAACAAAAGTAGATGCAAAAACTAGACACAAACCTCGATGCAAAACTTGGCACAAAGGGGATGCAAAAAATATGCAAAAATGGATGCAAAAAATGATTTAAAAAATGATGCAAAAGAGGATGCAAGAGATGATGCAAAAGTTGATGCAAGTGTAGGCGCAAAAAGTGGATGCAATAGAGGATGCAAAAGATGGTGAAACAAAATTAGGTGCCAAACTTGATGCAAAACATGGTGCAAAGGATGGCATAAAACGTGGCATAAAACTTGGTGTAAAATCTGGTGCAAAACCTATTACAATACCTGGTGCTAAACTTGATGTAAGACTTGGTGCAAAACTCAGTGAAAACTTTGCATCAAGTTTTGCACCATATTTGATAAATGGACACAAATAGCACCAAAAATGGTCTCTAGACGCAAAAAAGGAAGCAAAAAGGGATGCTAATCACAGGGTTTTGTTGTAGTGAGTGGATAATACAGATCCTATGGGTATTGTGGATTATTGCAAATATGTGATGGGGATATATGATTTTCAATTGACTGAGAAATGGCTTGTAAAGATGAGTTGTTCGAAGACAAAGATTGAAGGAGTGCGGATATACACGAGGAAAATACTTTTGTTAGATACCTTAGTTTCCTAGAGTCTATATAAAATCTTTTGTGTGAGGGATGATTGACTGCCTTAGCGTAGAAGTTTCTCCTACAATATTTGATCCAGGATTGCTAGTGTCAGTGTTGTAGGCTTGTCTTGGTGTTTTCATATATTCTAGCCTTTGCCAATAGTAATAGTCTAGTTACCATAACCAACCTGAGAACATATTGAAGGGAATGATGAGCACATTAATAGACCAAGTTCAATCTAGTTGTAATACTAAAGAATTTTTTGAGGAAGACATAACATCACTCATAACCAACCTGAGAACATATTGAAGGGAATGATGAGCACATTAATTGACCAAGTACAATATAATTGTAATACTTCAGAATTTTTTGAGGAAGACATAACATTTCATTCAAATATTCAACACAAGATTAATTTCTCATAGGTTCTCTTCTTTTTCAGAATATAGAAAAAAGAAAAAATATATATTTTTATGAAAATGAAACTGTAAGAACTGAAATAAAAAACTGTGAGAAATGAAAATAGAACTGTAAGAAAAATGTGTTGTAATTGAAATAACTAACCTGGATATACTGTCAAATGTTCTGTGATGTTTTGTCTCCAAGGTTGGTGAATAGTTTGAAAGCATAACATGCAACTTTAGCAGTGGTTGAACTTCTTTTATAGTTTTTTGCACTTGAATTTAATTGGTGGTAAGGATGGACATGGATTGCAATGACTTCATTTTGAATGTGTAATATGGATTTAATTTGATGTGATCCAATGGTGGGAATTTGTTATTTGTTGATCCAAGTGCTTTGATTTGTTTTAATGAAAAGTAGAATGGATTGAGTCTCATTTATTGAAGTAATTGGGTTGGGTGTCATTTACTGAACATGTGTTTTGATCTGTTTTAATGAGAAATAGAATGGGTTAGGTGTCATTTATTGAAGTTATTGGGTTAGGTGTAATTTATTGAACAAAGTGGGTTTAAATGTTATTGGGTTGGGTGTTATTTATTGAACAGGGAGGGTTTAAATGTTGAACAATACAGTGGTTATGGCTGATATACATTCACTTTTATTATGTGCAGGTATGGATATGAAAGCATGGTTATTGTAGCTGAAACCCTCCCACTGGTTAACCAGAGAAATATTTACAACATTGCAAAAAAAACCATGGATGGAAACCGGTATGTGGATACCGAGAAGGCACTTAAGGGCTGGGTTGGAAAAGTGCAAAATACCATCAACAGCCGCAACAACTATTTTGATGTGACGGGCAGAATTTGATTGACTGCCCATTTTCACACCATCCTGATAAGGAGTATTGCAAGTATTTTGAAAATGGTAAAATGGTAAGTGAGACAGTCTTGATTCTGTAAAAGTTGTTATGCGGAATTTCGTGTACCCTTGTTGATGAAGTAACTTTGAAGTTTCCACAGCATAATTTATCTATATTTTTCCCATCATCTCGTTCCTTTTTCTCTTTTTCATCGTCACATCGATTATGTTTATATATAATCTCTACGTTCGGTTTGTTGTGATAATTATTGAATTAACTTTATGATTTTGTTACGAACGGATAATGGAAAGCAATTAAAGATATCTATTAAAAAATCAGTTTGTTTTTATTGAGAGGAATTAAATTTAGGTTAGTATTAATTTTGGGAGGTTTTTAAAAATTTGAGTTAAATTTCTTTTATTAAATAAATAAAATTTATTACAAATGTAAAATTACTTTTTACTTGGTACTTAATACTAATAAGAGAAATAAAAAATATCCTATAAATTTTTATTTATTTACAAATTTATTGGTTGTTGTTTTGATCTATATTTTCATTAGATATTAAACATTAATATGATAAAAAATTAAAGTAAAATTTGTAGTGAATTTTGAAATGGCATGTTTTTATTCATAAAGAGATTAGTATTCAAAAAGAGGATTTTACCATTTTTTTTGAAAAAATATCTCATTTGAGAGAGTTGTCATTTGATTTAACTCTTAATTATGTTCAAGGATTTTTTTGAGAAGTGTTCATAGTGTCATAACTTAGCTAAATTATTGTGTTGGTTTAACACCATAAAAAATAAAAAAAACTTCAACTATAATTTTTATTGGTCATTAACTTCCAGATTTACCTTGACCTTGGTGTGGGTATCTCTCTATATACATTATAGCCTATTACTACCAATAAGGAAACCTTATATCTTGGGGATTGAACTGTCTAAACAAATCACCAATGTAATGTAACCATCTCTATATACATTATAGTCTATTACTACCAATAAGGAAACCTTATATGTTGCGGATTGAACTGTCTAAACAAATGACCAAGACCAATGTAATGTAACCATAGTCCTCAAAAGCCAACAAGAGAATCATTTGATGTGCCTTGAGATTAGGCCAAGTAAACCAAACAAAAAAATAAAATTTAATAGTATTGGCTACCCCAACCTTCCATATACATGTCCACCACGAGATTAGTAAGCCCTAAACATGTAATATACCTAAGAGAAGTACCTAAGGGGATAATGAATTTAATGTGACCAGAAAATGGAAATATAAATACACGAATATCATGGTATCAGAGGCATGTTATATAATATTTACTTGTAGCAAGAATGACTTGTAAAGTGATTCCTTTCATATAGGCAATTTGATGGTGTTACCCTACTCCAACCTAAAGAGTCAAGGCTAGTATCTAGAGCTACAAGTTTGGTTGCATTGTTACTTCAATGTCCCATACTATCTATGAATAACAACACCAATTTCTCATGGTTGTGATGGAAGATTCCTCTAAGACCAACAATTATCTGGATTGGATCATTATATTTTTTGTTATCCATATCAATGGTTTCAGATTGGAAAAAGTGGAGTAATCAGCTCACAGGACCATTTTTACCTACAGGACCTAGTTTGAAAAATTAGGGTTTGAAACTTTCTAGGAGAATTTTGAGGCATCAAATGACATTTTTTGGGGGTAAAAATTTGTCTATATAGCGGGCACCTTTTTTTCCCATTCTACACATAGAGACATTTCTAACGGTTTAAGAATTGTGTCAATCGAAGTCTGTATGCAAAATTTATGCCACTCATAAGTTGAAATTCATGTTTTCACCCCCATAATTTGAGAAGATGCCACATTAGTCCCCATTATTCATAGAAAAGGGGCTAGCCACATGATTATGATGAAGAAGACTCTAAAAGAGTCCATATTGTAACTCTTGTTAAGATTTTAGGTAGTAAAACATAACCGCTAGTAGGCTATCAAGCTTTGTTATAATTGGGCCACTAGGAGGAAAAGGGGTTCCATTCTTTCAAGTCCATTTGTTCCATAGATGAGAAAAAATAATCGAGAGGGATATGAGATAGATCACACACAGAGGATTTGTGCACTTATTATTTCATGAGCCACATGCCATACTTCTTTGTACTCACAACCATTTTCTATTCAGAGAAAGAGAGAAGAGTGACCTCACATTCAAGCTTGGTTTTCTCTCGAAAGGGTTTCCCTGGTCATATATAATGTCAAATCATGGTTTGTGAGTTTTTATTTCATTGTTCTCTACTTTCATCATTATTTTAATTTGCAATAATAATAATAATAATAATAATAATCTATAGATCCATAAATCTAAAGAGAAATAAAACCCTAATACTATAGATTTCAGATTTTTAAATATAGTTTTATTAGATCTATTGTGACAAATTGTATAATGGAATATCCATAAGAGTTTATAGATCATATTGGTATAAGAGCCGATTTATTTCAGTATATTGTGAATATTTTCATGGGATCTAGATTAATTGGGCCAAAATTTGCACAACCCTAATGATGGACGATGAATTTGTGAATGACCTTAGTGATCTTGCAAAGGAAAGGTTTTCCTAGCTTGAAGATAAATTGTACATATAAGTCGTCAGATGAATCTCCTCATTTCATCCCTAAGTAACAAGCTTGAGATATTTGGAGAAGATGGGGGTTCCAATGCAAAGGACATATTAGAAGGGAAATATGGAGATCAAGAAGAAACCAAGAACCAGCCATAGAAATGACTCAAAAGAGGTCAACCTAGTTCAAGTGTCATGAATCATTCATAGTCCCTGTTCAAAAAGGAAGTGAAGGTTGATATCAAGTTATACCAAGGTGAGATCGACACTCTAAAGCTAAATCGTTGTTTGCCACAATTAGAAGTTTATTTCAGTGTCCATCACGTTTAGGAAGAATAGAATATTTCATTTCTGTAGCTAAAATTAGAGGGCCATGCCCTCACTTGGTGGGAAAGCCCCATGAAGACCCTTGGGCTGGAAGAGAACCTCCACTGACTAAGTGGGAGGACATTAAAACCCTCATAAAGTCACAATTTTACCATATTGGTTATGTAGAGGACCAATTGATCTAATGGTACTACTTCAGGAAAAAGCAAGGGCATAACATACAAGAGTACACAACAAAGTTTAGAAAGATGGAAGTAATGTTGGGTATCTCCCCAAAGAACCTAGATGTAATCCTTAAGTATCTAAAGGGTCTACATAACCATATACGAAAGCAAGAGATGTTGTTTAAGCCTAGATCAGTGGATGAGGCTTGTGTATAGGAACAATACTAGGAGAACATAGGCCTAAAGAAAGGGTAATCAAGTGGATCCAAGCAGAAGGAGAAACACAACACTTCTATGGAGGGTAAGAAGAAGTTGAAAGGGGGAAAAGTTAAAAAATGATAGCCACAACACACCATTGTAAATATCCCAACAACCATTGCAATATTGACTTCCATACAGAGGAAATTACTGGAAGTTGCATACAGAACTTAACCCGAAGAAAAAAATGAAAGAAAATAAGAAGAAGAACCTCATGACCACTGATTCAAGCAACCAAGTTGAAAGAACCTCATATGTGGATGAGAATATTGTTTGCACATCAGTGTAGAAGGAGGTGAATCTGAGTGGCCTTCATCAAAAGGAAGAGAAAGAAATGACCCTATTCCACATAAAGATACAAGTCAAGAAGACAAAGATTGATGCTATATTTGACTCAAGATCACAGGTGAATCTCATTGCAGAAAACTAGTTAACAAATTAGGATTGGAAGCTCATGATCATCCAAGCTCATATCCATTGGGATGGGTAAATAAGGATGCAGAGTTAAAGGTAACGAAATAGTGCAAAATTAAATTTATTATTAGTGCTAATTTTATTGATGAAGTAGAACTAGATGTGGTCCCCCTTGATGTATGCATAGTGGTTTTTGGAAGTCCCTACATATACATGTGAGATAAAATATTCATGTAGAGCGCTAACTAGTACCATCTTGTCAAGGATGGAAAATTGTTTACCATCAAATCACACAAAGGCAAGTAAAAAATTTCACTGGTAAGTTCCAACCAAGCCAATAAATTGATTAGTTCCAACAATAAATATGTTTTACTATTTTAAATAGAAAATCCATCTGTAGAAGAGTCTGTAAGAGGCAAGGCATCTCTGGAAGGGTGTACTAAGAAATAGAAACAACAATTGGAAGAGTTTCTAAAGGAATATAGGTATGTGTTTCAGGAGCCTAAAGGGTTACCACCCAAAAGGAAGTGGAGCACAAGATCCAACTATTTCCAAACTCCCCATTACTAAAATATTGGGTTGAGATAGTCTGTTATAAAACCAAGTGAGGTGAAGAAACAATCGCAACAACTACTGGAACAAGGTGTTGTTTGACCGAATACATCACCATGTGGGTCACTTATCATCATTACGCCAAAGAAGGATTGGACTTGGAAGATGTTTATTGATTATAGGGCATTGAACAAAATCATGCTTAAAAACAAGTACCCCCTACCCATGATAGATGATCTTCTAGATCAATTGCAACAAGTGAAGTACTCAAACCAAGTTGGACTTAAAGTATGGATATCACCAGGTTCGAGTCAAAGAAGAAGTTACCAGGAAAAATGCCTTCAAAACTAGGAATTTTTTTTACGAGTGGTTAGTAAATTCATTTGGCCTATGCAATGCACCAACTACATTTATGATGTTAATGAATGATATACAATGCCCTTTTATAGATTCTTTTGTTATTGTCTATTTCGATGATATATTGGTATACAATGCTACCTAGGAGGAACACATCTCACATTTGATGCAAGTGTTGGAGACATTAAAGAAGCACTTACTGCTAGCAAATATCAAGAAGTGTGAGTTTGCATAGTAGTCTTTGGTGTATCTGGGGTATGTAATAGGTGGAGGAGAGTCGAAGATAGATAATGATAAGATGGAGGGCATCATGAAATGAACGATGCCTGCTAATGTTTATGAGGTTAGGAGTTTTGTTGGGAAATATAGTACTTGAGGAAATTCATATCCTTTCTTTCAATAGTTGCAGTGCCACTCCACACCATAACAACAAGTGGCAAGAGTTTCCAGTTGGGAAAGGGTTATTAGAGGGCCTTTGGGGAGTTAAAGAAGAAGATTAGTCAAGCTCTAGTTCTATAATTACCAAACTTGTAGCATCCCTTTGAAGTGGAGACAAATGTGAGTGGCTATGATATGGGAGTGGTCTTGATGTAGGGAGGAAGGCATGTATGCTACCATTATGAAGTATCTTAATGGGGCAGTTCTTAACTACCCTACACACGACAAGGAGCTTTATGCCCTAGTGCAAGCTATGAAGAAGTGGAACCACTTTTTGATGGGAAAGGAGACAATGATCCATACAAATCACTGACCACTATATTACATGCAAGCCTAGAGTAAGCTACAATAAACGAGGCACTACAAGTAGACAGGTTTTATACAACAATGTAACACCCTCCTCCCACTCTTACCCAAGTTCACTGATCACTGGGGTAAATATGTGACGAAGAGTTACTATGATATGATTCAACCTCCTAGATCACCTTAAGGAAGTGGAATCGACAAAACAAAACCTTACTGACTTCCCTCATATGCTACAGGGCCCCCAAGGGCTAAACCACCCTTCTAGGTGTCCAAACCCTGAGCTAACTTTATTTTTCACTGACCTGAACTCCTAGTTGCATGCACAAGCCTACATCCATGAGATGGAAAGCCTCTAGTCGCATGCACAAGCATGAAAGGGAGTGACTTCGGTCTCAATTTCATAGTTTTGTGCCTGCTATCGTGAAATTTGTGCCACCTTTTCAGGGCTAGACTCCAGATCACGCCAAAAACTTTATGAAACTTTCCAAAATAATGAATGACACAAAGATAAAGCCTTCCATACAAAACTTAGACAAGAAATTTTCCTAGCAAGGCCTAACCATGAGAGACCTTGTTTCAAACACATCATGAACATGTAATGTACAGGTCATAAATACACATCTAAACATAGGGGTCTCATACTTATATGAGAATCGCTAAGAAGGTTTGATGCTATATCATAATGGTTGTAATATCATCTATTAGGTCATGTATTCGTTAACATTTCATTTACTAACCACAACATGATGAGAGCCATAACTCAATTTTGTCATAAACTATGGTCATAACCAACATATAACCAGAGAAATGTCAACTATGGAACAACCATAAAGCCACATAAGAACAAGTACATTTACTCATACATCACAAGAGGAAAGGAGCTTTTATTAGCATATGTAAAACCAACCAAGTCAAGGACTTCCATGTACCACCCGACCATAGATTGGGCTAAACCAAATCTCTCTTTCAGACAATCACCCCCGCACCATATTCCAAGCATGAAAGTGACATCTCATGTAATAAACCAAACATAACCAAACCATGGATTCCAGAGGCCATACCACCTCAACCCTCAACTAGTGATTGCACCTCATGGTCGGACATCACTAACTATTGCTAGATCGGTCTCTACCTAAGATGTCTAGGGCTCTAGAGAAATTGTTCCAACCCAACTCTAGGACTAGTAACTCAACCCACAACCATCGTAGGGCTCTAGAGTGTTTTTCCAACCAGGGCTCTAGGACTAGTAAATCAATGCACCAAGGGCTCTAAAGCGTTTGTCCAACCAAGGCTTCTAGGACTAGTAACTCAACCCAAGTTGTTCTAGCGATTCCAGAGTGTTTATCCAATCAAGGCTCGAAGAACTAATAAATCAACTCGTAGCCATAAGGAAAACGAGCACCAATAAAAAAAAATAAGGGGAAAACCCACAACACCATGGCTATCCAGGAAATGGCAAGGCTAATCAAAACCACTGTCAATCCAAGTAATCCTCCATGCGAATGACATATCATAACCAAACAACAACATGTATATGCCATGCATGCCAAAACTAGCAAGGAAATCATATATGCAACTTTGTACCTGGAAATAAAACCCGTTGTAGTTGTTGATCCCTATCTCCATTTGCGTTTTCCTACTTTTCCTTTGCCTTCTTGCTCTAAATCTAAAGTATACCTAAAATCCTTCAAGGGTGCTCCAAGAAACTCTAAGTGTACAAGAGTATGAGATAAAGGGAGAATAGAGAGTGAGCTCCAAGCTAAAACTAACAAAAGGTTGTGTATTGATCCTCATAAGCCTTTTTATCCTTGAGGCCTCTATTTTCTTCAATTTCCATTATTTTCCTTCTTTTTCCTCCTCACATGAAACCGGTGACCTTTTACATTCCTTTTCTCCTAATTTCCTTTATTTTCATAAATAAAATGCCAATTAATGCCTCTTTACCTTTCTCATTGCCTTTGTCAATTTCCATAACCATTTATTAATCACAAATGATTCCCCATCACTATGTTTTTCCCAACATTAAGCTTAGAATACGTGCCCATGACCTTGGTATTATTTTTCCTTTATTAACTTTATTAGATGGATTTTTAACCAAGGTTGTCACAGAACCCTCCCCCTTGGTGGAACGACGTCCTCATTGTTCAATAACACAACAACTCGATAAAGTATTTACATACATATGCATATACATAGACAACCAAAACAAAACATCAAACATATACCAAAAGACATCTGCTCAACTAGTGAATAGAGAAGTATACATAGCCCACATTTGATCAACCATCTCCCATTTAGCCTCATCGGGCCCAAAGTGCTTCCATTGCACTTTAACTTGCTCGAATTCTTGATTCCGGAGCATAAGCATATTTCGCTGCAAAACGCACTGAGATTCCAGCTGGAATTCTCCTTGAGGGAAACTCTTGGAATTGCACATGAGGGAAATTGAAATGAAACCTCTACCATCAGATGACCCATGACCTAATGGAATGCAGCTGATTGAATGAGACACCTAACATGAATGCAAAAAAGCAATTTGATCACTGATGGAAGTGTGAAGACAATGACACTAACATTGGCTCCAATGGGGATGGTAGCTCCTTGGAGGTGCCAAGAACCGCAGATCTTTGGGAGAGCAGACCAGTGCCTTATCCATTGGGAAATGGAGTCAAAAACTCAAGCTGAAATTACATGACTGAATACTGATGACTCAAAAACACCAACTGACTAAAACTGACTCAATACTAAAACACAACTGACAAACTAGAAAATATGCTCAAAATGGAGCTTATTCAATAAAACCTACTCTAATTGTTCCATTCATCACCTGATCAAGTGAAATGAAACAACCAATGCAACCAAGTAAGTATTCCAGCTACTGTTTGAATTCTCCGCAAGTGCTTGCTTATGAACAACAAGAGAGAACTACTGAAAGGCAACTCCCATGAAAACTTGTGAACAGATCCAAATTTTCCCAAATTGAATAATATAGATTCTCTATTCGCCTCCAAAAATACTGCATAAGGATCTTGAAATTCATGTGCACTGGGGCTTAGATCATCCAATGGATTACTTTGCTTCTCCTCATACCATGAATGCAAACTTTCATTTGAGCTTTGTGACGAGACTCTTGCTGAAAATGACAAAGAAATCGGCTATCGGATCAAATTTGTATCAATACTTGCTTCAAGCTCACAGTTAGCTAATGGAGAAGGACTTTGACTGCAGAGATCATCCAACACATCAGCTATTGGATCGTGAAAAATGTGAAAAGACTATTGTAACCCATTTTCTATTGGTTCCAATGAGATTGCATGATTTTCTACAAGCTGCTCATTTGAAGATATACTATGCAAATTTCCCTTCAAGAACTGAAATGATTCAAAACAAAATGGTACGGAATCATCTTGCATCATTTGATCATATGTTCCAACTTCCAAGTCTTCATCTGCAACCTAACATTCAATGGCATTCGGGGGCTGCAAATCTAGATATGAGAAGTCTTGAACAAGGATTTCATTGCCCTCAAGATGGTCCAGATCAAAACTTATCGATGATTGATTTTTGATTGCAAGAAAGTTGTCTTTGATGAACTGAAACGAAGCAAAACAAAAAGGCAAAGATCCTTCACTTACTTCAAAATTTGCTTCACTTTCCTCTCACTTCCATGGCTGATAAGTAACAGCTGATCACTGTATTCGCGTTGTTGGAAATGAACTTCCTCCTTCCACAAACCAGCTGTTGATTTGTCTGCAAGAGTAGCTTCTGTTTGGAGAACATAATCATCATCATACTGATCAAACCTAGGGAAATCATCAATATAAAACAAATCATCAAGCATGCATGTCATATCAACAGATCTCTCTTCTCCAAGATGATCTATAAAACAATCATTATCAGGTCTATGACAACTGGGATAAGAAACAAAATGTTTTGGATCAGCAACTTGTTCTTCTTCAATCAGTGAACCATGGGCTTGAACATTATACTCATTCCTTGTGGTGATATTTTGCATCATCTCTTCCACTGCACTTACCAAAATGTCAAACTTTACCTCTAAAGATGTCGATTCCTCTGGATCTATGTTCTTCATCTCTTCTTCCCTCAATTTTTCCCTTTTGATCAGCAAATTAGCCTCTACATCTATTGCACTGTTTTGCATCTCTTCAAGTGTTGCAAGGTTCCTTTCTCTTAGTTGAAACTCCATTTCCAGATCAAAAACTTCCGAATAGTGCAAGAGAGTAGATCCAGGAGGAGGCCTTATATTAACTGGCATCGAAAAATAGACTTGGTTAAATCTGGCAAAAAACTGTTGTACTGTCTCCCCTGGCTGTCTTTTCAACTGGTTATACTCTTCTAGAATCAAGAAAGGGTTCTGTTTGATCATCCACTTGTCGAGGAAAACTTTGACGAACTACTGGAAATCTGAGATGCTCGCATCAGGCAGGGTTTTGAACCAACTCTTGATTTTGCCTTGCAAAGAAAGAGCAAAAAGCCTAATACTGACATCTTCTTCATCAACTTCAAAAAGGTCGAGAAAAGAATCAAAATTTAATACATGTCTCTCAGCAATAATGTCATCACAGTCACCATCAAATCTTGGTAGATAGAGGTAATGATTTTTAGGGAAAGCATGGGATATAGGAGGTAAAATCATAGGCTTGTATCTATCTGGAATTTTACAAGGTAGTGGGGTATGTACAGAAGCTGTAGAATCAGTCTTGGTCTCTTTAGGCTCATCAGTTTGAAGATGGTCATCACAAGATTCAGAAGAAGGGTCTTGATCAAGATCAAAGGCATGTGGATATTTGGTATTTACAATCTTCAAAGGGAAAGAATCAAATGTAGGTTTGGGATCTTTTCTCAAACACAGTATACTTCGTAAAGCTTTCTTGACATTCTCAGGAAACATGAAGAAATAATTTATAACAAAGAACATAATGTCTTGGATGAAATTCCAACTTGAATACCTGATCTGTCCATATTGTCCTTTCATGTTTTTGTTGTTCAAGTTCATCCTCCAGTGGAGTCCTTGGATCTGATCTCGAAACTGATTTAGAGTCGCCAGGTGAATGATTTCAGCCTTGCTATGTCTGATCGTTGTTCACCATCAACAATCAGATCTGAACTTGATACATTTTACTGAGGAACATAAAACTATGTTCCCCAGTATGGTCACCACTATGTTACTGCCTAAATCTACCTTAGGCTGAAGGAAGGCAGGTCTAGGGTAACATCAAACCACGCTTAACCTGGTAGCTAGCCCTACCAGGTCGGGAGAGGGCTCTCTCCTTGTCAATATCAATTAGAATATGGAAACTAGGGCTTGAGATGACTGAAATGAATGTTGATTTTAGGCTAGGTATAGTAGATCAGAGGATTTTGTTTGATTTTAGATTTTGGTTGTTGGATCAATTGGAGAAGGCAGATTGGGTCCGGGAAATCAACTCAGGGATACAGTCATGTCCTGTGGGGCAAGGTAGACAAGAGTTTATGTAATATCAATGGATTGAGATGGTAGAGTAAGACAACTAACGAGTTGAGGAGGGCATAAGAAACTATGAATCCTCTTCAAAAAGTGAAAACATTGAAAACTAAATGCATTCCTAAGACAAAGCACTGTAACTTGATGTA
Source organism: Pinus tabuliformis (assembly GCA_031772625.1). Lineage (NCBI taxonomy): Eukaryota > Viridiplantae > Streptophyta > Pinopsida > Pinales > Pinaceae > Pinus > Pinus tabuliformis. The sequence goes on along the minus strand of CM062814.1, from coordinate 495,960,764 downwards.
TCTACCCTATGAAGTTATTTTCATCCATATTTACATCGAATTCATCATTTACCATTCTTATATTTACCAAGAAATGAGGAAAAAGTGATGTCCCAAGAAAACTAGGAAAAATCTGGAAAATCAGGCAAAATTGGCAAAATCATTTTAATGCGCAGCGCCAAAATTTTAATGCATAGCACTTTTTCTAGGCCAATTTTGGAAGTCTTCATGGAGTCCAAATTAGGTGTAGGATAGCTCGTTGGAAAGCCTGACGAGTTTTCTTTCTAGAACAACTTCAATTTCGGAATTTGGAGTCCATTTGCCCCTCCAAAAATTGATTCTCCCAAGACTGCTTCCTGTGTGGCAAAAAAGTGGCAGAGAGGGCACTTTTTGGGTGTTTTTTGCCCTTTTGGAGACCTAGAACTTGTCCAAAATTCCTCGCCATTTCTGAGCTTTCATATTTTTCCATGCTAATTCCAAAAATGTAAACCATTTTGCAAGAAAATGTCCCCAACGAAAGGCGCTACACACCTATTGGAAAAGCCTGTTTTTCAATTTCAAAAATTCAAAAATGTCAAAATTTTCTCCAAATTTCTTGAAATTTGGCATGAGGGATCCTTGTTAGGTGCTTTGTTGGGCCAATGATGCTTCAGCGAATATTTTGAGTTTATCATGTTCTTTCTTGCTCCTCAAAGCTCTTCTTAGCTTGGCTTTTAGCCTCTTTATCCTTGCATTACAAATCTTGTTCTGGGTTAGGTAGTGGTAGGCTAAGTGACGAAGCATTTTCTTCTCTTTGTTTGCCTTCTCAAGCAACCTCTCCAAGTGCATGTTCATCTTCTCCAACCAAGACTCCTTGTCATTCTCTATCTCTTGTTCAATGGAGGTCAACTTGACCTTTGCCTTCTTGGCCCTTTGCCGGTTTTCTTTAATGATTTGCAGCTCCATGAGGTCTTGTTTGTCGGTAAGCTACTTGTTTTCTTGCTCAAGGTCTCAGTCTCTTTGACCTCCTGCTGTCTGAAGGTCCTCCTTCCTCTTGAGGCACTAATGAAAATATCTGAGGTCCCTCTCCATAGGTTTTAATGATGTAGTAGTTGATGAGGAATGAAGGGATGAGGTGGGGACAAGATGAGTATGAAGAGATTTTAAAAGATAAGATGAGTGAGGTGTATGGGGATGGTGAGTGCTTGAGGGAGTGGAGGTTTTGAGGTTTTAGGGAATGAGGGGAATGAGGGGAGTGAATAGGGTTTTAGAATGTAGGATAAGGGTTTGATAGGGAAGTAGGAGTAGTGAAGATGTAGGATTTGGGAGTTAGGGTTTGGGAATAGTGTATAGGGCTAGGGTTTTATATGGAGGGTAGGGTTTTGGGAAATGAGCTCTAATGAATTAGGGATAGGGGAGGGGACTTAGGAAAGTAGGTGAAAAATGGAATAGGAGAGCAACAATAGATGTTTTACAACTTATGAGAGGTGATTTAGTGATCAGTTTAGGGTTTTGAGAAGAAATTCAAAGACAACTAGGGTTTGCTTTAGATGAGACCACACAACTCAATAAACCAAGCAACAAATCTTCTTCAGCAAGGTGGATGACTGTACTTACTTGGAAGAATCATTAAAGAGCTCTAGAGGTGTTTTGATGACAAATTTGAGGTGTTTTCAACAGGTGTGCAGTGCCAATTTAATGTGCAGCGCCAGTGTAATTTTACACTGGAAACCTGCCACAGGTGCGCAGCGCCAATTTAATGCACAATGCCTTTTTGTAGACCAGTTTTGAAGGCCTTCCTGATGTCAAAATTGGGCGTGTGATAGCTCATTGGAAAGCTTATCGAGTCTAATTTCCCGAACATCTTGAATTTCCAATTTGGAGGTCATTTGCCTTGTCAAAAATCCAATCTCCCAAGATTGGTCAAAATGTGAAAAATGAGGCTGCCTAAATGCAGAGTGTTGTTGCAGTGAAATTTTTAAGGTCTTCCTCAACTCCAAATTGAGCTCATGATAGCTCATTGGAAATCTATTTGTGTCTAGTTATCATTTCACTCATCAAGCAAGTCATTTGGCCAACCAGGCTAGGAGAAATCTTGATTTTACCAAGGTCACTCCAGAGGTGTAGCAACACTCCTAAGGCAACTGTATTTTTGACATTTCTCTAAAACCATGACAACTGTGTAAAAACTAAAAGAGGCTTTTCTTCTTGGGTCACTAAGGGACAAAAACCTCTCTCACTTTTTCCAAATTCATCTTTTCTTGCTCAGAAACACAGTTTGAAGAAAAACCGTCCCTTATGTGTGATGAATGGCTTGTTCCTTGGAATGACTTCTCGACAAATGGTGGAGATCTGATGTTCGATGATATGAAATGGCCTCATACCTTCTGATATCCCTTATGCCTCCTCTACTCAGATATCTCTGATCCCATAGCCAACCCTAGCTCAGTGGGAGAGGAAATTAGGGTTTGTTCTCTTTTGCTTTTGCAGGCGGATTGGTGCTCAAGATGACTTGATTTTTGCAGTGGCAGGTGCTTGGCAATGTCATTAGGTGACCAAGAGCAGCATGTGATCATTTATTACATATAGAAACCATAAAATTACATCAAATTACATGAAAAATACCAATGCTCTGTTTTACCTCAAAACAAGTTTTGAGGTTAGAACTTCATTAAGCTTACAAATTAACAATTTTTGACTTTTTTTATCGTTATTAACCTCCTCATGTGTCTGCTGACCACTTTATTTATTCTGAATTACCATGATGAAAAACCCTAAGACCTAATGAAACTAAACCCTAGGACTGGTTAAAAATGAAATGGAACTAATTATGAACAACTGAAAATATGTTTGAAATGAAACCTCTACCATCAGATGATCCATGACCTAATGGAATGCAGCTGATTGAATGAGACACCTAACATGAATGCACAAAAACTATTTGATCACTGACGAAAGTGTGAAGACACTGACACTAACAGTGCCCCCTCCTATACGTGTTCCTTCTGCAACTCATTATCTCATCTATGCAGCTCTTGTTCTTCCTGGAGTTGTTGCTTCAGCACATGCAACTCCTTCTCTATTTCGTTCTCTGCCTTCACGCGATCTTCATGTCGCGTCATCACCTCATAGCCTAAGTCTCCAAAGTTTCTTTCATCACAAGTGGATCTACTTGAGCTTGAAACTTTTTTCCACCTCTATGTTGTCAACAACCTTCCTCTTGTGTTCGTTGCATTCGGCGTGTTGCCTTCAGTTGTTGTTCATGGTGTTGCTTGATATGATGTTTCTGCCGTCATATCTTGATGTCCTTGTCTACGAACAACTTGATGTCTTCATGGGTAGGCAATTTCATAAACATTTTATTGACTGCATCCCTAAGTGTGCTCTAAATGGTGTCTTCGACTCTGCTCTCCTGGAAACCATTGTACCTGTGCTGCTGAGAGGAAGATGAACACATGTGATACCAGGAGACATGGAAACACTCATGGAAAGAAATATGTCAGTTGAAAACAAAGCGAACTTGAGAACTAACTTGCAACATACCTGTGTGACTGATCATGAAGGTTGTGCAATTTTTGCTGGGAGGTCGGGAGACTGACTGCCAAAACTGCGTAAGGCATAGTCTGGGCTGTTAGTAGGCTGACTAACTGCTGGAATTGTGCAATGCATAGTCCAGCCTGGCCTACTGAGGACTGAAGTTGTGCAATGTGAAATTTTAGTCAGCAGTGACATGCAACCAACAAACTACATTGCGCAGTTTCTGGGGCCAACAGGAAACTTCCTCCAAGAATTTCACAATGCAATCCTAGAGCCAATGTCTGGCTAGGCTTGTGCAATTTTTGGAGGGAAGGCAGATCCTTCGCTTCCAGAAATGCGTAGTGCTAGCTGGGAAAGGCACAGTCTGGGCCAAGGCAGCCCAGTCCAACCGATGGGTGACTGAAAACATGATATGTGTGAATGCATGATGAGATGAGTGCAAAAAAGAGTGAAAGATCATTCATGCAAACAACAAGTGTAGTTCAGAAAATGGGAAAGCATGCATGTGTGTGAAAAGAGTCGGTGAAACGACGACCCTCTGTGCAAAATAGTGTCATGCATGTGACAATAGTGAGATGTAAATGAAAACTGACACGATGCTAGTACAAGCTAGTATGCATGCAAATGAAAAATAGCACTCATTGAAATCAAGCAGACAACATTCATACGAAGCGAAACACAAAAAGTGCTAGAAACACAGCGCAAGTCATGAGCAGTGGGCTTACACCAAGACAGTTGAGCTGAATGTGTCAACGACTCCTAGACGCAATGTGGGATGCCAGAGCTGCAAGGTTGAGGTGAGGAATGAGCTCTGCAACGTCCAGTTGATGAGTTTTGATAAGATCGAGGTTGTGACATGCATGCCACAAATATAGGAAAAGCGACACTTGGCGGGAGGTTTCTGAGATGATCCTTGCATGTAACCTCTAGCTAGTAAAAATAGATCTCTGAATCAAGGGATTCCTTTGCATGCTGCCTTAGGAGGAGCAACCCATGCATGCAAATTAGTTTTTCTCGGTCCCGGAGGGAACCAGTCAACTCAACTGCACATGCAACAGTCTGCTCAACTAGGAGGAAAAATGCACAATTATGGGAGGGAGATAGGCTGGCTTCCTAGAGGCATTGCACAATTTCTGGGCAGAGCAACTGACTGCTACCCAAAATTGCGCAATTTCTGGGCTGAGAAACCATACTGGGAGGAATTGCACAATTTTCTCAGTGAACTGTGATAGGCAGAATTGCGCAATTATGGAGCCTGGCAGGTTGCGAGACACAATTGCACAATTTTTGGAGGGAAGGATGGTTTCCCTCTAGAATTGCACAATTTCTTGAGGGAGTTGCTCAGCCTGCAGCTGGACCAAGTCCAATGAAACAACCCGTGAGGGGGATGCAACAAGATTTGATGGACAGGTTGTCATTCTGCAAGAAAATCACTTAAGCTTGTGTACTTGACAAGACAATACATGCTGCTATGAAAGGTTGGTAGGGAGGCTCCAAAACGAAGCTGAGGAAAAATTTTGGAGGGTGGTTGTAGTAGCTACAACAAACTCTTTAATTAAATCAAGGTCAAACCATTCATCTGCAAGAATTATTGTATGTGTCTGATTTGAAGAAGAAATTGGTGTCTATTTCTGCGATGGAAGATAAAGGCTTCAAGGTATCATTCATTGATGGAAAGGTACGTATTTGGTAAAGAATCCCTAAATATGCATTTACACTTGGATTTAGGGTTGAATGTCTCTATCAAGTTGGAAGAAGTCCTTTAGGAGCCTTAACTTGTGATACTTCTCTTTAATTTGAATTATGGCACCAAAAATTTTCTCACCTTCATTACAAACCCTTATAAGTATTCCCGAGCTCAACATGAATCATGAAGGAGTTTGTCAGGGTTGTGCAGCTAGGAAACATTCAAGGGGGCATTCACTTCAAGTGAAAGCCAAACTATTGATATTCTTCAATTAGTCCATTCTAGCCTATCTGGTACGTTTCCCGTAACATCATTGGAAGGATACTTATACTATGCAACTTTGTGGATAACTTCTCTCGCAAAACATGGTCTATTGCTTGAAGAAGAAGGATGAAGTGTTCAAATGATTATGTTTTTTCAAAGCCTTGGTGGCAAATCAAACATGGAAGAAGATAAAAATTTTAAGGACCGACAATGGAACCAAATATGAATCAAATGAATTCAATGACTTCTGCAAAGAGGCTGGCATTAAGAGGGAGATAATTGTTCCATACACTCATAATCAAAATGGAGTTGCTGAAAGGAAGAATCGAATAATCATGGAATCCACCCATGCCATGCTCCATGATCAAGGTATACCGAAGTTCTTATGGGGAGAAGTTGCAAACACTATCGTGTATGTTCAAAATAGGAGCCCATATCAAGCACTAGATTTCAAGACACTCGAAGAAGTTTTTACTGGTAAGAAACCTGATGTTTCTCATTTTATAATATTTGGTTGTCCTGTGTATTTTCATGTGCCTAAAGAGAAAAGAAATAAGTTGGAAGCATCTAGAAAGAAATGCATATTTGTGGGATATAGTGAAAATTCAAAGGCATATAGAATCTATGCGCCTGGTCAAAGAGACGTGGGAATAAGCCATGATGTCACCTTCGATCGACGCACTACCCTTGGGAAATCCAAAGATCTCCCCATTCTAAGGAAAAATAATGATGATGTTGCAGAAAAGTAAGATGAACCTCCTACATATGAGCCTATGCCCGATGTTGAAGGCCCGATGGATCCCATTGATCCACCTCCTAGTGATCCCTCTACCTCAAGAAAAAGACCTTTATGGCTCAAAGATACTCTTGAAGATGTTAAACGACATATTTATCCAAGAGGGACATTTTGTGAAAGCAAGAAGCTGAACAAGTATCAAAGAGTACTTAGTTGTTATGAGTACCATTGTTTAATCTGAGCCATGTATGTTCAAAGAAGTTGTAAAGCACCAAGTCTAGAAGGATGTCATGAATGAGGAACATGAATCTATCATGAAAAATTATTTTTGGGATGTGGTGCCTAGACTAAAGGACATGTCCGTAGTCACCTCAAAATGGCTATACAAAATTAAACATGGCGCTGATGGGAGTGCTGAAAAATACAAGGCTAGGTTTGTTGCTCGAGGCTTCTCTCAAAATGAAGGAGTGGACTATGATGAGATATTTGCACCAGTTTCTTGATATACCACTATCTGATCAATTATTTCTCTCGCTGCCTCTCAAGGATGGAGCCTACATCAAATGGATGTTAAGACTGCTTTCTTGCATGGCTCGCTTAAGGAGGAAGTCTACTTGGAATAACCTCAGGGGTTAAAAGTACAAGATCGAAGGACACATGTGTGCAGGTTAAATAAATCCCTCTATGGGTTGAAGCAAGCCCCTAGGGCTTGGTATGAAAGGATTGATAACTATCTTATGAAGTTGGGATTTACAAGGAGTGATGTTGATCCTAACCTATACTTTAAGGTTGAAAAGGACATGCCATTCATTTTGGTCCTTTATGTAGATTATCTCTGTCTGATAGGTGAAAACCCTCTCATTTATCAATGTAAGATGGGTTGGCTTTCGAGTTGGAGAAGAAGGACCTAGGCCTAATGCACTACTTCCTGGGCTTGGAGGTATAGAAAAATCCAGTGAGATTTTTCTTTCACAAGGAAAATACTTTGTGAAGATTCTCGAGAGATGTGGGATAGTGGATTACAAGTCTTTGTCTACTCCGATGGAACTCAACTTTAAGAAGCTATGTGGAAGTGTTGTTAGGACCGAATTGGAAAATCCTTCAGAGTATCGACAACATGTGGGGGCCCTAATGTTCTTGGTAATCTCCGGACTGGATATATGTTTCATTGTAAATACGTCAAGTCAATTTATGGTCGAGCCTCATCACATACAATGGATTGCTACTAAGAATCTCTTGAGATATCTTTGTGGCACAATAAAATATGGATTGAGATACAGGGTTGGGAATTTGAGGCTACATGTATATACTTATGCTGACTAGGTTAGAAGTCTGGTGGATCGAAAGATCACATCAAGATGTTGCTTCTCATTAGGGTATGCTTCAATTTCATGGATAGCCAGGAAGCATAAATCAATTTCTTTAAGCATCGTCGAGGCCATGTACACTGTAGCTAGTATGGCCTATTGTGAAGTTGTTTCGTTGAGGAAGCTCTTCAGTGAGCTATTTGAGCATGTGTCAGATACCATCGTGATATAATGCGACAATCTAAGTGGGATTCACCTTTCATAGAATCCCATGTTCCATGACCACTCCAAGCACATTGATATCATAAACCACTTTATCTGAGATATGGTACAACGGGGAGCAATAAGGCTTCAAAACATAAGAGTTAATGAGCAGGTCACAGAAATTCTCACGAAGCCCTTAGGGAAGGTCAAATTCTTAGCCTTCCAAGAGAGACCTCGAGTCATGTAAAGACTCTCCTACGAGGGTCCCACTTGAGCTGTACCTTGAGCTCTAGGAGCTCTTAGGGGCTTGGGGTACTTCTTGGAGCTATGGGTGACCATACGGTGAGTGGTTCACCTTCCCATATTGTTACGTAGGGTGAGTGGTTCACCTTCCCCTGCGATACCCTATGATGACATGTGTGTACGGTGAGTGGTTCGCCTTCCCCTACGATTGACACATGCATAGGATGAGTGTTTCACCTTCTCCTATGGCATATGAGAAGGATTAGAGGTTCATCTTTTCCTGCTAATGCCCCAGCATACATCCTACCCATGTAGTCCAGGACTCATGGGAAGTACCATATGGCCAATGAGTTGGGAAAAGTGGATGGGGACCATAGCATTAATGATGTACGCATCGTGTACTATCATAATCCCTATGTCTAGGATGTATGGTGTCCCACAACTACCTGATCTAGGAGCAATACTAACTTTTGTCAGTGGAGAGTGGTATGGTCTTGTGACTCACGCTTGATCGATTCTTCTTCATTATTCATATCAGTGTTCAATAGAGAATAGATGAGATGAGATACAAAGATGGTTCATGATGACAGGATGGCATGATGATCGATGATGATGGATGGATTGGCAGGTGGAATTCTCCCTAGTTGAGAAGGAGTGTTAAAATTGGAAACTAGGGCCAAATTCCACCTTGGGACAACTCATTTGATGGAGATGATGATTGCATTAAATTCCTATTTTCGAGAGGACCAAAATTGATTTAAAGATCATCTAATTTGGAAAAGCAGAAGTGTGTTTTTGAATTTATGCCCACACATGAGCAAATTGTTCAGGTCGGCCACATCATCATGTAGGCTCATAAAGCCTATTGGAAATGACTCTTCACCCTCAATGACTTGTATAATACAAGTGACTTCTCACCTTATTTGGCATCATCGTCACTCACAGATTATTCTCCCTCCTTCTCTCATTGGTTCATACAACTATTGGACAACTTCTCTCTCTCACACATGTGGAAAGAAGGACAAGTTTCTAGACCAAATTGCAGGGCTGCAAATTTCAGGATGAGACCAAGTTTGACCAATGTTGACTAGGGACTCTTTGACTGTTTTGACTGTGATTTTTGGAGGGTGATTTTTGTTTCTTTAGGCTACATTTCTGGGCCCAAAAATCGAGAAGATCTGGGTAGTTTGACCAATGCTAACTTCAGGGTTGACTACAACTTTGACGGAAGATTTCAGGACAAAATTTTGACCAAATTTGACCATTGAATTTGTGACTATTTTAGGTTGATTTTGACCTCCTATTAAGGATGAGTTTGACCAAGCTTCAAAGAAGACATTTTTCTGCTAATTTGACTGCCGTTGACTTTCTGGTTAGGGCTGAATTTGACTGCAGATTTGACAGGGTTGTTTTGACTGTAATTTGGCAAGTCAAATTTGAATTTTTGTACTCTCTCTCTGTTGAACATTTGGTATAATAATAAAAAGAAATGATGAAATGGTTTACCCACATTGGGATTTTTCCCTGGCATCTACCAAATCTGGTGTCCTCTTGTCTTGGCTTGCCTTCTGCATCTTGTTTCATGTTCTATCTACTTTTAATGTCAATGTGATTTCTATTGGAAAACTAAATTGAAATTGTCATTGGGTTGTTAAAGGAACATTAAAACAATTGTGATAAGCATAGAACATACCGTTGTTATCTAAAATTAACAATTAACAATCCCAAAAAATGGAGATAAAACTAGAAATTGAATCTCAATTTCTGAGCATTGAAAATCTATAATTGAAGCACAATCCCAAATTAAGATGATAATTAAACCTAACTTGAACCAATGGTGGCTGCTGTGAATTTCAACAGAGGTGGAGCTTCCCCTTTTGGCCAATTTACAACTAATAAACATTGCAGGCATCAAAGCCTCCATGAGTTAGCTTGTCACGACTGTTGAAAAATCGAGTAGAATGTGTACAAGGACAATTTTTGAACTACTAATAATTATTTGTGAGATTATTAGGGCTTCTATAATTCTTATTCTTCATCAAATAATTATACTTCGAAAATTCAACTCATAGCAATGGTAAGAAAGTAAAGATCAAAATGCACAATAACAAGAGACATCAGTGTTTAGGTCAAAGACTAGGGGAAAACCCAATCAAGATTTTCCATAGTGAGATCCTTCAACAAGACATCAAGACCTAGATAATATTGAGCACAAGATGGTTTCCAAAAATGCTAAGTCTCCAATGAAAATGTCAACAAGTAGTCCAACAAGATCCCAACAAGATCAATACCATAGCACAGATACAAAGTTCGAATCTCTTCCATTTTGAGGCTCAGACTTCAAATCAAATACAGATTTCAGATGATAAGAATAAGAAGTAGATCTCGAACCACTAGACTTTAGATCACCAAAATAATGAGAAAAACTAAACCACCGAACTTCAGATCACAAGAATAATGAGCAGATCTGAACCACCATACTTCAGATCTCAAGAATAATGAGTAGGTCTGATCCACCATAATTTAAATCACAAGAATAATGAGAAGATCTAAACCACCAAACTTTAGATCACAAGAATAATGAGGAATATTTGAACCACTAGACATCATATGACAAGAATAATGAGAAAATCTAAACCACTAGAATTCAGATCACAAGAATAATGAGCAGATCTAAATCACCACAGTTCAGATCACAAGAATAATGAGCGGATTTGAACCACCAGATTTTAGATTGCAAGAATTATGAGCAGATTTGAACCACCAAACTTCAGATAACAAATAATAGCCACAAAACTAAACCTTCAACTTGGATTAGATCATATCTTGAGAGAGATAGAATGAATATTCTTCTTCACTTGATATGCCCTTGAACTCTTCCTTGTAGCTCTTTGCATAGGAGAACATACGACAAAAGTGTGTAATAAAATTGCATTACAAGGAGGACGAATGAAGCTCTTTATATAGCCAACATGAGTTCCAAATGGGTGCCTTTCTAGGAAAACCGATTTGATCATTTAGAAAGGTTGATCTGATTTGAATGAATGAGTTTCTAGGAAAGCCAACTTAGCACGTGGAGCCACTCATACTTACAAATAAAATAATATTTTTTCTTTTTTACAAAAATGCATTTTTACCAAATCAAAAGCATGGAGAAAATGCTCATAATAATTTTTTTTTACCCAAGTTCAAAGATAATAAATAATTTTTTATGAAGACCGACCATAACTACAATTTCAATGCTCCCTCTTAGCTAGGGAGGTATTCATAATCACAGTGAAAATGTCATACATATTGAAAAAAGTTGTAACAACCCCAGGTTAAAGTTTCATGTAATAAAGGACATTAAAGGCAAAAATAATAAGGCCAAGGTCATGGGACACATATTCCAAGCTTAATGTTGGGTAAAACACTATAGTGGGCATCACTTGTGGTTTATTATGGCTATGGAAATTTTCAAAGGCACTAGCAAAGGCAAAGAGATAATAATTGACATTTAATTATGAGAAACAAGGAAAATAGGAGAAAATGAAGGTGAAGAGACACAAATTTGCATGCAAGGGAAATTAGAGGAAAAATGAAGGAAAATGAAGAAAAATGGAAAATCAATGATAAAACGGCATAAGAGAAACATTTCACAACTTTTGTTAGTTATAGCTTTAGCTCTCTTACACTCTTGCACAATTAGAGAATTCTTGAAGCAGCTTAGCATTCACTTGAATTTGGAAAAAGACAAACAAGCAAGCAAAGGAAGGAAAAGGAAAGCAAAGAGAAAAAAAAGGAAGGTTGGATCAACAACTTCAGCATGAGGATTTTGCAGGTAACATATTGCATGTGTCATTTCCTAGTCGAGGTGTGAATGCATGGTACGTGCATTTGTTTATTTGGTTCATTGGTTGTCATTGGCATGGGTTTTTCCTGGTTTGACACCGGTTTCAGGCTTGCCTTTCCATTTCCTGGATATCCATGGTGTGATGGGATTCATTCTTGGTTGAGATTTGGATTTCCATAAGGTTTTGGAACCTGGTGAGGTGGTCTAAGGAAAATCACAAGGGTTTTGGGTGGAGATATTTTTCTCCAAGAAGCCCTCAAGAGGTGGGTGGAGACAAGAAAATTCCTCAAGGTATGGTGAATGAATTCTGAGGTATCCAAGTTTGGTTTGGTTTTGTGATCTCGGGACCGGTTTAAATGAGATCAAGGTAGATTAAGGGTGGAGGTGGTTTAACCTTTGGATTCCCTATTTGATTATTTCTTGGATTATCCCATGAGATCCCACATTCGTGCTTGGAATATGGCATGGGGTTGATTGGCTGAAAAAAGGATTCAGTTCAACCCAATCTATGGTCGTGTGGTATGTGGAAGTCCCTGAATTGGTTGGATTTTTCATTTGTTAATACAAGCTATTTTCCTCTTTATGATTTATGAACACATGTACTGGTTATTAAGTGATCTTATAGCTAATTTTTCATGGTTATCATTCTGGTTATATGTTGGTTATATGCATGGTTCTATGATGTGATCAAGCTATGGTTCTTGTTCATGATTTGATAAGTATTTGAATGGTTGATGAATGCATGGGATAATAAGTGTTATTGCAACTAACTTGAGAGGGAATTATACATTCTTGGTGATTCTCATATGAGGAATAATAGTGTATGATCATATATGCATTCATGACCTGTAACTTATATGTTTGCCATGCTGATTTTTGGGTAGCATCAAATGTGCTCTAGCTCTGAAACTTTGTAGAGGGGTTAGAACACATGAGATCTCCAAGACCCAAAAATCATTTGGAGAAATTCCACCCGTATTGTATTTTATTAAAATAATTAATATTTTTAATGGGGTTCCTAAGTCTAAACTTAGGAAAATTAAATAATTAATGGGTATTAATGAAAATATGGGTGAGAAGCTTCTAAGAGACGAGGATCAAGTCTAGTTTAATATTAGCCATTGATTAGAGATTAGATCATGACTGTTGATTTCTCAATAGGAAAAGTATAAAGGAAGGCTTGGGGTCAGTTAGAGAACACACACAGTGAGAACAACACTTGAGCTAAATCAAAATTTTGGGGTGTGGTTTGTTGAGAATTTCAGAGTGACCTACTAGTGCAGAGATGGACAGTTCGGCATAGGGACTTTCATCAAAGGCTGAGAATACATAGAAGAGAGACAGAGTAGCACTAGGGAGAGACAACGCAACTCCAGAAAGGGTGATACAGAGGCTGCAGGGCTAACGCAGTCATTTAGAGGTAGCGCTGGGGTTTCTGTGAGGCAGATCATACAACAGTTCAACAAATCTATTTCTGAGCTGAGAAGGCTCACTGGGAGGATGAAACAGCTCCTAGAGGAGGTGACACGGTTCCAGTGCAGAGCTGGGAGCAACCATCGTTGCACAACACTGGGGGCAACGCAGTCACCTGTGGGGTTTGTTCATCGAATTGCTGGATTCGCCAAAATATTTCTCTGGATAGAGGTACTTCTAGCGGGTTTATTCTCTATTGGGTGAGCTGGATTTGGCACTCAAGTTGTATTCAGAAATTTGCTTAATAATAAAACCCTCATATCTGTTGCACCAATTTTTTCGCATTGGGTTTTTCCAGGGACGTTTAATAAAAAATAAGTGTGTCCTTTGTGTGGTTGTCTCATTTATTTTTCAGTACTTGATCTGTATATTGGTGTAAGATGCAGTGTATTCTCATTAATATTTTCTAAATAATTCTGAAAATAACTTGTTAAACTGAAGAACACAAGTAGGTAATGCAAATCAGTTTACTCCATTAGGATTTCTAGTTTGTTAGATTTAGAAATTTTCACATGGTATTAGAGCGTTTTCAGATCAAGGAGGACTGAAGCCATTAGCGAAAGGAAAGATGAAAATCTGGGCGTGAAGGTAGTTGTCCCGAGAGATAATGCAGTTTTAGGCTGAGAGTACAGAGGAGGGGTGACGCAGTCACCAAGGGAGGCTCATGCAAAGCCTGTGTTAGCCTGTTTCAGTAACGTTGATGCTACAGAGGGAAGTGCAATGGTTACTTGTCAGCACAAAGACTATTGAGTCTCATTTTTCCGGATGTTGTGGCTTGAGGTGTAGTGCAGATTTCATCTGGAGTTACTGGTGGGGTGCTGATTCTGTTGGTGTAGAATAGTACCTAATGGGGTAGAAGCAAAGTAGAGGGAATCAGTTCCTCGGAATATTTCTTGCCAAGAAATCTAGATCTAGTGTTCAGAAGAAGCAAATAGAGATCAGAGAGGGGTGGTTCGACAATGGTTGGAAGAAGGATTTCCGTGGAGGAAATCAAAATTCAGAGGGAGCTTTTTCCTTAGAGGATTTCTATTGCCAAAGAAATCCAGATCCGAGTTTTGATGGTGAAGCAGGGAAAGAGGGAGAAGAGAACCAGTTCGAAATTCATTTGATTTGAGGTGTTTGTTAATAGACTGAGGGATCGGGATAGGTTGGATGGAGCATCCAACTTCGTCATCTGGAAGGCCAGGATCCTGACAGTTTTGGATAAAAATCACATCAAGGATTATGCCTTGAGGATAGTTGTTGTTTCGGTTGATGTTGATCCTCTCAAGAAGTATGAGGATGCTTAGGCAAAATAAAAGTGCATTATATTGGATGGGGTCAAGGATCATGTGATCCCACATATTCTGAGAAAGACACAACAAGGGAAATGTGGGAGGCCTTAACCACATTCTACAAGGGAACTTTTGTTCAGCGAAAGATGTTTCTTGCGAGTCAACTGAGACAATTTAAGATGCAGAAGGGAGAATAAATCGATCCCTTCCTTATCAAGTTACAAAGGATTCATCACCATCTAACTTTCATAGGGCTACACCAGATCCTGAATTTATGGTTAGGACTGCCCTAAATGTAGTCACTTAAGACTAGGAAACCTTTCTCCAAAGCATCTTGGGTAGGGCTTCTCTTCCTAGTTGGGAGGAGATGTGAGCAACTCTTCGACAGGAAGAGATCAGACGGTTGACCAAGGTGGGAAGCAACAGCAAATGGATTAGAGTCAAGAAGGAGGAAGAGGAGGATGTGGCTATCGCATCAGCAAGACAGCAAGGGCAGCAAAAGAGAAAGAAAAAGGACATATCCAAAGTCAGATGCTTCAGATGTGGAGAAATGGGTCATTTCGCAACATAGTGCCCTCGGAAGAAGGGAAAAGAAGAGAAGTTTGACTCAAAGGCTACTCCAATGCAAGCTGACAAAGAGGACGATGAGGATTGAAACATGAGTGCTCATGCACCTCTAGAGAAGAGGTGGGGCAATATTGAGTTGTAATCAGGAGGACTACACGAGGGGCATGATCCTTGCAGTGCCCAAACTCTTGGATCACATATGGCTACGGGAGCCCTTAATGATAGTAGTAGAATGACGGGAGTCACTTGGTGTGAGGGATGATGGAGCAACAGTGGCAGAGCTAGAGCACCAAAGTTTGAAGTAGCACAGTGGAGTGTTGCAGCAGTGCGAAAGGCACAGAGCATATACAACAATAACGCAGTAGCATCAAAGGGGCAGAACATATTAGCAACAGAGGTAGCTTCAACATCAAGGGGCATCCAGACTGACCAGCATGTCAAATTTTGGGTGGTTTTCAAGTTGCTTACTTCTCAACAACTGAGTTGCAGTGCAACAACTAGTAGTGGCAGTGCTATGAGTAGCATGATGCAGCATATTGAGAGTGAGTTGTAGCACGGATGCAGCAGTGACAATGGCAGTGTCATGGGAAGCAGTATAGATTGCAGCAGTGCAGTGGACGAGGGGCAGCGGGCCGAGTAACAGCAACGCAGAGGACCGATGTCGTGGATCAGTGTGATACTTTTATTGTGAAGAATCGCTAGCGCACATTCCTTGCTAGGAGGGAGTGTTGATTTTTGGGTAGCATTGGATGTGCTCTAGTTCCGAAACTTTGTAGAGGGGCTAGAACACATGATATATCCAAGACTCAAAATATTTTGGAGAAATTCCACCTGGATTGTATTTTATTAAAATAATTAATATTTTTTATGGGGTTCCTAAGTCTAAACTTAGGAAAATTAAAATATTAATGGGTATTAATGAAAATATGGGTGAGAAGCTTCTAAGAGACGAGGATCAAGTATAATTTAATCTTAGCCATTGATTAGAGATTAGATCACGGGTGTTGATTTATCAATAGGAAAAGTATAAGGGAAGGCTTGGGTTAGTTGGAGAACACACACAGTGAGAGCAACACTTGAGCTAAATCGAAATTTTGGGGCGTGGTTTGCTGAGAATTTCGGAGTGAGATTCTAGTGCAGAGAGGATAATTTCGACAGAGGGACTTCCATTCAAGGTCGATAATACATAGAAAATAGGTAGAGCAGGACTAAGGAGAGACAACGCAACTCCAGAAAGCGTGACCCAGAGGCTGGAGGGATGATGCAGTCACTTAGAGGTAGTGTTGGGCTTTCTATGAGGCATATCAGACATCAGTTCAATAGATCGATTTTTGAGCTGGGAAGGCTCACTGGGAGGGTGACGCAACACCTAGAGGAGGTGACGTGGTTCCAACGCAGAGCTGGGAGCAGCCATCGTTGCACAACACTGGGGACAATGTAGTCACCTGTGGGGTTTGTTCATCTAGTTGTTGGATACGCCAAAATATTTGTCTCCGGATAGAGGTACTTCTGCCGGGTTTATTCTCTATTGGGTGAGCCAGATTTGGCACCCTAGGTGTATTCAGAAATATGCTTAATAATAAAACCTTCATATCTGTTGCACTGGTTTTGTCGCATTGGGTTTTTCCGGGGACGTTTAGTCCAAAAATAAGTGTGTCCTTTGTGTGGTTGTCTCATTTATTTTTCAGTACTTGATCTCTATATTGGTGTAGGATGTAGTGTATTTGCATAAATATTTTCTGAATAATTATGAAAATAACTTGTTAAACTGAAGAACACAAGTAGGTAATGCGAATTAGTTTACTGCAGTAGGATTTCTAGTTTGTTAGATTCAGAAATTTTCACATACCATGTTTTTGACAAAATGTCTATTGTGTACTAAGCATGTACTGGTTAAGATCTTGATCAATTTTTGGATGGTTGGCATTGCTATCTTTACTTTCATGATTCTAGAAAGCTACAAGTAGTTTTGGGTAGGGGTTTGGAGGCTCTCCTAAAAAATGGCTTAGATCTCGCTGTTATCACCCCAAGAAAAAGGTGATGATGGAGAAGATTGACCACACCAGCAAATGCACATGACCCTGTGATGGTCGGTTGCAACTAGTTAAAAGGTCTGTAAAACTATTCTCTAATGCACAGACAGGATGACAACTCTCTGGCATTAAAACAACAGAAACTTGCATACAAATTCAATGATACATGCTAAATCCTAACACAGAGGTGGGATGATAGCCCCTCTAATGCTAAACATCAACATCACATGAATAAATGCATAACAGGCATAGCCTGGAACAAAGAAGAAGAAGTGGAAAGTGAGCAATTAACAACAAAAGAAGCTTGTATTAGCTGAAAATGAAGACCAGACGCTGCAGGTATCACAATAGTTATAGTCTCCAGAAGTTGAACCTTACAACAAGATAACACTCATCAACCTCTTACATTCTGTTCCTAGGTATATATAGAGGTTGGATACAAAATTGCTCTGCTAACCTATGCGTGGAGGGATCATAATGGATCACCAACCGCATTTACAATATGAAATGGGCCTCTGCTGCATTTCTCAGAGCCTTAATGGACAAATCGACCGTTTTAGATTATCTGATGTCCTTCTCTGGCAGCTGAAGTGAATTATGGATGACATTCCCTTCCTGATAAATGATCTTCACTGCTCGAGGTCGTCCTGTTTGTCCTTAGGCCCTTCTTTTGTTTAATGGAGTCATTGAAACTTTAATTGTGCAGCGTACAAGTAGCTGGTTGTCTTTATTCTCTGGCAGTAGTGAGCAGTCGGGAATGGAACAAACAGTGAGGCGGAAACATACTGATCAGAAGAACGTAGCTCAGTCGTCAGATTAGCTAATTCAACGGCGGAGATCGGCGTATGAAAGGTATCGGAAGACAGGGGAGCGGGGAGAGCATCGTGAGCCGTCAGATCGTATACATCAACGGCTACGATCACTATGGGCAGAGCTATCGGGAGCAATCGCGGATGAATGAATTTGGGCCGCCGGATCATGGGAGGGAATGATCGGACGATGATCACGCACATAAGATGCATGACGTTTAAACGGCGGGAGGACAGTTTTTTGGGAGGCAGGCGGTATTTCCTGCACCACCTTCTAGGGCTCGGCAGTTTCTGTATCAACTACCACGATCCAACAATAAAACGTCGCGTGGCAGCCCGAAACCGCCGCCCCCGTGGGTTAACCAATTGAGCAGGTTGGCGGAGCGGGGACAGCGAATATCATTGGATCTCCGATGGACGATCGGATGAAAAGAAAGGAGCGCGAGGTTTAAACATGTGGAAAACATTGCGAAGGTGAAAGCGAAGGGTTAACAAAGGCATGCCAAGGAATGAGCGAGGTCACGCGGTTAAGCGCCCGGGGGTTAAACAAAACATAGGTTTATACGGGGATTAAAGGAATAAAATAGAGAAAAGGGGATATGAGAAGAATTAAAAGAATACAGGGGAAAGGATAAATGGAGGCAGCAGGAGCTATAAGGGAAAGGATAGCAGGGTTCATATAAGTGAAGGGAGGAATAGGGGAAAAGAGAGAAAGTCTGCTACGAGCCCTTTACACCCATCAATCAGCACTGCCCAACCTGTCATTGACCCTCAACTGTTCAAAAACGATAGCAGAGCTAACAGTGGCTCCTTTTGGGGATGAGATCCTCCCTGCGAGGTCTCAAGAACTGTAGACCAATGCCTTCATGCAAAACTCAGCTTTAAAAACATTTGCCTAGTATCCATTGGGCATGGAGTCAACTAAGCATACAATAGAAACCTGAAAAAGAACACTATTACAATCATTAAGTCCGAAAAACTTAACTCTTCAAAAATTGCTCATTTGCTGGGCCATCAAAATGTTGTCTGTCCGGCTCATCATAAATCAGCAAGACAGGATTAATTTGATCCTCCACCTCAAACAATTTAGGACATTTAAGCTTGACAAGCAGATATGGATCAAATTTCATTTCCCTTCTATGTATTTTCCTCCTTGGATGTTCTTCAGAGGAGCCTTTGTACACCTGCTGAATAATCATTGCTGCTGTGTACTTGTCTGTGTCTTTTGTAGTCTGCACAACTAATATGAAGGATGCTCCATCGATTTCTTGTGTAGGGGACACAGAGACACTATCTGCTCCTGAATTTTTCTATGAACAATCCTCATCCAAGGAGGAGTCCCATAACTGTACACCCTCTTCCTCTGTCATTTGGCAAGCTACCCTTTCAATTTGTGTGGGGGCCAGCTGAGCAGGTTTCTGAATATCAAGACTGAGATGATCAGTTTCAGCCTTGAGCATTGAGTTATGACCTGCCTCAATGTTTAAGTGGCAACTTAGAGGGATTGTTTTTTGAGCAGACAGAGGGACAAAAGATGATGGGGAATTGATTTCCCCATTTTTTATCACTGGACTGGGGACAAAAGCAGGCAGGAAAATTTGCAGATCTGCATAATCATGGGAAGATGGGCTGGCTTCAAGCTCAGATTCTTCGAGGATGAAGGGATCTGCTGCAATCTGCTACTGCTGATCAGCTCGTTGTTCTGCAACTACAACAAGCTCACGAGCAGTTCCTCTGGATATTGCTTCTTTATATGCAGCTCTGGTTAAGAAGGGGGCACTGCCCTTATCTTCCAAACCATGGACCTCCCTGTCTTCTCCTTTCAGCATCTCCTTCAAGTCTCTCTGTGGCTAGAATGTTTGATTCAACTTCAAAAGCTGCATCTTACATATCAGCTAGAGAAGCACATCTCCTTTCTCTTAACAGCAGGCAGAACTGAGAATCGAAGGCATTGGCATATGTGAGCATGGCAGAAGTAGGGGTAGGTTTTATTTCAGCTGGTATTCTGCTGTACATATGATTGAATCTGATATTGAAATCAGACATCAGCTCACCATCTTCTCTCTGCAAGTTCCCATATTCAGTATGATAATAGAGCATATCTTTATTATTTCCCCAGTGCTTTACGAACACATCATATAGGGCCTCAATGTCTACAATAGACCTAGGGGGTAAATTTCTGAACCATTTTCTAGCCTCCCCATCTAGGCTTTGGACAAAAACCATCATCCAGACATCCTCTTCATTAATATCTAGATTATCAGCATAATAATAAAAAGATTCGAGGTGCTCTTATGCTGATACTCCTTCTACACCAGTAAACTTAGGCATAAATTCTTGATAATCTCCTGCAGGCATGGGATTTAAAGGAATAGGTAGAACCAGAGGTCCATACCTAGCAGCAACTATTTTTTCTATCTTTGTGAGGGCTTGTTGGCCTGCCATGACTGAGCTATACAAAATGGATACTGGTGGACTGAGTGGAATGAACCAATGAATGGAATAGCAGAAACAGAGGAATATGGTGGACAACAAGGAATGCTTCTTTCAACTGAGGTCCGAAAGGGAAATGAATAACAAGGAGCTGTATGAATCTCTGAAGGTATTTCTACACTAGCAGAGATACATAAAAATTCCAAGGCTTACTTGATTCTGATGCTCCTTACTGCGATATTTTCTTCTGCTGAACGATCTTCTCAGGATCAGGCACTGGTTCAGCTGATGATTTCTGAAGATATCTCTGAACATACCTCACCAACTGCACTAGAACTTCAATGTGGAGTCACCAAAGGATGGTCTTCCACCAATGGAGTCGCCAGACAGATGATTACAACCAGAAACTGTGTTCAAACCTTGTCTGTCATCAAAGCTTGAAGCTGTGTCGTTCTCCCAGGGAAGCTGAGCTTCAATTCTCCTCTCCCCGGCAATGGCGCCAATTTATGTTATCACCCTAAGAAACTCACCTAGGTTGTATATCAGTGATGCTCGGGAACATTACAAACTCAACAAAATGTTGGATAAATGGTGGATGAATGAAACAAATGTTGCATATTCAAGCTAGATAACCACTTCTACTATGATTGACCCCAGACATGGGTGAACACCCCAGACTACAAGGCTTTTAACCACCAATTACTCACAGTTTAAGGAAAAGGTGATGATGGAGAAGACTAACCACACCAGCAGATGCACAGGACCCTGTGATGGCCGGTTGCAACCAGTTAAAAGGTCTGTAAAACTATTCTCTAATGCACAGACAGGATGACAACTCTCTGGCATTAAAACAACAGAAACCTACATACAAATTCAATGATACATGCTAAATCCTAACACAGAGGTGGCATGACAGCCCCTCTAATGCTAAACATCAACAACACATGAATAAATGCATAACAGGCATAGCTTGGAACAAAGAAGAAGAAGTGGAAAGTGAGAAATTAACAACAAAAGAAGCTTGTATTAGCTGAAAATGAAGACCAGACGCTGCAGGTATCACAGTAGTTACAGTCTCCAGAAGTTGAACCTTACAACTAGATAACACTCATCAACCTCTTACATTCTGTTCCTGGGTATATATAGCGGTTGGATACAAAATTTCTCTGCTAACCTATGCGTGGAGGGATCATAATGGATCACCAATCGCATTTACAATATGAAATGGGCCTCTGCTGCATTTCTCAGAGTCTTAATGGACAAATCGGCCTTTTTAGATTATCTGGTGTCCTTCTCTGGCAACTGAAGTGAATTATGGATGACATTCCCTTCCTGATAAATGATCTTCACTGCTCAAGGTCATCCTGTTTGTCCTTAGGCCCTTCTGTTGTTTAATGGAGTCGTTGAAACTTTAATTGTGCAACGTACAGGTAGCTGGTTGTCTTTATTCTCTGGCAGCAGTGAGCAGTCGAGAATGGAACAAACAGTGAGGCGGAAACATACTGATCTAAAGAACGTAGCTCAGTCGTCGAATTAGCTAATTCAACGGCGGAGATCGGCGTATGAAAGCTATCGGAAGACAGGGGAGCGGGGAGAGCATCACGAGCCGTCGGATCATATAGATCAACGACTACGATCACTACGGGCAGAGCTATCGGGAGCAATCGCGGATGAATGAATTTGGGCCGCCGGATCATGGGAGGGAATGATCGGACGGTGATCGAGCATAGAAGATGCATGACGTTTAAACGATGGGAGGACGGTTTTTTAGGAGGCGGGCGGTATTTCCCGCACCACCTTCCGGGGCTCGGCGGTTTCCGTATCAACTACCGCGATCCAACAATAAAACGCCGCGTGGCAGCCCAAAACCACTGCCCCCGTGGGTTAACCAATCAAGCAGGTTGGCAGAGCGGGGACAACGACTATCATTGGATCTCCGATGGATGGTCGGATGAAAAGAAAGGAGCGCGAGGTTTAAACATGTTGAAAACATTACGGAGATGAAAGCGAAGGGTTAACAAAGGCACGCCAAGGAATGAGTGGGGTCACGCGGTTAACCGCCCGGGGGTTAAACAAAACATATGTTTATACGGGGATTAAAGGAATAAAACAGAGATAAGGGGATATGAGAAGAATTAAAAGAATACAGGGGAAAGGATAAATGGAGGCAGCAGGAACTGTAAGGGAAAGGATAGCAGGGTTCATAGAAGTGAAGGGAGAAGTAGGGGAAAAGAGAGAAAGTCTGCTGCGAGCCCTTTACACCCATCAATCAGCACTGCCCAACCTGTCATTGACCCTCAACTATTCAAAAATGATAGCAGAGCTAACACTTGCAACCGTAGGCATCGAACTAAGGATCTAGGGTCACAACTACATGGAACCAGGCTTATGTGTGAGGTTGGAGGTTCACAATCACATTCATGCAGTGTTAAGGGTGCGATTGAGTTGATAAGTTAGGGAAAAAGGGTTCCAGCTCATGGATTGGTCACTTGGGGTGGTTGTTCAGCCTCTAAGTGATATGGAGTCCCTGAGGGAAGTCAGTAAGTTATCAGTTGGTAGGCTCCACTTCCTTAACTAACACTAGGAGGTTGGGTCATGTCATAGTAGCACTCAACTCATGTTTACCCTAGAGAGCTTGTAAAAGTGGCTAAATGTGGGGTGAGGCGTTAGAAAGGTTCTCTAAGGAAGGATCAAGATTCGATCAACATCATCAATATTTTATCATTACCAACATCAAACAATTTGTACCAAATCACCATGGTACTATTCATGCATGCTCTCCCCAAGAGACATAAACTGATGAATGTCTCGTAACCATGGTACCATCATATCCATTAATCAAATCCATGCATGATTTCCATCAATAAGCTCTCTCTTAAGACGAGATCTGAGCTAGTTACTAGGAGACTCCTATTCAACCAGGTAGCCTCTAAAGCCATTTTTCTATATTGGTCATTGTACTATACATAGGGACAACAACCCTATACTAGTCATAATACAAGACATAGGAAAATGTCCATCTTCTTATACTGGTCAACGTACTTGACACATGGATGCTATCCCTATACTGGTCAAAGTACAAGAAACAAGAAGATTCTCACTAAACCATTCTCCTTATACTAGTCAAGGTACAACACATATTGATAATATCCCTATACTGGTCAAAGTACAAGACATAGAGTGAATGAATGCCCAAGATGTTGTCTAATATGTTAAACCATTATTACTATATTGGTCACATTGACATAGGGATAATGTCCTTATACTAGTCAAAGTGACTCAGGAAGAATAACATGATCTAGGTAGATCACTACTCTCTCCATTGTCATTTCAAGTAGATCTTAATTGGCCTTTCACCAACCAACACGAAATCGAGCCTAAACTACAATTGGATGAACCATACATGCATCAGTATGCAATGAAGAATAGAAATCATGTTAGGGCCAAAGAAATAAAATGGATTGGCCTTTATTATAGATATACCATACACAAAGGAGACTTTATCATAGATCACAAAGGCTCAAATACATGTTGAATATTGTACAATATGGATGCCACATAGAATTGGATTCATCCCAAGAATTCTCATTATAGATCAGATTAGACTACAAAGGTCATACAGATCCCAGTACTGAGAACAAAATTTGGACTTCCTTCAAAAGCTTGGATCAAAACTCATAACATTTTTTTACAATGGTTATCACCATAATACATTTTGAAATTATCGCAGAGGAAATCTCAGAAAAGGAGGCTTATGCTACCACAGATCCATAGATGCAAATCATGTCTCATGACTTAATAAAAATACCTTAGGATTCTCCCATAGATTCTCGGTTAAGCATAATTAGAGTGATATTGAGAACCTTCAAACTTCTGAGATCATTTGTCACAAAGATTTTCAGATGCATTCGAAGCCATACATAATTCAGAAGACATTTGCCTTACATAATTCAAAAGTCACAGAGATACCAGATAATAGAATTGATCTTGGACTATTGCTTTTGATATTCAATTAAAATAATTCTAAGAATTTGATCTAGCAAAGTGAAGAAGGTTTCTTTTGATCTGACTTCAACTGTAATCAACAACTTTCTAGTTTCACAATGCTCTGATACCATGTTGAAAACCCAAGTAGAATGTGTACAAGGACAATTTTTGAACTACTGATAATTATTTGTGAGATTATTGTAGCTTCTATTAATTCTTTTTCTTAATTAAATAAGTATACTTTAGAAATTTAATTGATAGAGAAAGAAAGTAAAGATCACAATGCAGAATAACAAGAGACACAGGTGTTTAGGTTAGAGATTAGGGGAAAAACCCACAAGGGGAAAACCCAAACAAGTTTTTCCTTAGAGAGATCCTTCAACAAGAAATCAAGTCATCATAATATTGACCATAATATGGCTTCCACAAGTGCTAACTCTACGATAAAAATGTCAATAAGTAGTCCAACAAGATCCCAACAAAATGAAAACCATACCACAACGAAAGAGCTCGAATCTCTTCCTTTCGGAGGCTCAAACTTCAGATTGGATATAGATTTTAGATCACAAGAATAGGAAGCAGATGTCAGACCACCAAACTTCAGATCATAAAAATAATGCACAGACCTCGAGCCACCAGACTTCAGATCATAATAATAATGAGTAAATCCGAACCACCAGACTTTAGATCACAAGAATAATGAGCATATCTGAACCACCAGACTTTAGATCACAAGAATAATGAGCAGATCTGGACCACCAAACTTCAGATCACAAGAATAATGAGCAAATGTGAACCACCACACTTCATATAAAAAACAATAGCCATAGAACTCGACCTTCAACTTGGATTAGATGAGATCTTGGGAGAGATAGAACAAATACCTTCTTCACTTGATATGCCCTTGAACTCTTCCTTGTAGCTCTTAGCATATGAGAACATAAGACATAAGTGTGTAGTCAAATTGCATTGCAAGGAGGACGAATGGAGCTATTTATATAACCATCATGAGATTAGAATGGGTGCCTTTCTAAGCAAATTGACTTGCCCATCTAGAAAGGTTGATCTGTTCCAAATAAATGAGTTTCTAGGCAAGCAAACTTGGTTGTGAAATAAGTCATGGTTTTTGGGCATGTGGTATTGATAAGCCATGTATTGGACCATGGTATTTTAATAAAACCTATTCACAAGTTAATAACTAAATAAAAAAATAAGAAATTGAATTTTATCATTTTTATTCCTTTAATTTTTTATTATTAATTGAGTCAACGTTTAAATGTTTGAGTCACTTTTAATTTTCTTTTTTTCAATTAAGATGAAATTTAAAATTGTTTACATACTTACATTACACCTACACATCTACCCTATACTGGGTTGTAGAACGCCTCTTGACGCAACAATATGTAAAAAAACTCATTAAGAATAGAAATAATAATTAAGATTTGTGTAAAATGAATACGTTTTTGTTTTTGTTTCTCAAACCACTGGTTTCATCACACCAAAAGTAAAATCAACATAACCAAATCATCCAACGTGTAGATGAAAAGAGACACTTACACTATTTCTTTTAAAATTTATAGACATCCACACGTTATTTTTATAAAGAGTATAATTAAGATTTGTGTAAAATGAATATGTTTTTTGTTTTTGTTTCTCAAACCACTAGCTTTATCACACCGAAACTAAAATCAACATAACCAAATCATCCAACGTGTACATGAAAGGAGACACTTACACTATTTTCTTTTAAAATTTATAGACATCCACACACGTTAATTTTATAAAGAGTACCGGCCATTTAAAATTTGTCACCATGATATGTTTCAAAAGAAAAACCTTATCACTATAACCTTTTTAAAAAGAAATGTGATGTACTTTCCTCTCATGGCAAGAACTAAGGCCCTCAAACCCATGTCCTTTGCACTAAAACATCTAGTGGAACTTGAACTACCACTTGAAGGTGAAAGATCCCACAAGGATTGCATATGTCATGGTTAGAGGCACTCTTCACAATGCTCAAGGAGTAAAAGGATCATTTTCTCACATAAGGCTTAGAAGATTTACCATAAAAACCCTTTATTGAGAAAATTAGCTACAAGGACAATTTTAAGCAAATTTTCTCTTATGTGATTTCTACCGAAAGACTTTGCTTAATTCATTATGGATCACAAAAACCTGAATACAGAAAGGACAATTTTATTAAGCCCTTAGTCAATTGAGCATTATAGGCACTTTCCACTAGAGTATTACAATCTGTATACTCCATCACATCAATATGATGGACCTACAAATTAGTTAAGGTAAAGCCATGATTTACTAAATTAGGGTTAATCAAACATTTTTTGAACAAGTCAGACCATGATTTACTAAATTAAAGTTAATCAAACTACTCTCGAACAAGTCAAGGTTAACCCAACCCATCCCACTGCCCCACATTTCAAAATTTACTTGGGATGAACACCTAGCCCCTCAACATTGATTTACTAAATTAAAGTTAATCAAACTACTCTTGAACAAGTCAAGGTTAACCCAACTGATCCCACCTTTCAAAATTTACTTGGGATAAACACCTAGCTCCTCAACATTTATTAACAGCCTAGTCTAACTTATATAGACAAAATAACCTTTTTCACTGGAATTCACCAAAATGCGGTGATACAATTTCAAGCAAAAATGTGATTTTTTGAATTCTCTCTTCTTATGTTTTATTGTACTTTTGGTAATTTTCCTTTATTTATTTATTTATTTTGTTTGTTTTTTTTCTAATTTTATATTTTCTCCCTTTTATTTGGATTCTTTTATATTTTTCCTATTTTTATGGTTTTTTTCTTTTTTATTATTATTAATTTTGACTTTAATATTTCAATCTAAAGTTTATTTTGATTAAATAATAGATTAATTAAATAAATATCACTCTTCTTATATATTATTTTTTGACTTTGGTTTAATTTGATTTTATTAATTTTTAATCTCTATTTCCTTTTTAGGATTTTTATTGGGTTTTCCTTAATATGTTCCTATTTTAAGGCTTTTTCTTTTATTTTTATTTTTTGCTTCTAATGTTCCTTTGATCAAATTATAAATGAATGAATAAACAATTTAATAAAATATTGTGAATCTCTACTTTATCCATCTATGTTGAATGATGCACCACTTTGAAACAAGTTGACTTAAAATTTTGTATGTGATTTAGTCCATAAAATACTTGATATAAATAAACTCAAATTTTTAAAAATCTCTTGATTAAGTGCTATTGTCTTGTTATGTGAACATTTCAACCTAGTCAAATTACATACAAATATAATTGACATAAAATACAAAAAATAAAAGTGTAAAGAAAATTCAAAAAATAAAAAAATATAATTAATAATGATAATTTTAACTATAAACTTATAAAGTTACTCCCAAAGAATTTTTCAATGAGAATAATAAGATTCTTTGAGATTCCTCCGAGTGTAATGCTATTCCTTAAAAAACTAAATATTGTTTATAATAATGAGAATAATTGGAGTCTTTAAGATTTTATCTTTAGAATTATTATAATAGAGCCAATTTTATGCAAATAATGTTAAAAAGCTTAAATTAAATATAATAATAACTAGCTTAGGTCCATTAGAACTCTGGATACCCAAAGGGATCAAATCTCTTGAGGTGTAAACATGTTTTTAGAGGGAAAAAGGATTTGATTCGTATTGGCCCTAGGTAGATCCAGAGTTAATATGGTTGTAGGCTAGTTTTATTTATTATTAACTCTGGATCTACCAAGCATTGAGAAATATCAAATCTCTTTTCACTTTAAAAGAAGTTTGCACTTCAAAAGACTCGATCCCTCTTGACTCTTAGTAGATCTAGTGTTTTTTTTTTTTTCAAAAGGTGGAAAAACCTATCAAACTCAGTTTGTCAATCCAACAGTGAGGACAGCCATCTCTGGCTGCTATCCGCGAATGTTTGTTTAACACATCACTGTTATCAAGGAAAACCACGCCACCTGAAATAACCCGCTGGTGGTCCGTAAGGGAGCAGGCTATCACTCCTGCCAGATGCCTCTGGGTCTTGGGCCGTTAACCTGTTTCCTTACGTCCGAGGAAGACGAGCTCTTAGCCAAGCAGAAGCAGTTTTAGGGCATACTCCAGGCCCAATAGTAGATCTAGTGTTAAGATGGATCTAGGCTCATTTAATTATTAATAATTGATGATATAATTATTAAATGTTTTAATTAATAATTATAATTTTTATTTTTATTTTTTTAATTTATTTATAATTTGACTGCATCAAAATCTTTACATAACATCATATCACATAACATAACCTTAAAAGATCTCTTCCACACTGGGTTGGAGAGTCCTTCTTGACACAATAAAGTTACAATTACATAATTTAATAAAAAAAATTTACCACACAATAAAATTATAATTTAGTTAATTTTATGATTTTTTTTACCAACTTGACACATATGATGAAGCAAGTGTTTTGATACTTATAATAAACTGATTTTTAACAATGTTTATTAACCTTTTAATTTATATAACCACACTAATTTTAACTAATATCTATCAACTTTTGAACAACATTAACAAAAAATATATACTATATAAATCTCCAAATTATAACATAAATAAAACATACTACTCTCTTTTCACATTAACAATAAATTATTTAATTTAAAATTAATATTGTAAAGAAAGAATACATACAGGTGAGTAGAATTCAAAAATAATGATGAAATAACCTGTTCAGAGTTTTTTAACCCAACGTTTAAGACTACTCAATTCTCAAGATTCTAAACATTCCCTTGAAAATGAACTCACATAGTAGTCCGAAATATTGAGATAAAAAACTTTGAACAAATTATTCCACCATTATTTTAAATTAATATTATATTTATAATTTGACTGCATCAAAATCTTTACATAACATCATATCACATAACATAACCTTAAAAGATCTCTTCCACACTGGGTTGGAGAGTCCTTCTTGACACAATAAAGTTACAATTACATAATTTAATAAAAAATTTTACCACACAATAAAATTATAATTTAGTTAATTTTATGATTTTTTTTACCAACTTGACACATATGATGAAGTAAGTGTTTTGATACTTATAATAAACTGATTTTTAACAATGTTTATTAACCTTTTAATTTATATAACCACACTAATTTTAACTAATATCTATCAACTTTTGAACAACATTAACAAAAAATATATACTATATAAATCTCCAAATTATAACATAAATAAAATAACATAAATAAAACTACTCTCTTTCACATTAACAATAAATTATTTAATTTAAAATTAATATTGTAAAGAAAGAATACATACAGGTGAGTAGAATTCAAAAATAATGATGAAATAACCTGTTCAGAGTTTTTTAACCCAACGTTTAAGACTACTCAATTCTCAAGATTCTAAACATTCCCTTGAAAATGAACTCACATAGTAGTCCGAAATATTGAGATAAAAAACTTTGAACAAATTATTCCACCATTATTTTAAATTAATATTATATTTTAAGACACCACATACCTCTCAATTAATTTTATTAATATTATATTATATTTTTTACATTTAGGTGGATACGTTCCATTTTAAAAATTAGATAAACATCATGAGTTACACATCCTATTTACGGATTGTGCAATCCAATTAAATTACGGTTTGGGTTCAAACGTTTTATATATATATATATATATTTGGTTAGTTTTAAAAATTAAATAAATAATATTATTTTAACATGTAAATTTTTATAATGTGATGATATTGAAGATTTCTAGATAATTATGTGTTTTTTTAAATGGTTTAAAATTAGGTAAATATTTAACTTCTGTTTTGAATTAAAGTGAAATGTTAATTTTAAAAAAACTTCCAATTTTCAATGACAACACACAATTATCTAAAACTCTTTGATATCATGGCAAAATAACATTATTAATACATCATGATTACAACACACAATTATCTAAAAATCTTTGATATCATGGTCAAATAACATTTTTAATACATCATGATTATAAAGATTATAGAGTCCTGGTGAAACTAATCTCAATGATATTGATTATTTTAGGCCAAAATATTGCAGGTTACTGTAAATTTTATTTATTTGAAAATTAATGTAATAAAAAAAATGGATTAAGGCCAAAATATTGCAGGTTACTGTAAATTTTATTTATTTGAAAATTAATGTAATAAAAAAAATGGTTAATTGGTCCAAATATTTCATATTATTGTAAATTTTATTTATTTTAAAATTAATATTATATAAAAAATATTGTGAAGTGAAAAATTAAATAAATTTTATGATTAAAATATAATCAATAATTTTTTTACTTTTAAAATTGATTTTATTATATATATATATATATAAAAGCTGTTATAATTTTAAAATTGGTTATACATCTCCATTAAATAATTGGTTGCCGTTAAATTTAACGTTGGCTGGGAAGATATATGTGGCTGACACCTCTCTTTAGCTTCCGTTCCCACGCGTGTAGGGCAAGTAAACGCTGATAAAAAGCAGTTTCCTAAAGTAAACGCTGATAAAAAGC
Organism: Pinus tabuliformis; assembly: GCA_031772625.1. Classification (NCBI taxonomy): domain Eukaryota; kingdom Viridiplantae; phylum Streptophyta; class Pinopsida; order Pinales; family Pinaceae; genus Pinus; species Pinus tabuliformis. Next base: position 495,929,869 of record CM062814.1, on the reverse strand, counting down.
AGTTTCCTAAAGTAAACGCTGATTGTTAAACTGTTTTAAAGCAGTTTCCTAAAGTTTCAAAAGCTTTTGAATTCCAAGTGTCAATGGGAATGGGGATATAGTATTGCTTATATAGAGAGAAATCCTCATATGGCCGAAGCTTACAGAATCAATATGGCCGAAGCCAGCAAAATAAATTCTCATTTTGCCGAAGCTTACAGAATCAATATGGCCCAAGCCAGCAAAACTTATGGCCGAAGCCAGCAAACACGGCATTTTGCCGTTACAAATCAATATGCCAAGCGAGGGGGCCAGGGAACGCTGGCGCAGAACTCGAACACGGCTGGGGGCTGGCCAGCAAAACTTACGACCGAAGCCAGTTGAATATGGCCGAAGCCAGCCGAAGCCAGTTGAATATGGCCGAAGCCAGCAGAACACGGCATAGCTGTTACAAATCGCCAAGCAAGGGGGGCCAGGGAACGCTGGCGCAGGACTCGAACACAGCTGGGGGCTGCGAAAGCCAGCCGCCCCAGCCGTCATATCATGCACGTTTAGTGGTCTACTTGATCGGATTCTAAAAGCTCTAGGAAAGGGGCAGATAATTACCTGTAACGCATTTCGCGTTTCATTTCTTACCCATTGGATTGTTGTTTTTATCAATCTCAAGGACGATAGGCGTTTCGATAGACTTAAGGGGTGGGGTGGAAAAGTGCAAAATACCATCAAGCGCCGCAACAACTTTTTTGATGTGACGGGAAGAACTTGATTGGCTGCCCATTTTCACATCATAGGTGTATTGCACTACTATTTTGAAAATGGTAAAATCGGAAGTGAGACAGTCTTGATTCTGTAGAAGTTTTTATGGTAATGGAATTTCATGTACATGTACCGTTGTTGGATGAAGTAACTTTGACTTCGAAGTTTTCGTTTTTTTTTCATCGTGTCATCGATTATTTATGTTATATATAATCTCTACGTTCTGTTTGTTATGATATTATTGTTGAATTAACTTTCGAACTTAATGCATGATTTTATTACGGGCGGATATGGAAAGCAATTAAAGATTTAAAATCAGTTTTTATGGAGTGGAATTAACTTTTTAAATTTTAGATTATATTAATTTATGGAGATTTTTTAAAATTTAATCAGTTTTTATGGAGTGGAATTAACTTTTTAAATTCTAGGTTATATTAATTTATGGAGATTTTTTAAAATTTTAAAATTATTAAGTAGGTTTTGGTTTTTTTTTTAAATATTTTTTATTAAAGAAATAAAATTTATATATATATATATATATATATATAATTTTCTTTTCTTGTACTTAATACTAAAAAGAAAAATAAAAAGAATCCCATAAATCTATTATTTATTTATAAATTTTTTGGTTGTTGTTTTAATTCATTTCAATAGACATTAAACATTAATAACATTAATATGATATATGATGAAAAATTAAAGTAAAATTTGTAATGAAGTTTGAAATGCCATGTTCTTATTCATAAATAGATTGGTATCCAAAAAGAGGATTTTACCAGAAAAAGTATCTCATTTGAAAGAGCACTTGTCATTTGATTTAACTTTTAATTATGGTAAAATTAATTTGGGAGAAGAAAAAGGTTATGTCCCTTACATATGTACCCATTGCCAACAATACTTTAGTGAAGAGTCATCATAAACCTAAAGCTTAAGGATTTTTTTGGGAAGTGTTCATAGTGCCATAACTTAGCTAAATTATTGGTGCCCCAACCAACATCCTGAAACATAGTGTTGGTTTAGTCCTTGATAAGCACCATAAAAAATAAAAAAAACTTTAACTATAATTTGTATTGGTCATTAACTTCCCGATTTACCTTGACATATTATGTGTGTGTCTCTTTCTATAAATATTATAGTCTATTTTTTTAAAGAAACGGGTAGCATTTATATTATAGTCTTTTTTTTTTTAAGAAACGGGTAACATTTTCATTATGTAATCTGGAAAAGGGCTAGGTCCCTTACAATCTTGGAGAACAAGCTCTCAAAAATATTCATCGATTTAAATTGAAGAAGGACCCTATTGTGACCAACCTTATTTACATATGAGCTTTGTACATAGCATATACCGTAAACTTTAAAAAAAAACCCACATTATTCTATAGATCAACAAAACATAATTATAACTCAAAAAGAAACAACTACCCACTGCTACCAGGGTCAATTTCTCCTAAAGCTTCTTTCGTAGTCGTAACCAATTCTTCAGCACCGCCCACTCCAAGTTCCAAGTCCCAACCAGCAGCAGCGTTGACAACACCAACAACTTTAGGGACCAGACTGTCACTTAATATGAGGACTTCCTTTAACACCTTGACTGTTGCAGTCTCCACTTTTATTTCAATGTTCTCCACCTTTTGTTGTAGACTCATCATGTCAATGCATAGACTTTCCATGGTCTTTTGATGTAGTTCCATGTCTTTGTCGAGTCCCGACAACTGGGCGTACAAAATCGCCATGTTTTCATTGATCTCCTTAACAATTTCCTTTACCACCTACTTGCATGAATTGTCTACCAAACCATCTATATTCCTGGAGCATCTCGACCATGTTCTGCCACCACTATCATTGCTTGCAAAAGCCATCTTCGTGGCGATTCTACCTTGTATTGACAAAATCCTTTGATTTATCCTTCGCAACCAGCTACTATAAATAATGGCCTCATTAATTCTAACATTCTTTCCCATCTTGTCCTTCATAAATGTGAGGCGCTTCAGCATCTTGGCATAGCAGCTACCGTCCATCTCCTCCACCGCCAAAACTAGCTTGGAGTGAAATATGATGGTACCTGCCTCCCCCACGAATGTAACTATATTAAAGCACCAGGTAAATAACCAAGGATGCATCGCCCACTTGTCATCGCACATGACCTTTGATCTACGGCTGCCACACCTATTCCATAACTCCTTACCAACCACCCCAGCTCCCAACACACTACAAAGGGTCATCGGGGATATAACCTTATTAACTACCAATCTGATATGTTGCAGACCCTTACCCCATCTATACAACGTCGACCTGGAGAAGTTAATATGAATCAAGGAATGTGACATATTTTAACAGAGTGATTGATACTTAAGAATCCTTGCTCCAAGGCCACCCCGATGTTGGCTTGCGCATTTTCCATCTAGTTGTTAGCCCGCAACACATGGAACATATCAACCTTTTCAATTTTTTTAATAAATAATTTATCCTAGTAATTATTGAGGAGGATTCAGCTTCGAGGAGGTTCTCATTCTCGGAGAGTTTCAAACATTTTTGAATTACCGTCATAGAGTCACCAATGATAATCAAGTTTTTGATACCATTAGCCACGCTAATATTCAAACCCTACCAAAGAGAGAGAGCTTCAACTTGATTGTTCGTCGCAGTGCCTAGTCCCCATGCAAACTTGATTTTTTTTTTCTTCGAGGTTTACTATTACCCCTTCTGCTCCATCCTCCCCGATAAATATTATAGTCGATTACCACCAATAGAAACCTTATATGTTGGGGATTGAACTGCCTAAAAAAATGACCAATGTAATGTAACCATAGTCCCCAAAGAGCCAACAAGAGAATGACTCGATGTGCCTTGCGATTAGGCCAAGTAAACCAAATAGAAAAATAAAATTTAATAGTATTGGCTACCCCAACCTTCCATATACATGTCCACCACGAGATTAGTAAGCCTTAAACATGTAATGTACTTAGAAATAATAATGCAAAGTACCTAGAGTAGTACCTAAGGAAATAATGAATGTACTGTGACCAAAAAAATGAAATAGGTCAATTATGTAATTAAAAAGAAATAATGTCATATTAAGGGATCATATTTGGAATACACCAAGAGAAATTGATGTGGAAATATAAATACATGAGTATCATGGTATCAGAGGCATGTTATATAATATTTTCTTGTAGCAAGAATGGCTTGTAAAGTGATTCCTTTCATATAGGCAATTTGATGGCGTTACCCTACTGGTTTTTCTCTCTATAATCTTAGTGTTATTCATAGTGAATGCTTTGGTATATTTGATGTTTAGGGTTTATTTTGAAAGCTTTATGGTGGACCAATCTTTTATATATTTAAAGTTTCACTACAAGTGGAATGAGAGTTCTTTATAGGGTGTGAAGTGGTAGAGTTATTTGTTGATATTTCTCAAAAAAAGACAAATATTTATTTGGAGTTATGAAATATTCTATGTAGAATTTGGAGAATCTAATCTAATAATCAAATTTCTCTAAAACAACCCAATTAAAAAAATGTCAAAAATAGCGTTAAGTGAAGCTATCAACAATTTAATATATATATATATATATATATATATATATGCGAAGACCACAAATTTCATATATTGGATATTTCATTCAAATCAATGCTAATAAATTTAGAAAAGTTGTGGCATTTCTTAATTGGGGTCATAATAGAAAATTTGAAGAGTACACTGAAAGTTATAATAATTCTACCTTTCTAACCTCAAAACCTAACTATATAAAAGAACTACATTGAAAAATAAGTGATTCTCTTTGAAACCCTAGTTTTATTTTTGGATAAATGTTTGTAAATGATATCTTTTACATAAAAATATGGTGCTCTTGGTATTGAAGGATACTTAAAAAACTATAGTGAGTATGGGGAAAAGTTGAAAATTATTCTTCATGATGTCTTACAAGACAATGTGGTCAAAGGGTGGGATTTCCTTAAGCATGAGATAGTAATGGAATTACTTTTTTTTGTAAATAATATTTTTTCTATTAGATTGATACAAGATTACATAATACCAAAATCCATTTTCTATGGTTTGCTAGATTGGAAATCAAAACAATGAAAAAATAAATGTTTTCCATCCTAAATATCCATATACTAACTAGATACATACACAAATATTTATTGACCAAGACTTCATTATGCAATACTTAAATCCACATTATTGGTATATTCCAAATGAAGTAGAAAAACCATAAGTTAATTGAAACCATCAAGAGGTCATGGAAATATCAATTGTGCCTAGAATGTCTAGATTGACTAGAGGTATATGATTTGGTTTATTGCGAAGTTGCTCCTCAATGCTAGCTAGTCCTTCATGTTCTTCCACCCACAATGTGGTTTTTGATATTTTCTTATCACCTTGATAAGTCCTAATCTCCAATCCTCCAATAAGTGGGTGTTCTAGCTTGTCGAAATATGAAGGTGAATGTCAAAAGGCACATTATCTTATTACATTTTCTCTTGACATGAGAGGGAATAATGACTAGAATCATATGGATAAGATGGTTAATATGTGTGATATATTTTTCCAATCTCCAATTGTGGTAAATTTATTTTGGAGAAGCTTTATTAGTCAAGTTATTTACTTTTGAGATGATCGAGAATCATCCTCCACAATCAACTTAAATTTTCCATGTTTTGAAGTGATAACAAGGCTAGTATCTAGAGCTACAAGTTTGGTTGCATTGTTACTTCAATGTCCCATACTATCTATGAATAGAAACACCAGTTTCTCATGGTTGTCATGGAAGATTCCTCTAAGAAAAACAATGATTTTGATTGGATCATTATATTTTTTTTCATCCATCTCAATGGTTTCAGATTAGAAAAAGTGGAGTAATCGAGCTCACAGGACCATTTTTACCTGTGAGAGTTAGTTTGGAAATTTAGGGTTTGAAATTTTCTAGGAGAATTTTGAGGCATCAAGCGACATTTTTTTGGGGTAAAAAATTGTTTATTTAGTAGGCACTTTTTTTCCCATTCTACACACAGAGACATTTCTAACAATGTAAGAATTGTTTCAATCGAAGTCTGTATGCAAAATTTATGCCACTCATAAGTTGACATTCCTGTTTTCACCACCATAATGTGAGAAGACGGCACATTAGCCCCCATTATTCATAAAAGGGGACTAGCCACATGATTATGGTGAAGAAGACTTTAAAAGGGTCCATATTGTAACTCTTGTTAATAGTTTAAGTAGTAAAACATAACCACTAGTAGGCTATCGAGCTTTGTTATAACCGGGCCACTAGAAGGAAAAGGGGTTCCATTCTTTCAAGTGCATTTGTTCCATAGATGAGAAAAAATAATCAAGAGGGGCATGAGATAGAGCACACAGAGAGGATTTGTGCACTTATTATTTCATGAGCCACATGTCATACTTCTTTGTACTCACAACAATTTTCTATTCAAATAAAGAGAGAAGAATGACCTCACATTCAAGCTTGGTTTTCTCCCGAAAGGGTTTCCCAGGTCATATATTATGTCAAATCATGGTTTATGAGTTTTTATTTCATTGTTCTCTACTTTCAGCATGGTTTTAATTTGCAATAATAATAATAATAATAATCTATAGATCCAGAAATCTAAAGAGAAATAAAACCCTAATACTGTAGATTTCATATTTTTAAATATAGTTTTATTAGATCTATTGTGACAATTTGTTTGATGGAATATCCACAATAGTTTACAAATCATATTGTTATTAGATCCAGTTTCTTTCGATATATTGTGAAGATTTGCAAAACCCTAATGATGGTGGTCGAATTTGTGAATGACCTTAGTGATCTTGCAAAGGAAAGGTTACCCCGGCTTGAAGAATAAGTTGTACATATAAGTCGTAATATTAATCTCCTCATTTCAGCCCTAAGTAACAAGCTTGACATATTTGGAGAATATGGGTGTTCCAATGCAGAGGACATATTAGAGGGTAAATCAGGAGATCGAGAAGAAACAATGAACTAGCAAATGAAAGGACTCAAAAGAGATCAACCTAGTTCAAGTGCCATGAATTATTCATAGTCCCTGTTCAAAATGGAAGTGAAGGTCAATATCAAGTTATACCAAGGTGAGATCAACACTCTAAAGCTAAATCATTGATTGCAACAATTAGAAGTTGATTTCATTGTCCGTCATGTTTAGGAAGAATAAAATATTTCATTTTTGTAGCTAAAATCAGAGGACCATGCCCTCACTTGGTAGGAAAGCCCCATGAAGACCTTGAGGTTGGAGGATAACCTCCACTAACTAAGTGGGACATTAAAACCCTCATAAAGTCACAATTTAAAATTATTGGTTATGTAAAGGACCAATGGATCTAATGGTACTACTTCAGGAAAAAGCAAGGGCATAACATCCAAGAGTACACAACAGAGTTTAGAAAGATGGACATAATGTTAGGTATCTCACCAACCCATATGTAATCCTTAAGTATCTAAGGGGTATACATAGCCATATACGAAAGCAAGTGATGTTGTTCAAGCCTAGATTGGTGGATGAGGCTTGTGTATAGGAACAATACCTAGTGAACATAGGCCTGAAGAAAGGGTAATCAAGTGGATCCAAGCAGAAGGAGCAACACAACACTTCTATGGAGGGGAAGAAGAATTTGAAAGGGGGAAAAGTTAAAAAATGACAACCACAACACACCATTGCAAATATCCCAGCAACCATTGTAATATTGACTTCCATACACTATAAGAAAAAAGGTCATTGGTGAGAGTCATGCCTGTGATGGACGCATATGGTGACGGTCTTTAAAAAAGCATTGTTGTAAGTGTATATAGTGATGGTCCTTTAAGGTTTGTCACCAAACCCATTTTCAATGACACTTTTGGTGAGGGTCGTTAAAGGCTCATCACTAATTCTCTCTTTGGTGACAATTTTGGTGAGGTTCGTTAAAGGCCCATCACTAATTCTCTGTTTGGTGACACTTCTAATGACGATCTTTTATTGACCCTCATCAATGCTCCATTTGGTTACTTTTGGTGACGGTCAAAAAATGTTCATCATCATTGATCATTCCAATGAGTTTTTGATGAGACTTCATGCTTGTGATGGACCTTTAAGGTTCGTCACCAATATCGCATATGGTGATGGTCTTTAAAAAAACGTTGTTGTAAGTGTATATCATGATGGTACTTTAAGGTTTGTCACCAAAGCCATTTTCAATGACACTTTTGGTGAGGGTTGTTAAAGGCCCGTCACTAATTCTCTCTTTGGTGACACTTTTGGTGAGGGTCGGTAAAGGTCCATCACTGATTCTCTCTTTGGTGACACTTCTAGTGACGATATTTTATTGACCCTCACCAATACTCTTTTTGGTTAATTTTGGTGACGGTTAAAAAATGTTCGTCATCATTGATCATTCTAATGAGTTTTTTAAGATGTTATGTACCTATTACTATATTTTTTGTCAAAAGATAACAATTTAAGACCATTGTTGTGGAGTCTTTTTCATAATGTCTCCAAGGTCATAGTGGTTATAGTCAGTCAATTTGTTAAGAAGTAATTAGTGTGTATCATTTCCCTCAGGTCATAAGAATATAGTTTTCCTATGAGTCAACACATGATTCATCTCTATTAGGTTTCTTATCTAAAAAATTTCCTTTCAATAAAGTTCCACTAGTATGTGTAGGAACTATATTATTTAATACATAATCAGGCTCTATCAATTCTATTAATGAGAGATACCTAGCACTCCTTAACACTCATGGCACACCTTAACATGCTTTGGAATAGTACATTAACATTCCTTGGCACCTCGTATGTCTTGGAACATCTTTGTACCTGGAACATCTTTGTACCTAGAACATCTTGCCATGAGCAGGACACCCAAGCACATGTTGGCATGCCCTAGCATAGCATAGCACTCCCCTATCATGTGTTGGCATGCCCTAGCATAGCATAGCACTCCCCTATCATGTGTTGGCATGCCTTGTAGTCCCTAGCATGCCTTGGAACACCTTCGGATAATATTGCATTGACAAACGTTAACACTTGGCACACATTAGCATTTGGCATGTATTGGAACATATTATTAGTGTTCCTAGCATGCCCCTTTTGTAAAAGATAAAGTCCTGACTTATTAACCCTCTTATGTGTTCATTTCCTTACATTTTAGCTTCGTCATTCCTTTTGTTGCCTTCAAACTCCTTGACGCATATTGGCATACTCAGGCACCTTGCACATCATAACATGTCTTAGCACCTGGCATGCCTGCGCACTATTTGGCACATGTTAACACACCCCGGAACTACCTAGCACACTCTAGCACTTCTTGACATGCCCTGATATTTCTTGGCATGCCTTACCCATTCTTAGCATACCTTGTCACTCCCTCCTTGGCATGACAACTAGCACTCATGACACTCCCCGACACACCCTCATATTCATTCACTTCCATGAATTTTGACCTAGTGCTCCCTTATGTTTTCCTAGTACTCCCTAACACCCCTCAACATGCATTGGCACTCTCTACAACACCTTAGCACTCTTTCATATGCTATGCCACTTCATAGCATGCATCACACTCCCTGATGCACATTGGCACTTGGCACGTGTTGGAATTTGGCAAGTCTTAGCATGTTTGGCATGCGTTGAGATGACTTGGTATGCTTTGGCATAGTTTAATATTAAATTTATTTGAGATCAATTATTCGAAACTAGATGAGAAGAAACGAAGGAATATTTGGCACTTAGAATGCATTGACACTTGGCACTTGGCACCTATTGGCACCTAGTGTTGGTGTGCCTAGAATGCCCCTCATGGAAAAGGTAAATTGATGACTTATTAACCCTATTATGTGCTCATTTCCTTGCAGTTTAACTTGTTCCTCCCTTTTGTTGTGTTGACAGTCCCTAGCATGCATTGTCACACCCTTGTACATCTTGGCATGCCTTAGCACTTGGCACATCTTAGCTTGTTTTACATGTCTTCATACTACCTGGCACATGTTAGCATGCCATATCATTCCCTAACACACGTTGGCAGTAATGACCTCACAACTAGCATTAAATTTTTCCATGACTTGGGAACCTTACATTCACTAGAACACCTTGGCACTCCCTAGTTGTCATGCCCTCTATTATTCTCCACAATGTCCTAGGCTGATGAGGAGAATGACGGAGGTAACCACAGACCAAGCTTTTAGTTTGGTAGCTAGCCCTACCAAACCAGAGAAGGATCTCTCTATGAAATCATAGCCAAGAGATGACTGGAATGTAGATGATTTTAGGCTAGATAGCTAGGCTCAGGTGGGTTTTGGCAAATTTAGGGTTTTGTTGCTAGATAAGGGAGAAAAACTAGGTAGCTAGGTCAGAGGATCAAAGGGTTACAACAACAAAGATATAAAGGAGCAAGGTAGCATTACTTTTGTGATGGATCTTAGGGTTTTTCGGTGTAGTGTAGTGTTTAGAAGAAGCAAAATGTCTTAATGAGCATGAAACATGAATTCATTAAGCAAGAAAGAAAGTAACACATAATGATTTTTCCATCAAAATAGAGCTTTATGCAAAGAATTATGCTTATAAACTGTAAGGAAAACCATTTAAGAATTGATGAATGGAAAGAGAAGATGGATATTTTTCATATAAATCTATATCAAAGAAAAAGTAACATCACAAACTTACTGCACATGAATTCCTAGATAATCGCTGCAAACTGTGTCCTTTGATTTCCATAAAATGTCCAATTACAAGCTGCAATAGTTATCTCCTCTAAAATCCAACCCATTTTATCACTGAGAAATGGATACATAAAGACCAAAACAACATCTCCCCACTATGAGGTGTTGAATCCATGACTCTAGGAACTATTCCATGAGGTGTTCTAACCAAACCCTAATGTCTAGGGAAGTTAGAAACAACTTCTACAATTAACTTTGACTCCAACCTCTCTCATAAATGAGGTCAAATTTACATCAAAATAGCTTACAAAGACTAACCACCCATCATTTACATTTACTTTTACCCCTCACATTCTTCTACTTCACCCTTTTTACTTTTACCAAATTCAAACTAGGAATTACAAAAAATTACACAATGAAAATTTTAGGAAAATCTCATAAATTTCCAGGTGCACAGTGTGCTATTGGAGCCCATTTTTGAGTGCCTTTCTGAAGTCCAAATCCAAATCTGAATCCTGTTCTGGAAATCTGGGAGAGTGTATATTTATGTAGAGTATTTTTCACTCAAAAAGGACCCATTTTTGGCTGAGATACAACCATTCTCCCAAGGTGTCTCCAAGTGCGCAACGAAATGGAAAAAGAGGGGCAGAAAGGTGATTTTTGGCCTCTTTTTTGCAAATTTCTCAAAAACTGAACCCCAAACCAAGAAAGTGGGAAAGTGGGTTTGAGAGGGGGTCATAATATTTCCAAAAATTCTTATTTTCCATCATTTTGAGGCCTGAGGAAGAAACGCAGCGTGAGCTCACTCCGCTCCTAAATAGAAAATTGCCAAAAAATTGCAAGTCTACACTAGTCTACACCAAAACACAAAATTTTATCCAAATCCTCCCAAAATTTGTCTAGAGATGTGTGATGAGGTATGTTATGCAATCTTGGATGCGTTATCAAGCAAATCTAACTTACCCTTCTCCTCTTGGTTGATTAGGATTTCCTCAAGTTTTTAACTTTTTCCTTCAACTGCTTGATTTTGACCTTGGCAACCTGATTCCTTGTGTAATAATGGATGGCCATTTTCTTTTGCAACTTGTTATCCCTGTTGGCCTTTTCAAGGATCTTATCAAGGTGGAAATTTACTTTGTCAAGCCAAAAATCCTTGTCCTCATTTATTTCCATGGCAATCCTATCTTCAAAGGTCAATTCTTCCATTGGTGGCTTTTGTTCTCTTTCCCTCTGAAGTGCCTTCCTAAGACCCATTGTCCTTGGTCTCTTCCTTGCCACATTTCCTTCATGCTACTCAGTTTACCCATGTTCCACCACTTCCTTTCCTTTCATCTCTTGTTTCTTGGCTTTGAATTTCTCTTTATCCATGACTAGTTGTTTTGCCTTAAGTTGACTATTTTCTTGCTCAAGGAATGAAATGATGAATTTGGCCCTTTCCAAATTGTCCTTGAGCTCCATGATCTAAGAATCCTTCTCTTTGATGACTTGTTTCAGGGTTTGATGCTCATCATGTGCCTCCAAGTCAACTAGGTCAAAGTCATGCTCAATGGGCTCCTCATCATGCAAAGAAGCCTCATGATGTGATGGTGATCCTTGTTTTGTTGATGTAGTAGACTTGGCCCCTTCCTCATGTTGAGGAGAAAAAACAAGCCTTCTACCTTTCTAATATGTCTTGGTCACCTCAAGCCTAGGTGCCTTGGAAACCTCATCATGTTTGCTTGATGACTCCACCTCCATGGGATGTACTTACATGGTTTGGTGCTAGCTTGGTGAAGTGGTTATATGCGTTTTCAAGGCTACCTCAATGAAGGTGTCCCATGTCATGTTCTTCTCTATCACCTGATAGAGTACTATAACCTTTATTAGGCTATGGTGAAAGAGGCTGGGATAATACACTTTTCCTTTCAATTGCACGCTTTCAGATATTTTGGTTAGGCTCCTATACAAGTAGCTGGACAAATTTAGAGACTTGGCAGCTATAAAGTGTATGAGCAGTCTTATGTGGTACTGATATAGCATGGAAAATCTACCCTCACATGTGAAGAACTTCACAACAACCTTCATCAATGGTGCGTATCTCTCCAACAAGTATCTGAATGGGAAAACATGTGAGTGAGCTCCTTTATATTGAGATTTCAAGTAGGGTTTGTACTCTTTTAGGTCTAGGTTCATGCCTTTGAACCAATTTTCACCATGGTTTGGTATGCCTGTAGCTTAAGAGATGGAATCCACTAAAAAGATGAAATTAGTCCCTGTAATGGTGATCTTGTCTTCCTTCAAGGTGATGGAAAATATACTTGTGAGATGCTCATGGTAACCTACTTCCTGCACTCTTTGACGAAACCCTAAACAATTGACATCTTCAAAGCATTTCATGAAAAATGGGGAGGAGGTGATTTCATTGTAATTAGAGGGCTCAAACCTTAGTATATTTCCCCCATTGTTGTACCTCCTCTTCTCTGATGGTGATGAGTCAGGCTCCATACTTCAAACCCTAGGTGAAAGGCAAGAAAAAATAGTGAAATTTGTTGTTGTGAGGGAATGAGGTGGTATGATGGACTTAGGAGTTGCCTAAATTTGTAAGGAAATTTAGGAGGGTAGGGGATGATGTTAGTGAGTAGGGGAAAAAGGAATTTTTGGAAATGAGTGAGGGGAGGGGGTGGAAAAGGCCAAAACACTGGCCTATCCTAGAAAGAGATAAGGTAGATTAGGGTTTAGAGGAAAATGATAGAAAATGAGGGGAAAAGGATTTGTGATGGATGGAAATGGTGTATTAGGTGAAAACATAAGTGTAGGGACAAGGAATCTATGGTTTAGGGTAGAAACTCATCATTTGAGGATCAAAATCATGAAAATCATGTAAACCCTAGAAGAAGTATTTGATCATTTTCTTGACATCTAAGGCAAAGGATGGCATGAAAATTATTAAACTTACTTGTTATAGGGCCTGGAGGATGAAATGACTGAAGAGGAGCTTTGAAAAATGAATTTTGGTGGTCAAACAATAATTTTGGACAACTCTGCCCCATGCGCAGCGAAGGCTTCCTGTGTGTAGCGTGTTGTCCAAGTGCGCAACAAGAGTCAAGTTTTGCCAGTGAGGGCTATGGAATCACAATTTTTTGCAAAGGAGAGGGGGGAGCTCGATGCTAGGATGGTAGACAAGTGAAAATGAGTGTGAATGAGCTCCTCCATGTGCTTTTATAATTTTCTTTTGGTGTCTAAGTGATTAATGAGGTAGGATGGCCCACCTCACCAATTCACTTTCTTTTTGAGTTTTGTAGCCTTAGGATCTCTTCTTGTAAATTTAGAACCTTAGGAAAATTATTACATCTAAAAACATAAATTACATTTGAAATCAAGTGTTATTGAACAAATTTACCTATTGCTACTCCTCATTTTCCAGATTTATACATGAAATGACTGATTTTGTGACCTTAACCCTAATGACCTAATGGTGACACTGAGTTGAATGGAGACCATGATGATGTGACTGAAGTGACTGAAGTGACCGGCATATGAAATTCTTGAGAAAATTAGAAATAGCCCTAAATAGACTAGCCAGTGACCAAATTTTTATTTGAAGACTCACTGAAATGAAAAAAAATTGACTTGACACCCTAACAACACCTTGTAAGAGTATGTTTGATCACTGGTGACAGGATGAACTAAATGACACTAGCACCCTCATAGATAACCTTACTTTTTTTGCGGCTAGGGAACCCAACCAATTCATTAGCAAAATAATATTGTGCCCAACCCAAAGTATCCATTCCTCTGAAATTGCTTTGTCCTCACCTTATCACAACCATAGGCTTACCTCCTGCAAGTCCTATTATGAACTTCTCCTAAAACACTTCATCCTTTGGACACTTGGAATTCACTCACACTCCTTGGCACACCCTCTTATTTGTTCATTTCCAAGCATTTTGACCTAGTTCTCCCTTGTGTTCCCCTGAATCTCCCTAACACTCCTCACCATCCATTGACATTGTCGGCCATGTGCTAGCACACCTTTCCATTCCTTGGCATGCCCTAGCACTCCTTAGATATCATGCCCCCACAACTACCCCTACCTTTTTTTAGACTTGGCCGGAACCCAACCAAGTCCTACCTCGACTACAACAACTTAACCAAGTTATAGTTACTACAACTAGGCTATGCCTTGTTCACCTAAGAACTGCTTATAACACATCTTAGGCTACTCATGTCCAATCTCAAATCATCCCACATAAAAATTTACCAATCCAAGGCTCACGTCCAACCATGGCCATAAAACAACTAAGAAACACAGTTTACATCTTGACATGCCATAACACATGGCACTTCTAACAATCCCTTAGCCCTATGTGGCGTGTGTTAGAATCCCCTACATTTCTTGGCATGCTTTGCACTCCCCAACACACCCTAGCACTCTCTGACATGCCTTGGCACTCTAGCATTCCTTGGCACTGCCTAGCAGATAACCTTGTCACTCCCTCCTTAGAAAACTTGGAACTCATTGACACTCCCTATCACACACTCTTATCTCTTCATTTCCATGCATTTTGAAGTAGTTCTCCCTTGTGTTTTTGTGGCACTCCCTAACATTTGCTGGCACGCATTGACACACCCTGGCACATGGCACATCTTGGTATGTTGCCTTGGCACTCTAGCATTCCTTGGCACTACCTAACATATCTTGTTGCTCCCTCCTTACCACACCTAGAACTCATTAACACCCCCTATCACACACTCTTATTCATTCATTTCTAGGTATTTGAAACTAGTGATCCCTTTTGTTTCCTTGGCACTCCATAACACTCCCTAGCATGCATTGACACACCCTAGCACCTAGTAGATCTTGGCATGTTTCCCTAGCCTCTAGCATGCCTTAACACTACCTAACATACCTTGTTACTCCCTCAGCACACCTGTATCTCACTGACACTTCCTGTCACAAACTCTTATTTGTTCATTTGCATGCACTAATTTGACCTAGTGCTCCCTTGTGTTTCCCTGGCACTCCCTAACACATCCTAGCACATGTTGACACACCCTTGAACCTGGCACATCTTGGATGCATGTCACCCTAGCAATCAAGCATGAATTAGCACAACCTAGCATACCATGTCACTCTCTCCTTAGCACACTTGGAACTCACTAACACTCCATGTCACACACTCTTATTCATTCATTTCCATGCATTTTGACCTAGTGCTCCCTTATGTTTCTCTGGCACTCCCTAACACTCCTTAGCACGCATTGGCACACCTTGGCACTTGGCACATCTTGGTATGCTTCCCTAGCACTCTAGCATTCCTTGGCAATAATGCATAGCATACCTTGTCACTCCCTCCTTAGTACACCTGGAACTCACTGACTGTAATGTTCCAAACTAGGAAAAATAGCGCTATGCAAAGTGGACAATAAAAATAACACCATAAAATTAAATCAAACTATCAAACCACAAAACTGTCTGGCATGTGTTAGCATGCCTTTTCATTCCTTACCACGCCCTGGCACTCCTTAACTATCATGACCTCACAACTACCCTTACATTTTTTGCAACATGTGAACCCAACAAAATCTTGCCTCAAGTATAACAACAACTTAACTATAACAACAACTTGACCAAGTTACAATTACTACAACTAGACTATGCCTTGTTCACCTAAGAACTTCCTATAACTCATCTTAGGTTACTCATGTATAATTTCAACTTATCCAACTTAACAAGTTATGAAGACAATGCTTACATCCAACCGTGGTCATAAAATTAAACAACTAAGCAACAAATTTTACATCTTGACATGCCATAACATCTGGCATGCCTAATAATCCCTTGGCACTATGTAGTACATGTTAGCATCCCCTACATTTCTTTGCATGATTTGGCACTCCCAAGCACTCCTTGACACTTATCACACCTCGTACTCACTAGATAACACTCTCTGTCACACTCTTATTCATTCATTTCTATGCATTTGAAACTACTTCTCCCTTGTGTTTCCTTGGAACTTGGCCCTAACACTCCCTAGCATGTGTTGGTGCCACACTGTGGCGCCTGGAACTTATTGGAATGCCTTAGCACTTGGAATTTCTTGGCATGCCTAAAATTCCTTGGAACTTTCTAGCATGTGTTAGTACTTCCTAGAATTCCCTGGAACACCTTGGCACTCCCTAGCTGTCATGCCCTCATAGATAGCCTTACTTTTTTTGCGACTTGGGAACCCAACCAAGTCATTGACAAAAAAATGTTGTGCCCAACCCAAATTATCCCTTTGTCTGAAACTACTTTGTACACACCTTATCAAAACCATAGGCTTGCCTCCTTCAAGTACTATTATGAACTTATCCTAACACACTTCGTCCTTGGGACACCTAGAATTCACTGACACTCCTTGGCACATTGCACTCTTATTTGTTCGTTTCCAAGCATTTTGACCTAGCTCTTCCTTGTGATGCCTTGGCACTGGCTAGCATACTTTTTCACTCCCTCCTTAGCACACCTGGAACTCGCTGACAATTAATTTCCATGCAGTTTAAATGAGTTCTCCCTTATGTTTCCCTGGCACTTGGCCCTCAGACTCCCTAACATGCATGGATAAAATATTTGCAAAATTTACCCATATCCTACTATTTAGGGTTTGGTTTTTGACTAACTAAAAATGTTATAACTGAAGATCTAATCATGGGATATGATATAAAAATCCTCAAACTTCATTATCAAATATATTGGAGATCAATTGACCATGCCAATCTGGAGGTCCACCAAGTCGAATTTCAAAAAGTTCTAGAACCATGTCAGCAATTTTGGCTTGGCAAAATTGTGAAACATGGGTCTCAAAGTGCCACCTGTAACTCCAAGTAAGTAACTGTTGTGTAACAAACTAGAGAGGTTTTTGTTTTTGGGTATGTTATGAACAAAAACCTCCTCCCGTTTTCCAATATACTTCCCCATTTGTTCAAAATCCATTCTTGAAGTTGGTCACACAGAAAGATGACTTGAATGAGGTCTTGAGTCTTTTTTAATAACTTTGAATAAATTTGGAGATGTCCACTACACCCTGGAGCCTTTAAACCATGCAAAAAAATCATTTTAGCCTCTTCAAACTTGATTCCAAAACTGACCATCCAGAAGCGCAGCGAAAAGAGAAGCAAGGAAGAAAAACTCATATCTCTTTAACCATAACACCTGTGAAAACAATGAAGAAGGTTATTGTGCTTGGTTCCATTCTTAACTAAAACCTCCTTTTTTTCCCAAAATTCATCTCCATTCGTTCATAAATATCTTTTGAAAATCATTATAAAAACAGAGTTAAAAGCGGACCAACTCTCTTGTAGCAATTGTATTTTGGGAATATCCACAAAACGGTAAATCCAAATTGGCTGAAATTTTTACATAAAGTTAATATCATAACAATGAAACTCCACAAAAATTTTCAGCCCCATTAGAATCACAAATATCGAGAAAATCCCAAAATGGTTGTAGATGACGATGTCTCATTTCTCGAAAACCATGCATCATTTTGATCTGAAATTGAGTGGGTGTTTTCATTTCATCCCCATGCATCTCCTTTAACAATTTCATGGAAAATGGGTGTGAGGTTTAAGAT
Source organism: Pinus tabuliformis (assembly GCA_031772625.1). Lineage (NCBI taxonomy): Eukaryota > Viridiplantae > Streptophyta > Pinopsida > Pinales > Pinaceae > Pinus > Pinus tabuliformis. Next base: position 495,911,886 of record CM062814.1, on the reverse strand, counting down.
ATATGATGAGAACATGGTAACTAGGTAAAAGTGCAGTGCAAAAGAGTAGCAACTTAGGGGAAGGGAATGAGAGGGAAGGGAGGTACGAAAAATTATGGGGGATAGGTATGGGTGTTAGGAAATTAATAGAAGTTGAATTTCTCAAAAATAGTAAGAAAAAGAGGGGGAAAAGGTAAAAACACAGACCTAGGGTAAAAACGCAACATACTTCTAGGGTTTTGGTAAAATAAGGAAACAAAAATATTTTGATTAGGGGAATGACTAAGAATGGTTAGTGAATGATGATGAAGGAAGTATAATCTTAAAATGAAGGCATTTGACTCTTGAATGAAGCTATGAACAATGGAAAAGGGAAAGCGTAGCAAAAACCCTAGTCGTAGAATGTTGACTCAATCTCTGAGGAAAGAAGGTGCAAGTATGATTGATAGGGTTTGACTGACCATGATTAATCAAAAGACTCATGAAATATGGAGATGACCTACCATGATGAAATGATCTTCATTTTTGGAGTTGAGGAAAGAAGGTGCAAGTATGACTGATAGGGTTTGACTGACCATGATTAATCAAAAGACTCATGAAATATGGAGATGACCTACCATGATGAAATGATCTTCATTTTTGGAGTGGGAGTAGCAATGACACCTATATAGTGACTCATACTCTTTGCTTTATAACTTGGCAAATTTTGCTAGTATAGACCAAAATTTGACTTTTGACCTTGATTGACTTGAAAGATTAACAAATCCTAATTACTATGGAACATAGGAACCTAGAAGAGACCATATCGAATGTTGATCAATATCACCAAGTTTTATGTACAACCGTCATGCTTCTATACATCGAGTGCCCAAGACATACTATGCACATGATTCCAAATATATTTCAGCATCTAACTCTTCCTACCATATCTCTGAATACATGAATTCTAATTTCTAAAGAAGAGCTCTTATCTAAATATGCGCATACCTCTTCATTTTTTCATCTAGTGAATTTCTTTCACAAACTGCCTCTTTCTTTTAAGAAAATGTCTATGATGAGGCTCCTTTCTCAAGATGATAAAATACTTCAATTATGCCTTCATGTTGCAACTAAACTAGTAAACTTCTTTGATGCTTGCTTCCATAATATGCCAGACTACATCCACAAACTTCTAGTGGAATATACTCTTTCCAAGAAATATCAGTAATTCTAGAATCTATCCCAAAACTTGATTTGAATGCAATCAATGTGTACATCAAATAAGCCACGATCTTCAGATTCTCTGCACCAACATATATGGAGACCGAATCCTTAGATCAAATCATAATCAATAAACTAATTGACTCATACCCACTTAGTTATACGCTTTGGTCAACCAAACTTGTGTTATAGGTCTCTATATAAGATATTTGGCATGTTGTATTAATTCAAGAATACACCACAGATTTGTACACAATACATAGACTAGACTGAACTATTTCTTGCATTTGATGCCATGGAGCTAAGCTTGTGTCTAGATCCTCAAGGTTTATTTTCAACATAACACTTTTCAACACTTTGTCAAGTATGTCAATTCCAAAAAAAATTCCTCAGATAGTGCTGGCCTCAGAAATTTATATTAGAAGTTAAGCACCAAAACACTTGAGTGAAACATTGTCATGACAGAGGACTTCACAAGAACATAACTAGTGTGCCCAAGATCGTTCAAAAGTATATGAGTTCTGGAACAAAGATTGAATATGGATGTTAGCACTTAGGTCTGCAAATTAGTGTGTATGCCAAACAATTGTCGGAGTTAGCAGTGTTAACATACAAGTATATAAATTAGTGCTGCATTATATACAGACCAACTTCCAAAAATTAATCCATCTTTGCATAGTAGACTTCCCTAGATAAGGGGTCGAGCCATACCATAGAAAACATAGAATTGTGTGTCCAGAAGTATAAAATAGCCCATCAAGTAAATGACCAGATCGAACAAAAGAAAAGAAATAAACCCAAAACAATCATTAACACTCTGGCCTATCAACTTTAGAATTGCATTTAAATTTCAGAACAAGTGAATATATATGTCAACAAGGCCGCATATATTGAATACTTGATAGAGTTGCTTCACGTGTAGTGTAGTCTTTCAGGGGGGCCAACAACTCTATCTCCAGGATGATTACTTGGTTGCAGAGACTTGTCATAATTACGTTCACTGCTGCTTGGGATTGTACTCAACTTGGCTCTGATACCATGTTAAATTTAGGATCACGTGTTCTTTGCTGAAGATAGAAGCTTCAATATCTCATTAGCCCAATTATTAACTCATTAGCTGAGAGATCCCTGTAACTTCTTTATAGAAGATAACCTTTGAAAGGATGACAATCAAGCTTTCCAGAGTTCATATATGTCTTGTTCACAACTTCAGTTGTGAACCAGACTGTAACGATGTCATCAATTAATAGGTATTGTAATGTATCACCATTGCTACTAAGCAGTACCAATGTCATACTTAATGTTGGACCATAAATAGTGGTGAGCTTGAGGTGGCATACATAGAATAGTATCACGTACATATAATTGTGAGGGAACCAAGAAAGATCACTGCTCAGGATTGTATTTTTTAATTTTTTTTTTTATGATAGCTTCAAATCTTTCAAACTTCAAGGAGGACTACTTATTCTTGATAGATGACTTCAACAAAATTCCTATTTTGCTACTTGATGTTGGGTATAGAAGATTTCAGGGAGACTAATTATCCTCAAATTGAGAGAGGATTGTCTTTGCAAAAATCAAATGCTTCCATTGCTTGTGACCAAAAATTTATTGAGGTCTATTTTCTGGGATCACAATGAACCTACTGTAAATCAACATCTCCACAGGTTGACTCACCTGATATAAGCAGTTTGAATTGTGAATATATATATGTGTGTTGTTCAAGTCACTGTAGGAAGTGCAAGATTCATACTATCAGCACATATTCTTATCACCACATTAGTCTCCATATATCTTACTGCCCTCATCTAGGAAAGTCGTTGACATTAGAATTTATGAGGTTAAAATAGATTATTATCCAGAATTTAAGTCAATGATATGAGCTTTTTTAGGTGTTATTATCCATATGACATATACATCACTAATACATTATTCATTGTGTCATGGCTAATATAGGATGACCAAGAATTTCCATTAACAGATCCTAGAGTGCAGGTCTGGAGGATACATACAAGACTTAGATAAGCCATACCTTAGAAAAATACGAGCCTTAAAGAATCACATCTAGGTTTGAACATATTTCTTGAGAAGGTGCATATAGAGGCGATATGTAGTCATAGTGAGTTACTGCCACACCATTATAGATCCATTTTGATGAGCCATAGACCATAGAAGAATGAATATGCTGAAGATATCATGGATAGAGGTATAACGAGGCATTGCTAATACAGTGATGCCAAATATAGCGATGCTTGTAGCTTGATTTTGAGGAAATAAAATACTGCCTGAAGTGAACCCATAATTTCCAAGGTTAAGTGTGAATGCCAATTCCTCTCTCAGGTCCATTACCACAATAGGAGGAGTACAAGTAGTTTTGGGTAATGGTTTGGAGGCTCTCCTAAAAAATGGCTTAGATCTCGCAATCGCAACCGTAGGCATTGAACTAAGGATCTAGGGTCACAAGTACTTGGAGCCGGACTTGTGTGTGAGGTTGGAGGTTCACAATCACATTCAGGTAGTGTTAAGGGTGCGATTTAGTTGATAAGTTAGGGAAAAAGGGTTCCAGCTCAGGGATCGGTCACTTGGGGTGGGTGTTCATCCTCTAAGTGATATGTAATCCCTGAGGGAAGTCAGTAAGTTATCAGTTGGTAGGCCCCACTTCCTTAACTGACACTAGGAGGTCAGGTCATGTCATAGTAGCACTCAACTCATGTTTACCCCGGAGAGCTTGTAAAAGTAGCTAAATGTGGGGTGAGGGGTTACAAAGGTTCTCTAAGGAAGGATCAAGATTAGATCAACATCATCAATAACTTATCATTACAACCCTATACTAGTCATAATACAAGGCATAGGAAAATGTCCATCTTCTTATACTGGTCAACGTACTTGACACATGGATGATATCCCTATACTAGTCAAAGTATAAGAAACATGAAGATGCTCACTAAACCATCCTCCTTATACTAGTCAAGGTACAACACACATTGATAATATCCCTATACTGGTCAAAGTACAAGACATAGAGAGAATGAATTCCCAAGATGTTGTCTAATATGTTAAACCATTCTTACTATATTGGTCACATTGACATAGGGATAATGTCCTTATACTAGTAAAAGTGACATGGGAAGAATAACATGATCTAGGTAGATCACTACTCTCTTCATTGTCATTTCAAGTATATCTCAATTGGCATTTCACCAAGCAACACAAAATCAAGCCTAATCTACAATTGGATTAACCAGACATGCGTCAGTCTCTAATGAAGAATAGAAATCATGTTAGGGCCTGTTATCACTGTAAAACTTCCTTAAAAAGTTTGGACAACTTACATGGTTTCTCAATTCTTGTATCAGTCATGGTCAAGTCATTTTTATGTTTTAGAGTCTAAGTCATAGGGTTAGAGTCTCAGGTCCATCTTCAAATAAAGTTTGATAGCCTCATTCCATGTCCTAGAAGCCTCACCATGTGTTTAGAAGACATATCTCACATAATTTTGGAGAAATTTTGAAACTAGCTACGAATCCACGTTTTCGTAGCGTAGACAGTGTAAAAATCCTGTTTTGCGCTACGAAATCAGTGTTTTCATAGCGCTGCGAAACCCCTGTAGCAGCCTGTTTTAGCAGAAAAAACTCTGTTTTCTGCGTTTACTAGTAAATTTCCAGAAGGGGTTCTGAGCGGCTGAAAACTTAATTTTGAAAACTGAAAGAGGTTTTTATTCCTAACATACCAAACTACAAAAACCTCTTTCATTTTCTTCAAATCCATTCTGAGGTGGGAGGAATTTATGATCAAACTTGCGCTACGAAACTGCTGTAGGTGCAAGTTTTCCACAGGCATATTTCTCTGTTTTACACCTGTTTTTCAAAATCAGTTTCTGGTCACATGAAAGGGTATTTTGGAATTCTGAAGGAGGTTTATCTTCATAAACTCTCCTACTACAATAACCTATCTCAATTCCTTCATAAGTGTTTTCAGTTGGGAGATACTAAGCTTTCATTGAGACCCTACTTTCAGAAAACGGATTTTTTCCTGTTTGCCACGTGTTTTTCAAGGACAGTTTCTGGACAGCTGGAGAAATGTTTTAAAAAACCAGGAGAGGTTTTTGTTCTGGAAAACATGGGCTACAAAAACCTCCTTCAGTTTCGTAAAATGTGTCATGGATGAAGAGATAAAGGCTCTGTCCCACGTGCCATTTTCAGGGATCCTAAACCTAAAAACAAGGAAACATGTTCCCTAATTTCTAGGGTTTGTCTTCAGCAGTCAGATGACCACGTGGGAGGCTTCATCAAATTCGACTTCTTGAGGTTGCAAGTTGTCAAATAATGCTTTAAATGCTTAGATAAGGTTGTTGAATCATGATAAGGAGTTACACTCCTAGTTGTATTAGGTCTCTAGGACTGCTAGTTAGGTGTCATTTGCATTTAATAATCAGTTTTATGTATCAATAGGTGTCATAGTAGGATGAATTCGAATTCCCCTCATGCTGGAGGAGGAATCTCAGTCATGTAAAGAGCTCTATATATAGCAGAAGAGCTGATGTACAAAGGGTTGGATATTTTATAAAACAGAGTACTGTTTTGGCTTATGTAAAAAACAGAGTTCAGTAATATAAGTTGGTTGTTTTACTTCTCAGGATTCATAAGGGATTTTCATGTTCAGAATGTGTTATGGTATACTTTCTTTAGTGTTTTCTTTTTACAGTTGTATAAATGCATAATCACTCAGAATTCATTGATTATGCTCTGATTTCCTGTATGCATTTGTAAGCTGTGGTTTTATATGAGTTGTGTTCTGAGCATCTAAATGCCAAATGCCCTGACTTCTATGTAAGGCATCATCATTGTTTACTGAAGTATGCTTGACTCCATAGGCCCAATGGAAACTTGTCTAATGTTTGTCCAGCCTTTATATTTGTCATTGTTATTTCACAAGAGTTAGCCATCTAATCATTAGTCAAAATCAATAACCTTTGAGAGAGCCCTCTCAGGCTAAGGAGGCTAAGCCTTAGTCAAAAGATTGGTGTGAAATAGTTACTTGAAGTCTACCTGGGTTGCAGCCTTCCAGGGCTTGATTTTGAGATAACAGGGCCAAAGAAATAAAATGGGTTGGCCTTTATTATAGAGATATCATACACAAAGGAGACTTTATCATAGATCACAAAGGCTCAAATACATGTTGTGTTACACAATATGGATGCCACATAGAATTGGATTCATCCCAAGAATTCTCATTATAGATCAGATTAGATTGCAAATATAATAGATATCCCAATGCCGAGAAAAAAATTTGGACTTCCTCCAAAAGCTTGGATCAAAACTCATAATATTTTTTTGCATGGTTATCACCATAATAAATTTTGAAATTATCGCAGAGGAAATCTCAGAAAATGAGGCTCAGGCTACCACAGATCCATAGATCAAAATCATGTCTCATGACTTAGTAAAAATACCTTAGGATTCTCCCATATATTCTTGGTTAAGCATAATTAGAGTGATATTGAGAACCTTCAAACTTCTGAGATAATTTGTCACAAATATTTTCAGATGCATTCAAATCCGTACATAATTCAGAAGACATTTGCCTTACATAATTCAGAAGTCACAAAGATACCAGATAATAGAATTGATATTGGACTATTGCTTTTGAGATTCAGTTAAAATAATTCTAAGAATTTGATCCATCAAAGTGAAGAATGTTTCTTTTGATTTGACTTCAACTGTAATCAACAACTTTCTAGTTTTACAATGCTCTAATACCATGTTGAAAAGCCAAGTAGAATGGGTACAAGGACAATTTTTGAACTACTGATAATTATTTGTGAGATTATTGTAGATTATGTTAATTCTTCTTCTTTATTAAATAAGTATACTTTAGAAATTGAACTGATAGAGCAAGAAATTAAAGATCACAATGCGCAATAACAAGAGACACTAGTGTTTAGATCATAGACTAGGGAAAAAACCCACAAGGGGAAAACCCAAACAAGTTTTTCCTTAGAGAGATCCTTCAACAAGACATCAAGTCATCGATAATATTGACCATAATATGGCTTCCACAAGTGCTAAGTCTACAATGAAAATGTCAATAAGTAGTCCAACAATATCCCAACAAAATGAATATCATACCACAATGACAAAGCTCGAATGTCTTCCCTTCAAAGGCTTAGATTTCAGATTGGATACAGATTTCAGATCACAAGAATAAGAAGTAGATGTCAAACCACCAAACTTCAGATCATAAACATAATGCACATATCTCAATCCACTAGACTTCAGATCATAAGAATAATGAGTAAATCCAAACCACCAGGCTTTAGATCACAAGAATAATGAGCATATCTAAATCACCAGAATTTAGATCACAAGAATAATGAGAAGATCTGGACCACCAAACTTCAGATCACAAGAATAATGAACATATTTGAATTACCAAACTTCAGATCACAAGAATAATGAGCAAATATGAACAACCATACTTCATATGAAAAACAATAGCCATAGAACTCAACCTTCAACTTGGATTAGATGAGATATTGGGAGAGATAGAACAAATACCTTCGTCACTTGATATGCCCTTGAACTCTTCCTTGTAGCTCTTAGCATATGAGAACATAAGACATAAGTGTGTAGTCAAATTGCATTGCAAGGAGGACGAATGGGGTTATTTATATAGCCATCATGAGATTAGAATGGGAGCCTTTCTAAGCAAACTGACTTGACCATCTAGAAAGGTTGATCTGATTTGAATGAACGAGTTTCTAGGCAAGCCAACTTAACACATGTGGAGCCACTTGTAATTACAAATAAAATAATATTTTTCTTCTTTTACAAAAATACATTTTGACCAAATCAAAAGCATGGAAAACATGCTATTTATAATTTTTTTTTTCCCAAATATAAAGATAATAAATATTTTTTTATAATGACCGACCATAACTGCAATTTCATCCACCACAAGAAACTCTGCAAAAGCTCCTAACATCCCATGGATAGTGAATTAACTTCATGCAACCACCATTGAATATGGAATATTTATCCTCAACAAGCCATCCATGGCTATAATGCGACATTCGTCTACCATATATTGCTATTATAACTTCCAAAATTCCCCTCTAAGTTGACTTATGGACTGATTGTTTTTCCCGAGTTTAGCACATTTGATAACAAGTACACTACAAGTTCATGTGGGCTTGATTTCATGGTAGCTAGTGACAAGCACTAGTATTGCAGCAAGAATGTTGCAACTCCTAGGGCTACCAGCTTTACTTTATCAACCCATGGTTCGTACAAACTTGGAGGTGACAGTGCTGTATACACAAGTAAAAGTGATGGTTCTGCCTTTTGTCACTGTTCAACTAGCGAGAGACCACTAGGGTTTTCAAGCCAGACTTCTATGGATTCAGAAGAAGCTTGATTACTGATGAAAGAAAGAGAAATCTACTCTAGGAGAAAGCTTGTCTACTACAATAAGGAAAAGGATTGAAATCCAATGCTAAAAACACACCATTTCCTAACTAACTGCTGAGAAAATATGCTTTACAAGAATGCCAAGCTAACATGTATGAAATGCTACTGTCCTAAGCATGAAAGTTCAAAACATCAAACATCACTACTGTGCATGTAAAGGACTGAAATAAATCTATTTTTTTTTATTCTTTTTATGGAAAAACAAGTGTGAAAGCTAATCTCTTTTGGTGATGTGGCAGGTGGCTTAGGGATGCTGGTGGATGGTTGGAAGGTTTGGGAGACCCTTAGGTGACCTTGTGTGGCTTCCTAGAGGTTTTCCCTCAATTCAGCCTCAAAACAGGCCACTACAGGAAAACCTACAGGATGTCCTAAAAACCTACAGGATTCCCTGTATTTCTATAGGATACAGCCGAGAGCAAAAATGGGTGCTGGAGGTGATGGAAGGCTTAGGGAAGGTGGTTGGTGGATGGAATGGAGTGAGAAAATGCCTAGGATCACTCAAAACTCAAAACCAAGGTTGGGAGATGGTTGGATTTTCTCAACATGCTTGTAGAAGTTTCCATGTAAAATGATGAAATTGGTGAAGGTCTTAGTGAAATCAAGGAATGATTATGGATGGATGAAGTTGGAAGGAGGTTTCTTGCTATGAAATATTTCTCTACTTTTGAAACACTTGCACTGCATCAAACAATGATATTTGCCCAAAAATCATGTAAACAAGAAGAATTTTAATGAGCTAGAAAAACAGAGTTTAATGAGCTAACTGTCTACTTCATACAGGAGGAAAATTTGCAGAATAAAATGAAGTCATTGATGAAATCTACTGTAAGACTGAAAATGGAAGAAATGGTAATTAAATCCTACACTTGCAAACTGATCAAATGCTAGTTCAAGTATAGTAAAGAAGCGTTGTAGGCAGCTCTAGTCCTAATCAGCCCTGATTATCAAAAGCCTTTCCAAGTTTTTTCATTCACATCACCGAATTCAATAGATATTGTCTTGTTGCAGAATAATGATGAAGAGAAGGAGCATCCTGCTGCATTCTTTAGCAAGATTCTTAGGGATGCTGAGTTAAAGTATAATATTCTTGAAATGAAGGTGTATGCTTTGGTAAAATCCCTAAAAGCCTTTAGAACTTATGTGTTGCAGTCACAGATCATTGCTTATGTGCCAAATGCTACAGTAAAAGATGTATTAGTACAGGGTGATGTAGAAGGAAAAAGAGGAAAATGGATAGCAAAGATCCAAGAGTATGACTTGGACATAAAACCCACAAATTTGGTGAAAGGGCAAGGTTTGGAAAAAATGTTGATAGATTCAAACTTTCAGGCATTGGGAATCAACTTGTTGACACCTGTGGATGAAGGAACAACTGAAGAAAGTGAAGAAAAGCCAGATCCAAGTATGAAGATCAAGTATAAATTTTTATATTCAGAATGGTACAAGCATATAGTTCATTATTTGTGTTTTCTCTCCTATCCCTAATCCTTGGATAGAACAAAGTATAGAGCATTAAAGATCAAAGTACAACCATATGTGATTGTGGAAGGCAGATTATACTGGAAGGATCCTGTAGGAATTTTGTTGCTATGTTTAATAGAAGATGAGTTTACAGAGACAATCAAATATTATCATGAGGGGTTATGTGGAGGACATTACAATTGGAAGGTTACTGCACATAAAATCCTTCAAGCAAGATTTTATTGGCCCACTCTATTCGGTGATGCCTATAAATTTGTCATAAGTTGTCATAAATGTCATCTTTTTGTTGAGAAGAAGAGGCTAGCTCCCTTGCCTTTAATCCCAGTCTTCATAGAAGAAGCATTCAAACAATGGGGTCTAGATTTTGTTGGGGAGATTAACCCACCTTCAAGTGGACAACACAAGTGGATTCTTACAACTACTGATTATTTCACCAAGTGGGTAGAAGCTATTCGTACTAAAAGGGAAAATGACCAAGTGGTGATGAAGTTCTTAGAAGAAAATATTTTTAGCAGATTTGGATGCCCTATCAAAATCATAACAGATAATGCTCAAGTCTTTAATTCAAGCAAGTTTAATTCTTTTTGTCAAAAGTACAATGTTATTTTATCCCATTCAACAGCTTATCATCCACAAGGAAATGGTTTGGCTGAATCAACAAATCAAACATTGATGAGGATCCTTAAGAAAACTATTGCAAAGAATCAGAAAGATTGGGATTCTAAGTTTAAGTTTTCTCTCTGGGCTGCTGGAGTAACTACAAGGAAATCTACAAGCAAATCACCTTTTGAATTAGTATATGGAACTCAGACTCTGTTTCCAAGTCAACTTGTGAAGCCCGTGATTGCAATGATTCAGGAGGCAAAAGAAGAACTCAGTGCTCTGATAAGAAGAATGAATAAAGTAGTGGAGCTAGGCAAAAACAGGGACAAGGTACAAGACAACTTGATTATGTATCAATCAAAGATGAAAAGTATTTTTGACAAAAAATCCAAGGAGATTGACTTTAAAGTTGCAAACCTAATATTAAGATGGGATACCAGAAGAGAAGATAAGGGTAAGCATGAGAAATTTGATCCTCTCTGGTATGTCCCTTTTAGAATTGTTGAAGCAAGGTCCAATAACACTTTTCTTCTTGAGAATCTTGATGGTAAAACCTTACAGCTGCCTGTTAATGGGCAATATCTTAAACATTACTTCCAGTTCTAAAACTACATGTGTCCTGTCACTGTAGATACTGGAGTGGATTCATTGTACAAATTTCCACATAGTTAAGTTTGGCAAAGCAATATATGACTCCATGCTTGAGGAGAAGGCACTAATCTGTGGTTCATAGTGCTCCTGAGGTAGAAGCATTATCCCCAGGTGGAGCCAGATGTTGTAACATTCATTATCATTTGAGGTTACTTGATAATATTTAAAAATAAAAATAAAAAATAATAAAAAACACAAAATCAAATATTATGTATGTAATTATTAAAAAAAAATCAAAAGACAACGTGCCCGACCCATTGTCTAAAATTCATGCAAGTTCAAGAGGCGAATTAAGCGATAGCTTGATAATTACATTGAGGTGTGTTGTGGGGAAGCAATGAGCATGAAGATTAATTAAATCTCAACCCCCACAGTTGACCGTGACGTTAGCATGGTTGACCGTGATGTGTGGCCTAAAATTACTGCAGGGGTTCAACCTCATTAAAGCTCCCGTACATTCTTTACCCCCGCAGTGGGCCTCCCAAAGCATTCTACCCCACATCGCTCATTCCACATCCTCCACTGCTTTCATCTGTTAATCTCCCACGTCACTCACCGTACCCCACCACTTCATCCACTACTCCATTAATGCACAACATTTATTTCACAACATTTATTACAGCCTTTTCCCCCCCCGTTCAGTTATTGTATATAAATAAAGTAAAAGAGAACGTTGTATTGATCATTTGCTTGTAAAACAGAGCGGTTTTCTTTCTAATTTGATATTCCGAGTCAACAATTGTCTTGAGCAACTGTATTCCGAGTCAGCAAATGTCACCCACCAGACGCCATGACTAAGCAAGTAAGTTCTTCCTCAATCATTCATACCCCATTAATGGATGTCAAGCACGATATTTCTGATACCCTTTGTACCATTAAACACCTTCCATTGTATCAAGAGGTCATGCTAAACCACAAGAAATCTCATGTAGCCATGGCAATGGTTAGGTCAGGTGTCCTAGCTGCTTTTGTTCCCAGAACTCATTTATTTCCTGAATTTGTCCAATGGTTAGCCTCAACAATGTACCCTAAGAAATGTTTTGTAATGAACCAGTCAGGGGAAAATGTTTCCCAGGTAAATTCATAGCTAATACACTAAGCCTTGAATTATCCTGTATCAAGAAATTACACTACTTTTACTGAAGAATCCCTAATTTCTTATTATGAAAACATGTCTCCTCAGGAGCTTTCCCATGTCACTTCTTTTTTAGCTCCTAAATCTGGTCAATTCTCCCTTGATGGCAATCTTTTCTCTTTAGGGATGTTTGCAGTTGATATAAGACCTGTGTTGCAAATAATTGCTAAAATTCTAGGAAAGGAAGACTCTAAGCAAGTAGACAAAGTTGTGCTGGGATTATTCTCCTTAATGATGAGGCCTAAGATAGTGCTAGACATCCCAACTTTCTGGGTAGAGGTTATCAATACTCAGTTTATGACTTTACCTCTCACTAGTTCTTTCAAATTTCCTTCAGTCATCACTTATTTATTTTTGTACCAGAATGTTGATCATTTCTTTGGTTTAGGGTTGAATGTGGTTGATATCAATAAAATAAGCAGTCAGTAGTGTTCTGGACAAACCTAATAAGAGGTGATCCAGAAGATGGTGGTTTATTTGAGTTTGTTTATTTATTTCTTCTAGTGGCTTATAAGATTTTGAATGGAAGCCTACCCCCAACTTTCTTTCCTAAAGCTCAGGAGTATCTTCAGTTGAGTAAGGATGTGAGATGTGGAGATTGGTTTATTTTTGAAGAACATGTAGAGATTAGGCTTTATGGGGCCTCTATCAAGCCATACAGGTTACCTAAGTTCGTGCCAATGAGGCTTTTTGCTCTTGAATTCATAAGGAAGAGCTTAGATGTTGATCAAGTTCATTTTGTTCCTATGAAGAAAGGCTTCTTTTTCAAGTTTCCTAAAGTAGTGGGACCCTTCATTGTAAATACTAGACAAGCCACTCTAGAAGTTGAAAAATTGTTGAATGATATGGGTTTTCTATAGGAGGTTGAGTGGGCTTATGACCCTCACCAAATTATTTCAAAGAGAAGATTGGAGAATGGCTATTCATCTTTTCTACATGAAAGCAAACCTAAAACTGAACAATTAGAAAATGGAGGTTTGAAAAACATTCAGGGAACAGAGGTTGAAACCCCTAGCATTACATAAAAAAGGGTCAAGAGAACTAGAGAAGAAGTCATTGATCTAGATGAGGAAGAGTCTGAAATAGCAAAGAGGATCAAGATGCAGGATGTAGTGTCTTTGTCACAACTTGGTTTGGTCATTCAGTTGGGAGAGACAAAAGGTGCTCCTGCTTCCCCATCTTCTCGAGAACCTGTTCATGATCAGGTTCCTTTAATGCAAAATATGTTTGCTCAAATAGCCGAAAGAAATTTGAAGATAAAGTTGAATATGGAGGCTCAAGCTGAGTCTCAAGTAACCCCTGAGCAAACCAGATTGATATCCACCATGGATTTGGAGAAGAGACAACTAAAAATTTCTTTCTCTCACCCTACAGAAATATCAATGGGATCTTCAAGCAGTTTTAAGACTGTGAATTTGACTGTTGACACTCACAAGCTCCCAATGCTTGACAAGGTCAATCTACATATGCAAACTAGGCAGTTAATTGTAAATGATCTATATAAGACAAATACAACAGCAATCAAGGCAGAAAAAATGCTTAATAAGGTAATTCAGTAGTTGAAATTGGAAAAGGCCAACTCTAGAGCTTTGAATGCTTAGGCTGAAGAGTTAAAGAAGATTATCATTAAAATAGGGGTCAATCCTGATGACCAACCTTTTGTTCAAAAGTTATTACAATCTTCTAAGTCAAAGATTGGGATCCTGAAAAGGAAATTGAATTTACCTACAGGTGACTATCCCATAGCTGCAGGGATAGATGAAGTGGAAAATGAAAAATAAAAGCTTTTGCAGGATGTGTTACAAAAAATTGAGGAAGTTTCTTTACTTAAAGAAACTCTTGACAAGTTGCAAAAATAGTTGGACCCTCATGTTTGTATGGTTGTAATGCCATCCAACACAGATGATCCAACAACACAGGTTTTACAATTGGTAACATAGCTTAAAATGGCTAAGCTTGATGCTAAGAAAGCCCAAAGAGAGTTGGAAACAGCTTGTAAACTATTGAGTTTAAGTGAAGAGGAATCAAGAAGGGAAAAAGATAATGCAAAGAAGTACAAAGAGGATCTTTTGAGGGCTGAAGATGAAATCAAAAGGTTAAAAGAGAAAATGAAAGGTAATGTGTCCTTAATTCAAGCTAGAGAAATCTTACGGGATGAGATTATTGAAGTTATCAAAGGCATCTGGGGATTTCTGGTGATTATTTCATAAGAAAAGACACTCATTCGAGCTATGGAAGAGGTGGTCACTAAAAATAAGCAGAAGGATCTAGATAGATCAAAGTTTGCAAAGAAAATGATAGATTTCATTAATTCTAAGTCTACTACAGAATTGAAGGAACATGAAATGCCTGACAGAATATCATGTGCTATTGATTTTAATAAAATGATTGTCAGAAATATCTGTAGGATTACTGCTGAGAAGAAGATAAAGGAGATAAAGGATGCAGTTTCAAAGTTTAACATCTTGTTTGATAAAAGGGTTAGGGCTGGACTTCCTTCTTGTTGGGATCTACAAGGAAACTTGCTGCTATGGAACACATATGAGACTTTGCCGGTTGAGGCAAAGAGAAAAGTTGTCAACACTCATGAAAGGACAGCAGTGTTAAAGGGAGCTACCATAGTGAATTTCCTGAACAAGAATTTTAAACTTATTTGGATGGTAAAGACTCTATTTACTGGCAAGCCCACTTACAACAAGATTACATCTTGCAGGATATCACTTGACAAGTTAGAAGAAGCACCAAAATCAATTGTGCCATTATGGAGAAAGTGCAAGAAATGGATGATAGAGCAACACAAAGATACATCAGCAGAACCACAGGCTCAACCTATAGATTCAAATAGCGAGCAACAATCTCCCATCATTCTCTGATTTCTATTACTTCTTATTATCTTGTTTTGTTGAAATGAATGAGGTGTTTTTACCCTCAAATGTAATATTTTCTAATGATCTTTACTTCAAAGCAGTTAGAGGATAGTTAGGTAGTTTGACAGTTTTGGGTGGTTATTAACTATCCTATGATGTATAAAAGAGGCAAGATTATAGAACAAAAGGGGCCGAATTTTGGAGAACCCGGAGACAACACTATTTTGTACTTGATGAATTGATGATTAATAAAATAATCAAGAGTTTCCATACATGTTGGGTATGATTTTGTTATTTCTCAATTGTGCGTCATTTATGTTTGTTCATCTCTTTAAATATGGTAATGAAGCAGCAGGTCTTTATTTACTGATGTAAATGAAGTTAAAATCCTTAAAGGTGATCCCATATTTAAAACCTCTTTTCATATTTTTCCTCTAGATTATAGAGAATAGTTCATGTTAAACATAGCATATTGTCTTTAATTTCCTTACATATTCTTCTCATCACATTCATATTCAGCATCACATGGCATTTTGAAACTTTCCAAGTCATCTAAATATTGAGAATTTAAGGTCAAGTCCTTTAGACTCTTCAAATAAGGAATTGAAAAGAGATATAAGTGACAATCATAATAAATAATTAATGTCTTAGGCACAATTTCTACACAACCAGGAAATTGGTTTCCTAAGGGAAAACAAGGCTGATCCCAAAACCTGCAACTTGTTTTTGCATAAAATATCTGCTACTGAAAAACTCTCAGATTGAAATCAAAACCATTCTTTACATTGAAATCTTAAATATACACTGAACTAAAAGTCGTACTGCAATCTGAAACAGAAACTGGAAAGAATGCTTTGAAAAACACAAATTCTCAAGGTATTGAGCTTATTTTCACTCTGCTACCTACTTTAATCTGATAAGATGAATGCCATATCAAGTGATAACAAACATCTAGTGCAACCATTCAAGCAAATGGATACTTAATTGAAGTTTGCATTCTACTTCTTTAGGTGGAAAAATAAATTCAGAAAATGGCAACTCAACTTTTCCATTGGATCCAATAGCTACATTGATGAATCTGGAAAATTCTCCCTTCACCAATGAATGCAATAAACTGACCAAAGGATCATGGAAAACATGCAACATAATATCTTCATCATGTAAATATAATTAGTCTTTAATCACTAAAGAAAGCACTACTTGTTGAAAATGTTCTTGTGGATCAGAGTATTAAGTTCTACTGGTTCTTCTTTCAGATCACAAGATTGTTGTAAATCAACAAATGAATGTTCAACAATATGATCAATTACCTTTACTTGCTTATGAGTACAAGGAATTTGTTCTTTAATTTTATCTTCTACATTTGAGACAACGACAGTGTTAATGTGTTCATCCATGGTATTTGAAATATCCTGCTGATTTTCATTGTTGTCCTCTTATTGATCAGGTTCAGGCTGCTGAATTTCTTCCTTTACCTCTGGTTGATCAGTTTGTCGTGGTGCTGCAATAATTATTTCCTATGAGGAATATTCATGAACATATAGACAAAATACATCTTCGGTTTCTTCCTGAGGGGAAGACAATTCAAGCAAGACTTCTACTTTTTGTTCATAATGTTGAAAAGGATTTCCATCTAAAGCCTCTAGTATTTCATCGTTTGTGAACTGATCATCATCATAGTAATCTTCTAGATATTGAATAAAACTTTCAAAACCATCACAATAGTTTTGAATCAACAAAAAAGATGGATAATCCCCTCTGTATTTCTCACAAAAAATAGTATGAAAATGCTTTAACGAACATATACTAGCAGCAGACAGATTTTCATACCAAGATCTAGCCTTTTCCTCCAAAGTTGCCATAAACATTTTCATAAGACAATATTCATGAAATTTGATTTTAAGCTTATGTATGTGCATATGAGACCTCAATAAATGTACAATAGCATCATCTCCTTTTTGATCTTTAAACAATGGAAGATACGTTAACCAATCACCGCTCAGCATTGGATTTGGAAAACTTGGAATTATTGATCTGTCCATAGGAGCATACCTATGTGGTATTCTTGAACTCATTTTTAAAATAATCAACAATGGAATGGGGTCACCATAAGTGATTTACAATTCTGGATTCTTTGATAAGGGAGTCACCATGCAAACTTTGAGCTTTGGATTCTTGAAACATGGAGTCGCTAGGTGAATAATTCAGCCTTCTTGTGCCTGATCATTGTTCACCATCAACAATCAGATCTGGAACTTGATACACTTTTTTGAGGAAGATAAAATGTCCTCCCCAGTATGGTCTCCACTATGTTAGAATTTTGTAATTTCAAGGCTGAAGAAAAAACGATGGAGGAAACATCAAAACCATTTTCGAGTTTAAGATCTAGCCCTCCTAAACTCATAGAGGGATCTCTCTGTGAGATTTAGCTTTGTTTACTGGGAATTTCAGGCTAGTTATTGGGCTTGGAATTTTTTTTGAATTGGTTTGGTTGGAACAACAAGGGAAGGCCATTGCACAATGGAGTCAAAAGAGCTTGGGGTGATCAATTTGCATAAGTATCAAGCTTAAGTGAAACAAGGCAAGCTAGGCATACTATTGGATCTTTTAGATTTAAATGAAATGAAGTAGAAGAAGGGAAATAGATTCAATTAAAGCTAAATATAAATTAAGAATTCTTTAACTTGATATCAAAGGAAAACATATGTAATTAACAACAGCCAAAATAGGGTGCTCTAGGTAATGAATCCTATTTATCACAACTTCTATTGATTAATTCATAATAGAGAATACATAAGCATGATAGACAAAGAAAATAAACAAATAATAGTAGATGCACTTCACCAATAGATATGACACATGAATCCTAAAAAAACTTGTCTTGTATTACTGCAAAGGTCACTTGAACTCAGTGAACAACTTTACAATGAATGGTAGTCTTTCTCATTACAAATCCCAACCCTTTCTTACTTCAAATGATGAAGTATTTATACAAATTCTAAACTAAAATATCTTGATAAAAATCTTAAGATCTTTTTACAAATATCCTAAGCCGTTTTACACAAATAGAAATGAAATGTGGGACACTCAAAACTAGTGTATCTACTTGGCACTATCATTATGGATTTCTGTTGATAAAGAAGAGAAATTAGAGAAAGATTTCGGCGAAAATCACATGGAATCTCATTTGTCGACGCGTTTCGAACCAACTAGTGTGGTTCATCGTCAGGACAAGATGAAGAAACAGATCTAGCTCATCATGCTAAATAGTCTGAGCGGAGCCTCCAACAGCTATCATCTCTAACGGCTAGTTTGACCCAAGGACAGGGGTCAAAATTATTATAATATTTCAATTCGTAAAAATAAATAAATTAAGGTAAATGGTACGAGACCTAATAATTAAAAACTATAAGTTAATTAATAATTAGTCAAATAAATGACCTTGAAAGGCCTAAAAATATAAAAAAAATTATTTAAAAGTATTAAGAATAAAAGGTAATAAAGAGAATCAAAGTTAATAATTAAAATTAAAATTTAATTAATAATTAAAAGGAAAATTAGTTAATTAAATGACCTAATGGATGAATAAAAAATTATATTCGGCATGAGACCTAATAAATAATTTATTTTTTTTACTATAGTTAATTAATAATTTAAAAAGGAAATTGGTTAAATGAAGAAAATATAATCTTATTTAAAAGTATTATTAAAATTGTAAGTTAATTAAAAAATAATAAAAGGTAATAAAGAGAATCAAGGTTTATAAGTTAGTTAATAATTTAAAAAGAAAATTAGTAAATTAAATGACCTTGTAATAAAGGATGGAGTAATATATAAATTAATTATATATAAAAGTATTATTAAAAATGTATGTTAAATAATAAAATGTAATTAAGCTATAAAAAGGACCTTAAATGGAAAATCAGTTAATCAAATGTCCTTATAATAAAGGATAAGTTAAATGGATAGAGTAATGTCTAAATAAATTTTATTTAAAAATATTATAAAATTGAATGTTAACTAATAAAAAGAAAAGCAAAGGATGATATGATAGATCGGAAATTAGTTAAAAATATAAGTAGTAAGGAAAGTTAGTTATATGGAGGCCCTTAAATGAAATAATCAATATAATAGGAATTAAAATGGAAAAATTAGGCATAAAGGACCTTGAATTATCAGAAGAAATAGGTTGCTATACACACGAATAAAAACTAATGAATAAAAAACCAAAAATTAAATATATATATATATATATATATATATATATATATATATATATATATATAAAATAAATAAATAAAATAAAAATTAAAAATAAATAAATAAAACAACAAATAAATAAAAATAATAATAAAATAAATAAATAAGGATAAAAGACACCAAAAACCAAAGAGGATGAAAAACGACTAGGAAGAGAGGGCTGGGACCCAACACCTATTGACTTTCCAACCATCCTCTCTATTGAGATTGCTTGGTCTCTTTTCGATCTCAAGCGCTTCCCTGAATTTTCGATGATGGAAATGCGAAACCTTAGCAATAACACTGGCTTCTTCAATACAAACATGATGATTAGTTTTCTCAGCATGTTCAGCCAAAGCAGAAGACTTAGATCTCCTATGCTTCAGATCCGTTGCGTGCTCGCTAATCCTTTGATTAATGGAACGACCAGTCTCCCCAATATAGGGGGTCCCACAGGAACAAGGGATCATATAAACACCCTTCATATCTTTAGGGTCGATGGGATCCTTCATCGATCTGAGGGACGAACGAATGGTGTTCAGGGGCCTAAAGGACACAGGGATACTATGTCTCCTGAGAATCCTACCAATTCTATCAGTGGTCCCTTGAACATAAGGAAGATGGACACCAGGAACACGATCTTTTGGTTCCCTTTTCACCAGAAAATTCTTGGAAGCTTTAAGGAAAGCCCTTAAAGCTTTAAGGAAAGCCCTTAGGCCCCTGAACACCATTCGTTCGTCCCTCAAATCGGTGAAAGATCCCATCGACCCTAAAGATATGAAGGGTGTTTATATGATCCCTTGTTCTAGTGGGACCCCCTATATTGGGGAGACTGGTCGTTCCATTTATCAGAGGATTAGCGAGCACGCAGCGGATCTGAAGCATAGGAGATCTAAGTCTTCCGCTTTGGCTAAACATGCTGAGAAAACCAATCATCATGTTTGTATTGAAGAAGCCAGTGTTATTGCTAAGGTTTCGCATTTCCATCATCGAAAATTCAGGGAAGCGCTTGAGATCGAAAAGAGACCAAGCAATCTCAATAGAGAGGATGGTTGGAAAGTCAGTAGGTGTTGGGTCCCAGCCCTCTCTTCCTAGTCGTTTTTCGTCCTCTTTGGTTTTTGGTGTCTTTTATCCTTATTTATTTATTTTATTATTATTTTTATTTATTTTTTGTTTTATTTATTTATTTTTATTTATTATTTATTTTTTAATTTTTGGTTTTTTATTCATTAGTTTTTATTCGTGTGTATAGCAACCTATTTCTTCTAATAATTCAAGGTCCTTTATGCCTAATTTTTCCATTTAATTCCTATTATATTGATTATTTCATTTAAGGGCCTCCATATAACTAACTTTCCTTACTACTTATATTTTTAACTAATTTCCGATCTATCATATCATCCTTTGATTTTCTTTTTATTAATTAACATTCAATTTTTATAATATTTTTAAATAAAATTTATTTAGACATTACTCTATACATTTAACTTATCCTTTATTATAAGGACATTTGATTAACTGATTTTCCATTTAAGGTCCTTTTTATAGCTTAATTACATTTTATTATTTAACATACATTTTAATAATACTTTTATATATAATTAATTTATATATTACTCCATCCTTTATTACAAGGTCATTTAATTTACTAATTTTCCTTTTAAATTATTAACTAACTTATAAACCTTGATTCTCTTTATTACCTTTTATTATTTTTTAATTAACTTACAATTTTAATAATACTTTTAAATAAGATTATATTTTCTTCATTTAACCAATTTCCTTTTTAAATTATTAATTAACTTATAGAAGAAAAAAAAAATAAAAAAAAAAATTATTTATTAGGTCTCATGCGGAATATAATTTTTTATTCATCCATTAGGTCATTTAATTAACTAATTTTCCTTTTAATTATTAATTAAATTTTAATTTTAATTATTAACTTTGATTCTCTTTATTACCTTTTATTCTTAATACTTTTAAATAAAAAAATTTATATTTTTAGGCCTTTCAAGGTCATTTATTTGACTAATTATTAATTAACTTATAGTTTTTAATTATTAGGTCTCGTACCATTTACCTTAATTTATTTATTTTTACGAATTGAAATATTATAATAATTTTGACCCCTGTCCTTGAGTCAAACTAGCCGTTAGAGATGATAGCTGTTGGAGGCTCTGCTCAGACTATTTAGCATGATGAGCTAGATCTGTTTCTTCATCTTGTCCTGACGATGAACCACACTAGTTGGTTCGAAACGCGTCGACAAATGAGATTCCATGTGATTTTCGCCGAAATCTTTCTCTAACTTGATATGGATCACAAAAGCCTAAACTCTATTAAAGAAGAGAAATTCGAATTTGATTGCAACTCTTAGTTGATGAGGTGGCTAACTATCTTTGAACATTTTCCTCTTGAAATCCTGCAAAATAGGGTCCAGTCATCCATTTGTATATCTCAATACGAGATAGATTTGTAAAAAGTGAGAGAGGTTATTGTATATAAATATGTTATTGCGATAAACCTCTCCCATTTTCCCAAAATTCAGCTCCATCTATTCCAAATATTCTCTGCAAAAATGTGACTGAAACAGGACTTTGCACAGTTTGAAAAATAGGTTGTAAAGATGTAAATTTATCTCTCATTTTGTAATAGTTGTGTAAAATATGAAGTAGGTTATTGTATTTTGGAATCTTAGGAACACAAACCTCCTCCATTTTATCAAGAGTCATCTCTTATTGGCCACAATATGTTCTACAAAAGTATGACTAAAAAGAAAAATTTGGGAAAATATGTTTGCAAAGCTTCATCTATATATCTCAAACCATAATAGTTGTTAGAAAACTGAGAGAGGTTTTTGTACATGCGGATGTTTGGAGAAAAAACCTCTTTAAGTTTTTGAAAATTGGTCCTCATTGGTTTGGAAAGAATGTTTGAAGTCAATGTGGCGTAATGGAAAAAGCATAGTTTCAGTTGATCATGAGATAGATGAACGACGTGGATGCGAGAAAGCTGCAACTGTTTAACCCCATTTGAAAAAATCCTTTTTTTCATTTTCAACCTTATAATAAAATGAAACTATAGTACCAAGGCCTTTATTACAGTTTTATTTAATCACATTTAAATGATGCGATTAATTTAATCTAAACATACTTAATTATCCTCTAATGCTGCATTTCATCTTGCAAGCATATTTTTTTATTTTTCTTAAGGTTTTGACATTTTTTGGAAATAATTTACAATATGGAATATTATTTACAATATCCAAAATATAATAATCATCAGCTATAATCAAGCAATCCTATAAAAATTTTAGGACACTAACAAACTGTCTCAACACATATGTGTTAGTACAATCATCTTAAAACAAGATTATTGGAACGCATACTAATATTATGAAATTCATTAAAAATTCAACCAACTTGCAACATACCATGTTAGATAAATCAACTAGACACCAAACACTCAAACACCAAATAGATGTCATAATCAAGCAGTCAAGCACAAGGTATATGGCATAAGCAAGTTCATACCTTAATGTATCTCAGGGGAGGCTATATTGTCTGCACAATCTATTGAAAAGAGAAATTAACTCACACAAATTACAGAAAAACACACATAAAAACTGGGCAACAAATAATAGCGGAAAAAGGCTGAAGCCTCATGTATTCTCTCTCATTCATACATTACTACATCAAATAATTGAATATAGTGTTACAAATAAATAGATGAGAGACAGTGTTCTCAAGATAGTGCGTGCTATCTTAGACACCTTTGGTTGAGATAATTTCTCACCAGACACACCAATATAGGAGTTACCTAAACTAACTCCTATCTTAGAGGAACAACCCAAGAGTTAGGCACAAATTCCTAACTTGGAATATTTAATTAATTTATTTATTTTTGGATTTATTATTGTTTTATGAGAGAGTCTAACATTCCCCCCCTCAATGATAAATCCAAAAATGAGAACCATCTTCCAAGTTCTCATGTTGATCCTCAAAAACATTGCCTGAAAAAACCGCCAAAACTGGATGCTGGAAAAAACTCAAATCTGAAGAGAACATGAATCAGCTGCATGCTTGATTCATCTCTGAAGGACGCTTGACAACTCCATCATGTGCCAAGCCGCAAAAGGATCCAACTGTCCTTTGTTTGAAAACAGCATCCGGTGTCCACTGACACAATTTGATGAACGCCCACTGGCGTGTTTGCTGATGATGATTGCCCACTGGCTGAAGATGTCGAAAAACAACTCAATGTTGCTTTTGCTATGATGAAAGCTGCTCACTGCTGCTTTGGCTGTCGATCGCCCACTGGCGAATTTGCTGATGCTCACTGCTGATGACAAATGCCCACTGGCTGATGAAGATGCCCACTGGCTGATGAAGATGCCCACTGGCTGATGAAGATGCCCACTGGCTGCTTTGCTGATGTTGTCGAGACTTTCAGTCTGACAACCACTTGTCAATTTCATTGACATTTTCCCCCCTTTGTCAGCTGAAAGGAGAGACAATCTGCTCCAAAATATATTTGAACTCCCCCCCTTTAGGTGTAGGAGAGTTTCACTGTTGTACGCCCTCATTCAACTGCATGAGAGTACCATCATCTATTCATTGCTGGCTGCACTATGTAAGATTGTAGTCAGTTGTAGAACTGAGACAACCGTTTGACTGTGGATGACCATTCCCAAGGATCAATCCAGTCATAATGTATCTTCAATCTGCCTGATTTTTGGTGGTTGCGACATTTTGCTAAGGAATGATTGGGCTTGCCACAATGGCAACACGGATGGAGATCAAAACATTGATCTTCCATATGACCGGCTCTTTGACAATGAGAGCATTTCGGTTGAACATGAACTTCAGGTTGCATGCAATTTCGTTTGTCTACAACTTTCTCAGAACCTGCTGAGGTGAGTGGTTCAAGAAATCCTGCACTCACAAACTTAATTGGCTTGGAATAATCTGGGATTTGTAAGTTGGTGTCATCAGGGACATATCCTAAGCCTCGTCTATTCTTGTTATTTTTAATTTCTTCCCAGGGCTTGATGATGGGTTTGGAAGAAATTTGACTTTGATCATGAACAACTTCGACACTTGAAGTTGTTGGGATGAATGACTTATCATCTGGATGGTTCAAAGACTTGAAAGTATCACCCTTTTCTTGCAATTCATTCCTTTGAAGTTGGGACTCAAGCTGAAGAAACTCAATGGTCTCATGCGTTTGTTGTAGATGTCGTGAAATATCAGCAAGAGTTTCTTTGCTGACGTGCACCATGTCTTCATCACTGGAGATGATCAAACTGTGAAGAATGTTTAACAACTGAATATGCTGCGCCATCTGAACTTGCTCACTTGAAATCAGGCTCTCTTTTTGTAGATGTCGTGCACTTGATTTTGTTTCACTTTACTTAAAGGACAGGCTCGCTTGCTATGGGACTTGACTGTCACGCTCGCTTGATTTGTTGATCTCAACTTGCTTGATTTGTTGCTTATTGTACTTGCTGAGAACTCTTGTTAGAACTTTCTGGAATTCACGCTCGCTTGATGACGAACTCAACTTGTTAGAGTTGAACTTGTTTTGGTTGCTGTGATAGTTCTTTCAAGGAGTTAAAACTCATGGACTCACTTGATTGTGCTTTAAAGGAAGGGTGTCGAACACTGTCGAAAATGCACCCAAAAAAGCTTACAATGGTTTGAATGACTCACATAAAACAAGGAATTCACTTGTCTTAATTTGACTAAGTTGAAGAGAATTGACGTGCTTGACTTCTGATCAAATCAAAACATGGGTGTCGGTTTCAACCGAGAATGCACCCGTACAATGCAATGTAATTGGAATTTGATTTACAAGTTCTTAAATTTGTTTGCAAGAATGTTGATGTAGACTTTGCTTTGAAATGCTTTAACTTGATTAAGTGAATTTGCTTGTTGATGTAGAATGCTGATGTTGACAATCTAGGATTATGAGTTGTATTTGCACAGATGCAAGTGTTGAGTTCAATTGTCCTTCCTTGACACTATTCTGTTACAAGTGTTGTGCTTGCTTGCATTGAACTTTATGTGTGTGGTAAATGCGATCATTTATGTGTCAAAACTAGACACAAATCAGAAAGCAAAAACATGAAGCCATAAAACACATGCGCCATCAAACACACACAGTGTACCTTAGATCCCCTTATTCAATTTCGGGCGGATCTAGGACACAATCACCACAAATAATATGTCTTTATTGAGTATTAAGATCATCAACCTTTCATCTTTTACAACATTGTCATGAAAGCTTTCTCAAACAATGAGAATTTGACACTCACAAATTTGGAAGAAAATGCGTTCAAAAACCTGACTCAACCTCCTACACCAATGAGTATCACTCCAAAGATTTCAAAACATCACCCTTATTACTCCATGACAAAGCTTTAAAAAATACTTTTAAAAAGCTCACCTTATCACTCCACTTAAAACAAAAATATACATCCACACTTTTAACATAAAGTAAGGGTTTTGATCATAGTAAGTGTCCACCTTAAACTTTACGTTAAAAAAACACTTACGACCATATTCATGCAATCGATTTCCTTTGACTTGGACGCATGCCACTTCCACATTGCTGGTAGCTCATTTTAATGGATGGCTCGAATAGTGCTAAAACAGGATACATCACGGAAATAGTTGGATTAGAAACAAAGAGAGAAAGTCCATTGACTATTCGAAAGAAAAAGTAGGTGTAGAAATCACGTCATCAACAAATATGATTAGTACAACCTTTTTGTTTTAACAAACAACGTTGAATATTAGATACATCATATAAGCAGCGACTTCGACGATCTCTTCACAGATACCGAACACGTTGTCTTACCAATAGCAGAAAGCTCCCGCGCAGCAGTACTCGCCCGGTGGATTCCCTCTTTGCCTCTCTGGAATACAAAAATCGTCACAGATCCAGGGTTCGACTCGCCATCAATTCTTAAGATTCTGGCAGATCTCTTGTCTCGGAACGGAGATTTCCTTGTCGCCGGGGAATTCTATGGGCTCTTTCTCAGCTAACCCGAGACTTTTTGCAAATGGTAATCAAACCTCAGGAACTGAAGCCTCTGAAAGGGATAGGACCATACAAGAAGACATGACCATATGAGAATGGCCTCAGCTTGCTTTGCTTCTAGAAATCGAGGATCATGAGCGAAGAAGAGAGGCCATAAGAAAACAGAGATTGTGCAGGAGACTATTATCTAATTATGCAGATGAAGATCACGCCCTAATGGTAGGAAACAGAGATCTGCTTCATAATCTTATTGAACAAGTGATGAAAGATCCCACATTCAAAATAAAAAATTTACTCAAGCATTTGCAATCACGTTTGTGCCAATGCAACATAAGAACGCTCGTACCATCTCCTGTAATTATTTGGGGTGATTATTGGCTGTTAAAAGATGAGAGTGATGGTGAGACCTTTTTACTGTATAGCTCGGATCTCATTGTTCTGCGCTCCACCGCTTAGACTTATCTCATGATGATGATGCTCCACGACAGCCTCCACAACGCACCAGTCTCCAACGCATGCTCATCAAACATAGCCAAGATAATCTACGCTTTTAATCTCCTACAGTAGATCTTAGCCGCAGGCTGATTTGATCAATGACATCTCATAGTTCATGGGCTCCTGAATGTGCACTTTAATTATCCATCTTCAACAAAATATCGTTTGCTGCCTTGTGGGAGATCAGTGTGGGTTGTCTTTGTAGCGTACCTCCAAACTATGCAGAAATACACCCACGAAATTCAATATAGTAGCATTATGCCATTGCTAGTGTAGATCTGCAGCTCCATACTTCAAAAAGCTACAAACTTTATTTCACAATCAGTATTCCATGTTGGATATTCGATGTTAAAAACTGCACATAAACAATTCAATTGTCCACCGTTACATTACATTCAAATTCAATATTCCAAAGCGGATGCGCTCACTCACAACAGATTCAACATTCCAAAGCTGCGCTCACTCACAGCAGGCACACCTAACTCATACCGTCCAAACCTGGCTCCGATACCACATATTGAAAAGAGAAATTAACTCACACAAATTACAGAAAAACACACATAAAAACTGGGCAACAAATAATAGCGGAAAAAGGCTGAAGCCTCATGTATTCTCTCTCATTCATACATTACTACATCAAATAATTGAATATAGTGTTACAAATAAATAGATGAGAGACAGTGTTCTCAAGATAGTGCGTGCTATCTTAGACACCTTTGGTTGAGATAATTTCTCCTTTGGTTGAGATAATTTCTCACCAGACACACCAATATAGGAGTTACCTAAACTAACTCCTATCTTAGAGGAACAACCCAAGAGTTAGGCACAAATTCCTAACTTGGAATATTTAATTAATTAATTTATTTTTGGATTTATTATTGTTTTATGAGAGAGTCTAACACAATCAACCTAGTTAGCATGATATAACTTCACAAGATATTAACTCAAACATAAATAAGATCATGATATCCAAAATAGTCACTAGATAACATGTTTACATCATAACTCATACACAATTATCATTCACACATATGCAAAGTCAATCTAGATTAGTACATCACCATATCACAAACATGTCCATTCATACCTAAATAATGTAACCATAACCATCTGCATAGGTAAAACCAGGTTAACACAATACATATAACATCAAGATCTTCAATACAATGAACATAACCATTATGCATATGACCAATCCAAATTACAACATCAAGATCTTAATTAAATAACCCTAATCATCAAGTTAATAGTATATAACGAGAATAAGCCATATATCATGCTCATCAACAAAATAAAACCTAATGATAAAGCTAACTATCCTTTAACATACTCATCAATAATATATATCATAATCATCAAGTTATCTAACATAAACAACAAAATAAATGCATACAATGACATGTTACTATCATGCATGACTATCTGACCCATGCGGATATAACTACACCAATCGACTAGAACCTATCATGTATGCAACCATAACATCAAAATATGTACATAAACCTAATGTATATAATCCTAATGCATATAACAATCCTTAACTTACATGCCTGCATGCCAAACATACAATACATGTGTGAGGATCTGTTCTTATCCCAAATTCCAATGTTACAACCTCATTATGATGATCCACATCTCCTGCTCTATCTCACCCAACATATTAGCATCATAACAGCCAATAGCACCATGGTGACCTCACTTGCATACCATGACTTCATAAGGAATGTTTGACCTACTATTCATGCATACTATAACCAAGATCATACATGCATAACAACTGCATATGGACACATGAGTACCAACCATATACACATCATTCTAGCTAGAGTCCAATAATCAATGCATGACCATATCAACTTAACAAACCATGACCTCATGCATGAAAACAACCATTACTCCATTGTACGCATTTCCACATGCAACCATCAACATGCGTAAGATATGCATAGTCAACTACACATACACATAAACGCATGTAGTCAAGCATAAGCGGTCAATTCTTGTAACCAACCTATAAGACTGATACATGTAATCAAAATATTCAAGACTATAACCTAACATACAAGGATGTATGTAGGTGACATAAAATCAACATATAAGCGATATATAACCATACTACAACCATAATCAATCATGAAGCAAATGCAACAAGCACATGAAATGCAGGTGTAAGAGACACACACGCAACTAACATGCATGCATGACCAACACACACCGCTAGTCCAAGAGTTGAACCATGCTCTGGTACCACTCTGTAACACCCTCCTCCCACATCCACCCAAGTAACCATTCCAACTGGGGTAAACATGAGACGAGAGGCTGTTATGATCAGATTAGACCTCCCATGTGACCTTAAGGAAGTGGAATCGACGAAACATCACACACGGTCATCCAACATCCTCAACAGAACCCTCACGAGACAAGTCAGACACCCAGACAACCCATCCCTGGATCCCACTATTGTTCTGGATCTCTTAGGCCATAGTCTCTCTCATGCTATGGGCAAGGGAGCAACCAACAACCTAAAGTCGCTCTCACAGGCTTGCCTGCAAGCGATGAGGGACCAAAATTCCCAGTTCTGTGCCAATGACCTCGAGATTTAAGCCACTTTTTCAGGCCCAGAGCCTAGGCCACTGCTCAGAATGGAGTGATATCTCTAACTCAGTAAAAATACAGGGAAACAATGATGCAAAAGAAATAAGTGAACAATACCATAATTAGACCCCTACTATACATGTCAGGCATTTCGTCAAACATATCATCAACATGTAACCTACAGGTATAAGCAACATAATTAAGTGTAGGTATCTCGTACTTATATGATAATCACTATGAACCATTGTTCCCTTATGTCATTTGTCGCATTATCATCTATTAGGCCATATATACGCTATCCATTCATTTACAAGTAAAAACACGTTGAGAGCCATATATAGTTGTTGTCATAAATTATACATATAACCAGCATAATCGGCTCTTAAATACCTATTGTAGCGGCTACAACCATCCTCCAAAATTTTGGCCTGCACCAATTTCGGAGCCTCCCTTGAGAGTTTCACTTGATGACTACATATGCACAGGTTCGCTCCATAAGCTTGCGTGAGTCCTTGCATCCACCTTGCTTGTTCATTTCATTCAGGTTTCTGCATGCTGGTGTCTAAGTCATGCTTGTGACCATGTTCTGGTTATGCTCAAAGTCTTCGCTTCATATGTGCTTGTTGTGTTTTCTATGAAAGCATCTGTTACACTCACACAGAGAGTCATGTTCACTGTCGCGCAAGCGTCGTCTCGATCAATGAATAGTCAATCACGAGTGTCATGCTTGTCACTTGCACTGTTGATTAGTCATGTTGAACATGTGTTTCTTGACGGTTTGAGTCGTTTCATTTTCGAGTCATGTGAGTGTGTGTTCTCATGATCACCTATGCATCTTTCGATCATTCACACACTTAGTCATTTTTGTTGAAGTCTTAATGACCAGAATCCCCTCTGATAGCTGAAACATCACCCCACCATCGACTTGATCGACTGTCAACCAGAACAATGTAGAAGCACCAAGCTAGTCTTTTCAAGTTACGCTTCATGCAAGTAGTTCAATCATCTTCCATGTTGACCACTCAGACAGTCAGAACTGGCAGTCACCCCAGAAATGACTCCCTTCAAAAATTGCGCAGAGGCCACTGACCTCACTTGCTCAAATAACTGAGGAATTTGCCAGATAGGTCAGACAGACACCAAGTGCCCATCCCTGTCTCCTTCAGAAAATTGCATAGTTTTCACATTCAGTCATCCGGACAGTCGACTGGCTGCTCATCAAAGAAATTGCATAGTTTTCATGAGCATGCCTTCTTCTATCCAGCAGTCCGCTCAGCTCAGAAATTGCGAAGAGATGATCAATAGGCCGAATTCTCAGCTTCAGTGCATTTCCCTGCTAGCAGCAGACTTCCAGTTCCCTCCAGGAATTGCGCAGTTTCTGTTGTTAGTGACTGAGCAACCAACTGCAAGTTCCCTCTGGGAATTACGCAGTTTTGACTGCCATTGACCCTAGCAGCCAACTGCTAGTTCCCTCTGGGAATTGTGCAGTTTTGGCTACCAGTAACCCTAGCAACCAACTTCCAGTTCCCTCTGGGAATTGCACTGTTTTGGCTACCAATGACCCCAGTAGCCAACTGCCAGTTCCCTCTAGGAATTGCGCAGTTTTGATTTCCAATCTCCTGGGCAATTCCTCCCAAAAACTGCACAATTTTTTCCTGCTGACCCTTCATGCAGCCCGGCCCGTTCCTCTGGAGAATTGTTCAAATTTTGTTGTCCAGCCCTCGCTACCTATTCACTCCAAAAAATTCACATATCATGCATGCCTTACCTCCCTGCAGCCCGGACTGTCCCTCCCAAAATTTGCACAATTTTGCCTCCCAGTTGAGCCAGACCTCACAGGCAGTCACTGTTGACTCAGATTACCCGTCTCCATCACTCAATGACTCTTGCACAATTTTCATCAGAAGTGTCCAGAGCCATCATCCAACTTCACAACCTTGCCGCCTCTCCTGCTCACCTACATCGGAAATGATCATGTGCCATGGTAGACTAGGAGGTTTTGGATTTGATGCCATATCGTCATGAGTGACTGTAGGTACAGGTACACCAACAAACATGGCAAGATGATGAATGGGATGAACGAAGGGAGCACATGCATAAGGACGGGTTCACCAACTAACAAATGAACAAAGCATGCAAAATAGACGAACGCGACGAACATGCACCTTCGTGAACAGATGAGCTTGTCAAGCCTTCTAGCATGCAAGCAAGGAACAACATGAAAAATCTTCATCAAGTGAATCAAGGACCATGAAATACCTCACGCACTTCACCATGTGGAGGTGAAGCTATGATACACCATGAAGACATCCATCACCCAACAGCATTGTAGCTCGACATGCACTCCAGCAACAACACGAATGTACCAACACTGTCATGTCAAGTCATGTCGAGTCATGTCATGAGTCATGTCACCCACATCTCCACTATGGGCTATGTTGTCAATCAATGTGATGTAACGTGGAAGTCCAAGAGACCCACTTGTTGAACAAAGAGTCATGTAAGTCAAAAATTCATGGAAGTCAAATAGTCATGAGGGTAGTCAAACAGCCACAAGGGTCAGTTTCACCCTTGGCTATAAATACCCCCTCATTTGTACATGCAAAGGAATTTTCACCTCATCTCCTCCCACATAGCCAAGAGAGTCTGTAATCTTTTCTTTGAGGAGTAAGTAGTGGCTCCAATGCCCCGCACTCAGGGTTAGTGATGTATGGTGTAATGATGTGTCTTGGAACTTTCGCTTAATTCAGAAGCCTACTAACAGGCCAACACGTTTTCACATATGTATTGTATCTATTGTAAGACTGATATTTAAGACTTGTAATGCATGTTGTTTTAACTTGTGTACTACATCTGAACTGTTTCATTTGTTGTAATGCATAATCTATTAACGGAAATGTGTTGTATATGATGTTAACGTTGTCTCGCCCGTGTAGACTGCTTTCCCGGACATTGGACAGGCCTTTCACATGAAGCTTGTTGTAACAATCATTGCACTCGTTTGGATTGATCCGTTGAGTGTTGTACGTGTTATCTTACCTTGTATGTTGTGACTACCACATCCATGTGGAATTATCCTCTTGAAGTTGTGCATGTCCTATTGTGTTGTGTGTTCCTAGCAGTGTTGGGACTACTCCCAATCGACCTGGAACTCACTCTTACCCTCTCCCTAGATAGTGAAAGAACCATTGAAACAAGTGACACTTACACTCACCAGGCACATGAACCTCACTTCTTGAAGACAAAGAAAATCACTCTCCTGTGCTAACAAGCAAGAGTTGAGGGAGATCTTTAGGATAATGGAAACTGGGCCATCATATCGGATGGGACTCCTACACCAAATGGTGTGAGGTCTAGTTGGGACATCATACTAGGGAGATCCCTTGATGTTGGAAGGTCCAGAACCATCAACAATACCATAAACATATCAGCCATCCAAATCCACATATACATCAATACATTTGCATATGAAAATCAAGGGAATGAACTTCTCATTAATTAATGCAATGAACCAACCAGAGATGGGACTACCACATTCCACTCGACCATAGATTGGATGACCCAAGTCTCTCTTCATCCAATCACCCCCATGCCATATTCCAAGCATGAATCTAGGAGTCATAGAACACATCAGAAATACTAATCAACATGGATGCCAACGGAGTTCTCCACCTACACTGTGAGGAATTTGAGTGCCTCCTAGTCTCTCAGGCTTTACCGTGCATCCACAGTCCAACCCAAGGATCACTAGGCCCTATAGTGAGACATACTCTCCAATATATATCGTGCATCCCATCCCAGGCTCACTAGCCCCAACAGAGAGAAAATCCACCTCTTGGCTTTACCGTATATCCCGCCATTCACCAAAAAGTATTCCTAAGCCCACTGAGGCACACAAGTTGGATTTACCGCAACCCACAATCTGGTTCAGGGGTTACTAGGCCATTGGATTCATGATCCTTAATCCATTTTAGGGACTACTCAAACCATGTGTTTGTCAATTCATAGATCCACCCCACTCAGCTTCGAATCCAATCCATCCATCCCACATAAACTGAATGAGAGATCCCATTTCATCAAAGCCATTAGGAAATGGAAATGCTAGGCTAAAAATACTATCACACTAGGAAAAACTCATGCCATGGTAGAAAATAACCACATGAAATCCCAGTCATCCCAAATCTAACGAGGAAAATACACATTCAAGTCGATACTTGCAATGAATCCTGTTGTAGCTGCTTGATCCTACCTTTCCCTTATTGATATTTACTACCTCTTACTTTTCTTGATCCAATGCCAAATTACTCCAAGAAAACTCTAAGTGTCCAAGAGTGAGAGTGAGAGAGAATAATGAAAGCTCCAAAATTGAACTAATCAAGCCTTCCCACTGATCTTTAGAAGCCTTTTCTTTATCAATGAGGCCTCTATTTTCTTCATTTTCCATCATTTTCCTTCAATTTCCTCCTCACTTGAAATGTGTGACCTTTCACCTTCCTTTTCTCCTAATTTCCATTATTTTCATAAATAAATGTGCCAAAAATGCCATTTTTCCTTTTTGAAGCCTTAGTCATTGCCTTTGCCAATTTCCTTAGCCATAAACAACCAAATGAACACCCCCTATGATGTCTTGCCCAACATTCATCTTGGAATCAGTGTCCCATCGACCGTGGTTATTGTTTTCAACTTTTATTACATGGAATTTTTACTAGGGTTGTTACACCTATTTAATACGAATTTTCCTCCATCAGATTGCATAGTTCCTTTAGGATCTTCCTCTGACTACATGCACCATTTGTACAATTCAAATAATTATACAATTGATAGTACACTGCCCTTGAACTCCAATCTCAACTGGGTAACTCTCAGATCTAGCATTCATGAGTTATTTATGGTTGAATACATTAAGCAACAACCCACTGTCTGAACTCCTACTAGTTCCTCCATCAGTTGGAACTAGTTTAACTAACTTTAACTTAGTTAAAATGAATTAATTAATTACAACTCAAAATAAACTCAACTAGGGCTCCTATAAAGTAGGAGACACTCTAGATGACTCAAGTTAGACCCTCAACTCAAATTAACTGAACCAACTAAGTCAAATTAACTTAGTTAACTCATACAAGTTGTCTTGTGATGTGGAATTGCAATTTTTTCTCCTAATTTAATTCAAGGAAAAGAATAATTTAGGAATTTCTTGCTGCATTTTCAACACTTGTTGGGCATCATGTTTGTTATTTAATACTTCCCGTGAGTGTCTTGATATGTCAGTAGAGGCCTATGTTTTACATATAAGAGATTGTCCTTGCCCTGGTGGAGCTCCCCATCTTAAGGATCTAATCCCTAGTGTCCCATTGAACTTGTTTTGTATGTAGCATTTGGATTGCCTAACTTGCTCCTCTACTTTAGATATGGCCCTTTGAATTTTTGTAGGGTTGATATCCCTTCTATCATTCCATAATTTCCTATGCTATGGAATGGGCTCGAGTGTGATGGCACAAAAGGGCTATGATCAATGGTAGGGGAGAAGCCACATCACACTCTTCTTTCCCCATGAAAAATAGTATAGAGTCAATACTTGACCATTAATCTTGGCTTAATACTGGGGTGCGAAGCAAAGAATAGCTCTAGTGACATGAAAGAAAGAATTGATTCATAGGATTTGGGAAGGAAGACCAAGTAAATATTAGAAATAGGCATAGAAAACCAACGAAGGAGAGTGGAAAACCTTACCAGATGAACTATGGTTGGCTTAGGAAATAAAATAAGGGAAAATTAGAAAGGTGGTAGAAAATGTAACCAAAGAGAGGTCGAGAAGTCCTCGGGCCGAAATGAACATGCCCCTAGAATTAATGTTAAAATTGGCATAGAGGGAAAAATTCCACCCTGGGACAACTCATTTGATGGAGATTATTATTGCATTAAATTCCTCTTTTCGAGAGGACCAAAATTGATATAAAGATTATCCATTTTGGACAAGTAGAAGTGTGTTTTCGAATTTATGCCCACACATGGGAAAATTGTTCAGGTCGACCACATCATCATGTAGGATCATGAAGCCCAATGGATATGACCCTTCACCCTCAACGACTTGTATAAATACAAGTGACTTCTCACCTCATTTGGCATCATCATCACTCACACATTCTTCTCTCTCCTTCTCTCATTGGTTCGTATAACTATTGTACAAATTCTCTCTCACACACATGTGGCAAGAAGGACAACATTATGGACTGAATTTCAGGTCAAAAAATTCTAGGAGCAGACCAAAAATGACTAGGGACTCTTTGACCTGTTTTGATTGTGATTTTTTGGGGATTATTTCTATTTCTCTAGGAGGTATTTCTGGGCACAAAAATAGAGAAGATATGGGCAATTTGACCAACGCTAACTTCAGGGTTTACTACAACTTTGACCATAGATTTTAGGAGAGAATTTTGACCAAGTTTGACCATTGACTTTGTGACTATTTTGGTCTAATTTGGACCTCCTATGTTAGGTCCCTATACTACTAATGTAACCCCTTATCGTTATTATTACAACCCCCTTATTATATTGTTTTACCCATGTAGTCCCCATATTGTTATTATTGTGCCCCATAGAAGCCCACTATTGTTATTATTGTGCCCTTACACTATTATTGTTATGTTGGCTCTGATTATATTATGACCCCTTAGACTCCTATATATAGAAAGGAGGTCTTTTCATTTGTATCATTGAAGAATTGTTCATTTGTGTAATGTAAAGAAGGTTGCCCCCTCGAAGAAGCTTATTTATAAGACGTTCATCTATCTTTTCTATATTTTTGTGAGCTCGCTTCATAACTTTTAGTATCAGAGCTTTGGATTCAAGGGTTTCATTGCTCCAAACAAGTCATCGTGGAATTTTCACTATAATTGTTTCTCTATGTAGTTTTATAAGCTAAAAAAAAACCATTTGAGATGAAATCGATCGAAACCTCGGGTCCAAATTTCACATCTTGTCTCTCTATATTTTTAGAGATATGATTTGAGGAAGTTAGAGTTTTTGTAAGCTCCAGAATTTCATCTCAAAGTGGTCATTGTGGAATTTTCGCTATACTTCTTTTTCTGTGAGGTTTCAGACTCTGAAATTAAAGCCCATTTGAGTCGCAATTTTGGTGAAGCTCGGGTCCAAATTTCATATCTTGTTTCACTATATTTTTGGCAATACAATCCAAGACATTTAGGGTTTCTGCAGGCTCCCGAATTACATCCTAAACAGGTGACCTTGGGAAACTCGCCATAAATTTCTCTCTAAGCATCAAATTGAAATTCCATAAGAAGTAGCAGAAAGAGGACGGACTATAGTTTTCTTTGTGTCGGTTGCAGATCCTAAGGTTGACACAGTGACACGTGGCCCTTCGTACAAGTTCGCTCCACTGAACCAGTGTATAATCAGGTCATCATGGGAGATTTGACATAACTCTTCCTTTCAGAATCCAATATTGATCAAACTTATGGGGTTAGAAAGAAGACCTAGAGTGCTACTACAAGACACAATTTCATAACTTGGATATCTAAAATTACAGATTTACAATTGTTTCAAGATCGAGCTTCTAAAATCAAGAAAATATGATATGAGGAAGTTTGATGGCAAGGATCGGGTAAATTGGATACTACAGATGGGGGAATACTTTGATCTACATGAGGTGAAACTATTACAAAAGGTACATATTTCATCTTCATATTTAGAACCAGATCAATTTATATGGTACAAAGGGCTTTGCTCTCGTAAACCACTTGTTACGTGGTCAATTTTCAAGGAGGAAATGATAGCACATTATGAGGATACAAAGAGAAACACCTTCCTTAGCCAATTGATAAATCTAAAAAAAAAGTGGTCAATGGCAGAGCCTATTGAGGAATTTAAAAAATTGAATATAAGGGAAAATGATATTCCAGAGAAACAGAGGATTGACGTCTCCATAGGGACTTTAAAGGATAACATTCAACATGAGGTTCATCTTTGGGAACCTGATTCATTGGAGAAGGCATTCAGGTTCGAAAGAAAAGTGGAAAGAAAAATTATGGCAACAAGGAAGTCTACCCCTCACA
The DNA here is from genome assembly GCA_031772625.1 of Pinus tabuliformis. Classification (NCBI taxonomy): domain Eukaryota; kingdom Viridiplantae; phylum Streptophyta; class Pinopsida; order Pinales; family Pinaceae; genus Pinus; species Pinus tabuliformis. Next base: position 495,874,055 of record CM062814.1, on the reverse strand, counting down.
ACTATAAATATGGAAGTGTTGTTTCTCCTAGCCTTCCACAACCTACAAGGTTGACACCACAACAGTTGGAAGAAAAAAGAGTAAAAGGGCTTTGTTACAATTGTGATAACAAATACACTAAAGGTAATAAGTGTGCTGAGAATAAATTATTTTACATATATTATGAAGAGGAGGAAGAAAAGTATCAAGAAACATCAAAAGAAGAGGATATACACGAGGAACCAACCCCAGAGAAAGAAGAAATGAATCCGACCAAATCTTCTAAAGCATTGGCAAGAATTACCACTCCTCAAACTCTCAAGATAGAAGGATATATCAAGAAGAAAAAGGTTCAAGAAGTGAAATATCACATCGAGAAAGAAGAAATGAATCCGACCATATCTTGTAATGCATTGGTCGGAATTACCACTCCTAAAACTATCAAGATAGAAGGACATATCAAGAAGAAAAATGTTCAAGAAGTGAAATATCACATCAAGCATCAAGAAATGAATCCGACCATATCTTGTAATGCATTGGAAGAAATTAACACTCCTCAAACTCTCAAGATAGAAGGACATATCAAGAAGAAAAAGTTCAAGCAGTGAAAGATCAAATCGAGCATCAACAACAAGTTCTCCAACTTTTAAAGGATAATGCCACTTTGGTGCGGAATCAAATGAAACAAGAGGCAAATCAACATCGCAGTGAAAGAAGTTTTGATGTAGGAGATTGGGTATTTTTACGACTACATCTCAAGCAAGATATTTATGAGAAGGGAATGTTGGCAATACTACATGCACTTAAGAAATGACGACCTTACCTAATGGCAAGACACTTCAAGGTAAAAATGGATCATGATAGTCTGAAATACTTTTTAGAACAAAGATTATATTTAGAAGAACAGAAAAAAGGGGTCACACATATGTTGGGTTATGACTTTGAAATCATCTACAAAAAAGGGAAGCAAAATGTTGTTGCAGATGCACTCTCAAGAAAGGATGAGGATGTGGAAGCATTGTTTTGTGTTATTTCTATTATCCAATCAGATTGGATAAACGAAGCAAGGGATGAATGGAAGAAGGATGAAGAAGTGTGGCCACTCATTCAAAAGTTGTAGAAGATCCCAGTTCAAACAATATTGTCAGAACTGGACGAGAAAGGAAAAATCATATTGGAACCTAAAGCAGTCACAGAAACAAGAACCCAACAGCTACGAAATCAATCAATTTCAGTGTATCTCATCAAGTGGAAGAACTTTCCTGCTGAAGATTCCACATGGGAGGACAAGAATTTTATACATAAGCATCAAGAACCACTCAAGCGTTGAGGACGACACTTTTTGAAGGAGAGGGGCATGTTAGGTCCCTATACTACTAGTGTAACCCCTTATTGTTATTATTACAACCCCCTTATTATATTGTTGTGCCCATGTAGTCCTCATATTGTTATTATTGTGCCCTTACATTATTATTGTTATGTTGAATCTGATTACGTTATGACCCCTTAGACTCCTATATATAGAAAGGAGGTCTTTTCATTTGTATCATTGAAGAATTGTTCATTTGTGTAATGTAAAGGAGGTTGCCCCCTCGAAGAGACTTATTTCTAAGGTGTTCATCTATATTTTCTATCTTTTTGTGAGTTAAAAATCTCTCTCTGAGTTAAGATGGTTGTAGGCTAGTTTTATTTATTATTAACTTCGGATCTACCAAGCATTGAGAAAGATCAAATCTCTTTTCACTTTACAAGAAGTTTGCACTTCAAAAGACTTGATCCCTCTTGACTCTTAGTAGATCTAGTGTTAAGATGGATCTAGGCTCATTTAATTATTAATAATTGATCATTATAATTATTAAATGTTTTAATTAATAATCATAATCATTAATTTTATTTTTATAATTTATTTATAATTTGACTACGTCAAAACGTTTACATAACATAACTTTGCAAGATCTCTTCCACACTGGGTTGGAGAGTCCCTCTTGACACAATAAAGTTACAATTTAGTTAATTTTATGATTTTTTTTACCAACTTGACATATATGATCAAGTAAGTGTTTTGATACTTATAATAAACTGATGTTTAACAATGTTTACTAACCTTTTAATATAACCACGCTAATTTTAACTAATATCTATCAACTTTTGAACAACATTAACAAAAAATATATACTATATAAATCTCCAAATTATAACATAATTAAAACATAAATAAAACCACTCTCTTTTCACATTACCAATAAATTATTTAATTTAAAATTAATATTATAAAGAGAGAATCCATACAGGTGAGTAGAATTCAAAATAATGGTGGAATAACTTGTTTAGAGTTTTTTAACCCAATGTTTCGGACTACTCAATTCTCAAGATTCTAAGCATTCCCCTGAAGATGGACTCACATAGTAGTTTGAAACATAGAGATAAAAAAACTTTGAACAAATTTGGTGAATGCAGGCCTGTTGCTGGTGAGAACCTGAAATGGTCCGGGAACAACAAAGTTGTTCCGCCTAAGGGAAAAGGTATGTTTTCAAGCGAATAAAGCATAGAAGGGTTCTGCATAGCAGCGTTTGAAGCCAATGGTGACGGTTTCTCGAACTCTTGGCATTTAAGCTTTTCCACTGGGCTTTTAGTGTCCTCTTCCAGTTTTTTGCCAGCAAAATTTGGGTTTTCATTGAAAAATACTAGCTCCTGGAAGATGGTGGAATTAACATTTTGAATAGAATTTGGAAAAGATTGGGAGTGCTGCAAAACTGCATGGACCAAGGAACAACACGACTACTTTCTAGAAAAGGTATGTCTTTTATCTCAGGACCATCTGATAGAATTTCCAGTGATATATAATGTGCTAAAAATATTATAGGGATAAAACCTCAAAGTCTTTCATTAAAGTGGGTGTTATAAATTTGTTTCGACTTGTTTTACGCTGAGTAGTTGAGAACAAGTTGCACTCTCCTCCTGTGTCTGCCCGACCTTTTGATACCCTCTCTACATAAGTTCATTCTGACTTAGAACCGACTTATTCAACAATTTGCAAATTGCTAGCGGATTAATCTTCCACTGACATTACCATATGCAGTGGGGTTTACAAAAACTCAAAAATTTCCTATCGGAAATATTGACCTTCAGCCCTTCCAGAAATCATTTTAACTAGATTTTTCCAACAAGGCTGCACCTATCCAACTTCATAATCATATCAAGACCTTGTAAACAATGTGGGTTTCGATTTTGTGATATGTGGTTCATTTGTAATGGATGCTTCTGTTGCTGTCTAAATATCGGGTGAACAAAGTTCTAGTTTTATTGTTGGATGGGCTCTCTCAACAATGAGAAGGTCTATATCTATTTCTCTATCTTCAGATAGACCTAGTACTTGGTCTCCATCCCTTTTTCCTCTATGCATGTTAGCTGCTTCGCCATAGCCCACCACCCTCTCTTTGGTCACCCCTGCTGGTTATTCCAACGATGGAAGTTTTTTCCCAGTTGACTGTTTTTTTTTCCGATAATGGGATCTTGCTTTTTTGTCCACATTGATCAGCCAGTATCATAAATCTTCCATGCTCCATACGCATCACCTCCACATTCTTCAAGGCTCGCGTATAGACCGTATACTCCATACGTGTCATTGCAACTCTTTCCAAGGCCTGCAGATATAGCAAAATTAGGTTTTTCAGAAAACACATTCCCTTTGTCAAAGTGTACATGTCGGGACGTTTAGAGGCAGCATGATCTCGTGTCAAGAACATGCCACTTGCACTCTTCTCCAGATTCACATTTATAATTATATTAGGTTGTCTCACGCTCTTCTCTGATTGACAATATTTTTAATTAGTTTCCCTAATATGACTGGATGTGGCGGCAGTCAGGCATAAATATCCTTTTAAGGCATGGTACGTGCACCCTTCCATATTTGTATCTATATTCAAAATCCTCAATCCCAAGAGAGATATTCTCCTTAGTTCTGTCATACTCGCATCTGCCATATCTTTCAAGTCTTAAGTGGATTTAAATAACCGACACCTTGACAGATCACCCATCATACCTTATCCCTATATTAAGATGGTGAATTACCCATCAGATGTTTCTGCCAACTCTGCACTCATACGTGCCACTATGGAAGCCAAAGCAAAGAGAAGAGATGCTAACATTCAAGCCAGCTAAAACAACCCTCGATCTCTTAACGCATGGTGCGCTCTTCTAGGAGATGGCTTTATGCCAGATTTCATGGAAAGGCCTCTTGATCCTGTGGCCGATAGACATGTACAACAACATCGCTGACCCCAAAACGCTCCATTAAAACTGCCCCTCCACCTCCTACACTTGATTTGGGTAGTAATAGTCTAGTTGGCCGAATTACTAGCCTTCAGAAAAGAGCTCTAGTAGGTAGATGGTACTTTGTTGAAATGGAGGATTTCGATACACGCAAATGCATAGAAAAGAAGTGGAAATTGATGTTAGGATACATGCTTGTGATCGTTAGGTTACTGAAGGGATGGTACAGCTTCCACTTCCTTAATCAAGAAGACTTGGATAAAATTCTAGCTATTCCATGGATTCATGGAAAAAGCTTCCTCACCCTACATAAGTGGTACATTGGGTACAACCCTCTGCAAAACACCCCTTCCAACAAGTTGGTATGGGTAAAGCTGTCAGGTCTTCCTCTGGAACTATGGACAAAACAGGCTCTGATTGACATTGGAAATGCAATTGGTAAATTTGTATACGTTGACCCACGTTGTCTGGGTGCACAGGACAAAAGGGTTGCCTGGATCCTAATTGAAAAGGATTATAGAGGGGGGTTTCCTGATCACATTGAGTTGCACTGGGGAGACATATTCCTTCATCAAAGACTGGATTACTGGGGAGTCCCATTCATATGCACTTTTTGTCATAGAATAGGTCACATATGACAACAGTGCCCTTTTCGGCCAGGAGGAAGATTCTATGGTAGAAAATGTTATAATGGCTCCACGGGACCACTCTCGGAATCGGGTCGAAAAGGTCAACAGAACCAAAAAGGAAAAGAGACCCTGACACAGAAATATCCTTTGCAGCAATCAAGTACTCAATCTCATCTGAACTCTCATCTTCCAAATGCATTTGGATCAATTGTATCCTCGCCTATTACTATCCCCTCATCCTTGTTAAATTCAGATTTTCTGTCATCTGACAACCTGCCAACTTTTATGACTTGCCTCCAGAACCGTTTAACTTTCAGGATATTCCTATTCCATTGATAGCCAATCACCCAAGACCAAATATTCCATCCACCTCTCAAATAGCTTATATTTCCCCTCCAACTCCACCACAATGGCAATGAAAAGAAAAAGGACTGTGCCTCAACATTACTTCACCAAACTCCCCAACTACTTCGATGACAAACTCGGTAGGAAGTGACCTTGATTTACTGCTGCAAAGAAATACTCTAGATCTTCGTACCCTTAGCATCCATAAACCTGTGGACAACTCATCTCCCCATATCAGTCCAACCTCGGCAAGGAATATCATAGTCCGCAGGAAACAAAACCATGGCAATCGCCACTTTTGGGGTCGAACCAATAAAAATCCATTCTCATGTCCAATGGACAGATTCCTTGTTGACATCCCCATAGCTGATATCTCCCCCTCACGGGCCCTTAGAGCAAGGAAGCCTGAGAAAGAATTATGATGATGTGTATCATCTCTCTCAATATTAGGGGTTTGGGGACTACCCCTAAATATCTAGCCCTCAAAAATATGCTATTATCTCTTCACCCGTTCATTATTCTCATACAAGAAACGATGCACAATGTTCCTGATACAATTGAGTATTTCCGGAAAATGTTTCCATCATGGCATATAACTGCAACAACTACTATGGGTCTCTCAGGAGGATTGGTGGCATTATGGGATCTGAAATGTATTATCATGAAAGAAATCAAATGCTACACAGACATTCTACTGGAGGGGAATATATGTGGCATATTGGGTTATATCCATATTTTAAATATTTATGCCCCATACAGAGAAAGAGAGGAATTCTGGGACAGATTCATATCATCTGGCATAATGGATCTTCAGTCTCTTATTATTGCAGGGGATCTTAACTGTACAATAAGCTTGGATGAAACATGGGGTTGTCATAGGAAAGTTGATCCTCTGGCGGGGAAAATACAAAATGCCATCATACTAAACAATTTTGTTGATATATGCCCCCACAAAATCTCTCCGACATGGGACAATGGCTGATCTGGCTCTGCATATGTGGCAAAAAGGCTGGATCAATTCCTGATTCATGAACATCTAATAAATCGGTTGGGAGATGTCAGAGCAGACACCATCAGTAATTTCATATCTGATCATAGACCCATCTCTCTACAATGGAGAGAAAGAACTCCCTGTTCGGGACTCCCTTTTAAGTTCAACAGAACCTTATTGCAAGATCCTGACTTCAATGAGATGGTTCAGACCACTTGGAAAAATATAATCAATACGGGTGCCTCCCCTATGATTAGTATACTAGAAAAACTCGATTCCCTCTAGGAATCAGTCAAATTATGGCAGGAAAAAAAATAAATAAATAAGAGACAACAAAAAAGAAATAGTTGAAATCCAAGGACAGCTAGATTATATACAAAACGCCATGTCTACACATTTCCTTTTAGAGAATATTCGAAACAACATTCAAAAACTGGAATAGAGAAAGAAGGAAATCCTAATGGCAGAAGAAGCAACATGGAGATTAAAGAGCAGAGCTCTCTAGTTAAATGAGGGAGACCGAAACACCAATTTTTTTCACAGATTCACAAATTCTCGCCGGACAACAAACTGCATATGGAAAATAACTCACTCGGAAGGGAAAACAATATATTCACAAGAAGAAATAAGTGATGTTGCAGTAAATCATTTCCAAAATGCTTATAGAAGGAATGAAGGAATCTCTGTGGAAGATATGATCTGGGGGATAGAACCATTCTCCAACATGTTTGATCAGGAAAAAAATGAGGAATTTACAAAGGAAATTTCTGAGGAAGAACTGTTGGGGGTTCTCAAATCCTTTAAAAGTGATAAAAGCCCCGGTCCTGATGGATGGACAATCGAACTGTTCACGCACTTCTTTGACATTATCAAGATGGATTTACTAGGAATGATAGAAGAATCAAGAAATTTAGGCTATATTCACCAAAAAATCTCCTCAACATATATAGCTCTGATTCTGAAGAAAAAATCTGCTGAAAATTTCTCGGATTTCAGACCCATCTCATTGTGCAATGTCATATATAAAATAATATCAAAGACTATAGTGGGGAGACTGCAAAACACCTTCTCACGGTACATCTCTCCTGAACAGCATGGGTTCCTCCCAGGGAGAATCATACATGATGCGGTGGCGAATGTTCAAGAAAGTATGCACTCTATTCACACAAAGAAAATGGATGCGGCCATTTTGCAGGTTGACCTCTGTAAAGCATACGACTGTTTGGATTGGGGCTTCCTTAGACTAATACTTAGCAAGATTGGGATACAGTCTGGGGGGATAAACTGGATCATGGCATGCGTGGAAAATGTTAATTATGCAATCATCATCAATGGTATTCCAATGCGCTTCTTTCGATCTGAAAGAGACCTCCAACAGGGATGTTCATTATCCCCATTATTATTTATATTGGTAATGGACTGCCTGAGCCTGCATATCAAAAGAGCGATGACAGAAGGGAACTTCAAACCACTGAAGCTGGGCAACAATATAGATATCACGCACAACCTCTTTGTCGATGATATCCTCATAATGGGTATGTTATGTCGCTTATCATGGTATTATCTTTTTAACATTTTCAGCAGATTTGCAAACGCTTCGGGCATGTGCATAAATTCAAAGAAATCTATTCTCTATTATAGCCATTCTGACATGAGAACTATAACATATATAAAAGATTTATTTGGAATAGCAGCTAATCCTATGCAAAATGGTCTGAAATATCTAGGATATAGGCTTAAACCATCATGCTATAGAATAGCTTATTGGAAATGGCTCATAGAAAAATTCTACAAAAGAATCGCTGGATGGGAATACAGGTGTCTATCCTTAGGGGGAAGGGCTATTCTAACACAAACTGTCCTAACTCAACTAGGGGTATATTGGGCTCATCTCTTCCATCTTCCTTCCTCCATCCTAAATGACATAAACCATCTAATGGCCAACTTCATTTGGGCAGGTGCAAATAACAAAAAAAAATTCCATCTTACAAAGTTTGCAAATATAACTCTCCCAAAAAAAATAGGTGGTTGGGGAATATTAGACCTTCGTCGCTTTGGTGAGGCTCTGCTCATAAAATCTCTTTGGAGGGGATTATTTGGAACAAGCAATTGGAGTAAGGTTATTAAACATAAATATAAAAAAAATAAAGATTTCATATACTGGTACCGTCTGGGTTCAATTGGGAAAAAACAAGGTTCAGCTATATGGTCAAGCTTTCTGAAAATCAAGTCAAGTTTCATCCAGCTACTGACTTGGAAATTCCAATTGAGTAATAACATCCTGATTTGTTTTGACCCTATTCTAGGTGTTGATCCGAATCCATCCATATCAATCCACTTCTTGCATTTCATAAATGACCGTGATCTATTTTTCTGGGGCCAAGTCATAAAAGATTAGCAAGGAAACCTCCCAGTCTAGAAAAATGCAGATGATCTAGAATTAATGGATATCTGGAAAGAAGAATGGAACCAAATCACAACATCTATGAAACAATTGGGCATATGTAGATCAAGGACTCAAGACAAATTAATATGGTCAGGGAAAATGCAATCTGACAATATAGTGGTAAAAGACATCTACCAAACATTAACAAAAAGATTAGTGAGGAAAGAGGAGAACCATACCCTTTATGCCTTCTGGAAAACTAAAGCTCCAATCAAAGTTATTATTTTTAGTTGGCTAGTTTACCATAACAAGAATCTTGTTTGGGAAAATTTGCAAAAAAGAAATTGGCATGGGCCGGGTATTTGCCGTATATGCAAAAACCATTCAGAAGACAATGATCATATTTTTCTACATTGCCCTCCCACTATTTGGATTTGGAAAAAAAATTCTTCACTCATAGATTTTCCCTATATTCAGCATCCTTGCATTAGAGAGTCCTTGGAATGGTGGAGTTCTTAGAAATCTACACGGTGAATTATACCTCTCTTTCTTTTTTGGGAAATCTGGAAATGGAGGAATAGAAACATATTTCAAAATAGTAGGGAAGATTTTTATTTAATCATTGAAAAAATAATAACAAATATTTCTTTTTATTCTGCACAATCACTAAGCTCTAAAGAGAATTCCAAAATGAAAAATGACTTACATCTCTCTTATCCGATGGGCTTTTTTGATGGGGCAGCACAAGGAAATAAATATGCATGTGGATTTTGGATTGCAATAAGTGCTGACTTGATATACAGGATGCATTGGAAAGGCGGCGATGGTACCAATACCAAGGCTAAAGCTGTAGCTCTCTAGGGCCTCCTATGGTTCAAGAGTTTCCTTGGGAATCTTGAGCATGGTACCAATACCAAGGCTAAAGCTGTAGCTCTCTAGGGCCTCCTATGGTTCAAGAGTTTCCTTGGGAATCTTGAGCTACACATATACGGTGACTCAAAAATCATGATAGACCAAGTCATGGGGAGAGAAGTAATAAAAATCCCAGACTTCAAGATTAATTGGAAAGAATTGATTTCTTATGGAAAACTCAAGACAATTACACAATACAACACATTGAAAGAGGTTATAACAAAGATGCAGATTCATTGTCAAAAAAAGGATTACAAGCAAACAATTAAGATAGAGATCACATGGGAGCAATCCATATTCAGCATGGAGAGCTTCCCAAATCCATTTTAAATAGTTCAATGCAAGCATCAAACTTTTTTTGGAAATAGGAATGTTTTTTTTTTTTTTTATAAGTTTTGCCTAGCCACTGTGCATAAACAGTGTCCTCTACGAGGAGCTCCCAACGGTCTCCTCGCTAGATGGTGGTATACAGAACAAAAGCGTGCTTCATAACTATGCTGAACATATTGTATTTTTGTATATGAAATTTTTTCACTGCACTGGCTATATAAATGCTACAAGTCATACAGTGCCCTTAATTTTTCTCCAGGGAGGGGACTATTCTACAGCAACAAATGATGTTCCTTCCTGTATATTGCTTACAATACTTGCCACTGTATATACTACTCTCTGTCATATCATCTCATAACAGTATCATGTTCTTTAATATTGCTTACAATACTTGCCACTGTATATACTACTCTCTGTCATATCATCTCATAACAGTATCATGTTCTTTATGTAGTTTAAGTTGCTCTAATGTGTTTCTGGCTCTGGTTTGACACAAGTTGTATTTGATATCATGACAGCTATTCTTACTTGTCTTTTATCATATATACTTGTATCTGGAAAGATGACCTATGTATATTTCCTACGCATATAATATATATATCAGGCTTTTTTCTTACTGGAAAAAAACTTTGAACAAATTATTCCACCATTATTTTAAATTAATATTATATTTTAAAAGCCCACGTACCTTTCAATTAATTTTATAATTTACCACCCTAATTCAAAATTAATATTATATTATATTTTATTAATATTATATTTTAATAGCCCACGTACCTCTCAATTAATTTTATAATTTACCACCATAATTCAAAATTAATATTATATTATATTTTATGCATTTAGGTGGATACGTTCCATTTTAAAAATTAGATAAACATCATGAGTTACACATCCTATTTACGGATTGTGGAATCCAATTAAATTAATCTTAACGGTTTGGGTTCAAACGTTTTACATATATGCGGATATAGTTAATTTTAAGAATTAAATAAATAATATTATTTTAACATGTAAATTTCTGTAATTTATAATGTGATGATATTGAAGATTTCTATGTGTTTTTTAAATTGTTTAAAATTAGGTAAATATTTAACTTCTGTTTTGAATTAAAGTGAAATGTTCATTTAAAAAAATTTCCAATTTTCATGATGACACACAATTATCTAAAAATCTTTGATATCATGGTCAAATAACATTATTAATACATCATGATTATAAAGATTATAGAGTCCTACTCACACTAATCTCAACGATATTAATTATTTTAGGATTATAAAGAATATAGAGTCCTAGTCAAACTAATCTCAACGATATTGATTATTTTAGGCCAAAATATTTCAGGGTAAATTTTATTTATTTGAAAATTAATATTATAAAAAAATGGTTAATTGGGTCCAAATATTTCATATTATTGTAAATTTTATTTATTTTAAAATTAATATTATATAAAAGAATATTGTTAAGTGAAAATATTAGTAAAATATAATCAATAATTTTTTACTTGATTTTATTATATATATATATATAAAAGCATTTATAATTTTACAATTGGTTATATATCTCCATTAAATAATTGATTGATTACCGTTAAATTTAACCCTGGATGGGAAGATATATGTGGTTGACCCGTTCCCAGGCGAAACGCTCGTAAAAAGCAGTAACGGTGATTGTTAAACTGTTTTAAAGCAGTTCCCTAAAGTTTCAAAAGGTTTGAATTCCAGGTTTTTGAGAAGTTTCGATCTGCATTCCAGATTTTTGAGAAGTTTCGATCTGAATTCCAGGTTTTTGAGAAGTTTCGATCTGCATTCCAGATTTTTGACAAGTTTCGATCTGAATTCCAGGTTTTTGAGAAGTTTCGATCTGCATTCCAGATTTGCAGGCGCAATTAAACGCTGTATAAGTAGTAACGGTGAGTGCTAACCTGTTTTAAAACAGTTTCCCAAAACTTTCAAAAGGTTTTGGATTCCCGTTTTTTGAAAGGTTTTGCTTTGCATTCCAGGTTTTTGAAAGGTTTTGCTTGGCAGGTGCTGGTTTAAAGCAGTAACCGTGAGTGTTAAACTGTTTTAAAACAGTTTCTCAAAAATTTCAAAAGGTTTTGAATTCCAGGTTTTTGAAAAGGTACGATTTGCATTCCAGGTTTTGCCGGCGGAAGTAAAGTCTGGTAAAAAGCAGTAACGATGAGTGTTATGTTAACCTTCATTAAGTTCTTTACCAACCGCTGCCTACAATTGTGGAAGCGAACTGCAGTCTTTCTTTAATTTTTGGAAACCAACTGCAGTAATTTCCTTAAATTAAAGAAATCAACAGTTAATTAATTTTCTTGTTGGTAGCTTCTGAAGTGGTCCATTACTCCATCTGGAGTTCTCTACCTTGTGACAAATAGCCATCAGAAGCTTGATGGAAGCTTGGCTATAAATTTATCTGTTTGGTCCCCAAGCTTGTATCTCAATCCCCTTCAGTTTTTACACCATCTAGCTGAGAGAGCAGAGCTTGGAAGTGCCTTCAGACTTTCTGTATTCTTTTCTTTTGCGTGGATTGAAGCTGGAGTGTTGTTTTCAGTAAAGAAGTAAGTGGACTGTGGTTTGCAGCAAAGAAAGTTATCAATGACGGGAGGTAACTTATTTTCTGGGCATTAAAACGATTCTTTAAGTTTTTTCCGCATATAGAATCACAAGTTTTTTCCGCATATAGAATCACTGTTGATAAATTATCATGTTAAACTTTTTAAAAACAGTTTCCAAAAGTTTCAAAAGGTCTTGAATTTGGGGTTTTTGAAAAATTTCGATTTGCATTCCAGGTTTCCGAAGAGTTTCGATTTGCAGGTAACAATGGGGGATGAACTCCAATTTGGAGATCACAGCACCGCTGACGTTAAATTACAGTTAATCTACAAAGATGAAACTGGTTACCAAAGAAATCCTCTTCATGTTCATTCCGACATGTTCATTCCGATGTGCTCAGAAAATCTGAATTCTATAATACTTTGTTGTCTGAGCGCTGGTCCTTGGAGAAGAACCAGCCTTTTAAAATCACTGTACCAAGCGGCTACAGTCGTGAGATTTATATTAAATGTATTAAGCTCGTGTATTCTTCTCATTGAGTTTCTCAAATGTGGATGAAGCCCTTGCTATTCTACCAGTTGCTTCCCAACTTTTGTTTCAGCAATGCATGGATGAATGTATGAAATATTTGAGTGCTGTTCCTTGGAGCACTAAACAAGAAGCCAAGATCAGAGCCCTTTTACTCTCTCTGGAGATAAATTTTTTGGGTGATTTAAGTGATAGACTTGGCATTAACCAATGCAAGCCAAACCTAACAGGTTTACATATGCTGGAGCAGACTCTACAGAAAATGTTGTCCGCGATCTCGAGTGGTTCTTTTGATGATGGCGAGTATATTGAAGAATATATCATAGCTCACTTGCAAATGAATCCATTGCGGAAACTTGCAGGTCTGCACTTCTGAAAGAGTTTAGTGCCAACATCCACCGTGCCAAATCCAAATTTGAAACCCTTAAAGCTCGGGATGGAAATCAGTATGTGGATTTGTATACCGACAAGGCACTTAGGTGCTCGGGTGGAAAAGTGCAAAATACCATCAATCGCCGCAACAACTTTTTTTGATGTGACGGGAAGAATTTGATTGGCTGCCCATTTTCACATCATAGGTGTATTGCACTGTTATTTTGAAAATGGTAAAATCGGAAGTGAGACAGTCTTGATTCTGTAGAAGTTTTTATGGTAATGGAATTTCATGTACATGTACCGTTGTTGGATGAAGTAACTTTGACTTCGAAGTTTTCGGTTTTTTTTCATCGTGTCATCGATTATTTATGTTATATATAATCAGTGATCAAATTTGAAGGGCAGGTCTTAATTTCATTTAGAAGGGCACATATTCAGGTCGCACTTCTATAATGAAAAGCATAAAAAAAAAGAGCAATTCAATTGACAACAGTAAATTATTTTCATATTTCTTTAACCCCATGGATGTTGTGTATAAGGCAGGTCTGATATGAGTCTCGGATGCATTTACCATTAATGGATAAACAGTAGACCTATATTCCTGCTCCAGTTCAAATAAGGATTAATTTTGTAGGAAATTTTTGTGACTAGAACGTTCAAGCCAATATACAAGTAGCTCAATCAAATTTAAGTTTATTGCATGAATGAAAAAATTCAGTAAAATTCTAAAGAGGTTTAGGATTCAACAAAAGAGTGTACAAAGGTGTATATGTTTTTGGCATCTCCCTTTTTAATATGAAAACATACCAGGGATTGGGAATCCGCAAACAAATCAAATCCAGTATGTTAGGAAGCATGTTGAATGCACTCCTCTCCAAGCATAAATGGTGCCTAAACCTTGCTTGACAGGCGTTTGCTGAATGATGAATCTATGCTCCTCTCCAGCTTAAATCGTCATCAAACCTTGCTTTGGGCAGCCTTCAGGCACAACCCAGTGAAATTACAGACCTAATACATCGCCCATATTGACATCTAGTGGATGTCAATTGAAACTACCAAATGTAATGGTATCAAAGGGTAATTGTGACATAATAATTAATAAGAACTTCCATCATATGCACAATTAGAAAAAACAACTCAAAAAGACATTGTTGTTTTTGAAATGGGAGCAACTTAGAAACTGCCAAATGTAATGGTATCAAAAGGTAATTGTGACATAATAATTAATAAGAACTTGCATCATATGCAGAAGTAGAAAAAACAACTCAAAAGGAAACTGTTGTTTTTGAAATGGGATTTAAGTTTTAACATGAAAAGAAATTTACAAATTCAACATTCCTAAAATTCTAATTTCAGAAAAAATGAAATTAAAAAAAAGGTTGACAATTTGACAACACTTCTTAAAAAATTTTAAGATATTATTCCAATTTTTTTTTAAATGACAAAAATCAATTTTTAATTTTTTTTTTACTGGTAAAATTTTCTCCCTACTTCTCTGACGTGCCAGAGACCCTTTGAAGGGCTCTGACGTGTTCAATTTTGATCCCTGTATATAATCTCTACGTTCTGTTTGTTATGATATTATTGTTGAATTAACTTTCGAACTTAATGCATGATTTTATTACGAGCGGATATGGAAAGCAATTAAAGATTTAAAATCAGTTTTTATGGAGTGGAATTAACTTTTTTAATTTTAGGTTATATTAATTTATGGAGATTTTTTAAAATTTTAAAATTATTAAGTAGGTTTTGGTTTTTTTTAATATTTTTTTATTAAAAAAATAAAATTTATATATATATATTTTAGTGAAGAGTCATCATAAACCTAAAGCATAAGGAATTTTTTGGGAAGTGTTCATAGTGCCATAACTTAGCTAAATTATTGGTGCCCCAACCAACATCCTGAAACATAGTGTTGGTTTAGTCCTTGATAAGCACCATAAAAAATTAAAAAACTTTAACTATAATTTGTATTGGTCATTAACTTCCCAATTTACCTTGACATATTATGTGTGTGTCTCTCTCTATAAATATTATAGTCTATTTTTTTTTTTAAAGAAACGGGTAGCATTTATACTATAGTCTATTTTTTTTTAAGAAACAGGTAGCATTTTCATTATGTAATCTGGAAAAGGGCTAGGTCCCTTACAATCTTGGAGAACAAGCTCTCAAAAATATTCATCGATTTAAATTGAAGAAGGACCCTATTGCTACCAACCTTATTTACATATGAGCTTTGTACATAGCATATACCATAAACTTTCAAAAAAAACTCAAAAAGAAACAACTACACACTACTACCAGGGTCAATTTCTCCTGAAGCTTCTTTCGTAGTTGTAACCAATTCTTCAGCACTGCCCACTCCAAGTTCCAAGTCCCAACCAGCAGCAATGTCTGCAACACCAACAACTTTAGGGACCAGACCGTCACTAAATTTGAGGACTTCCTTTAACACCCTAACTGTTGCAGTCTCCACTTTTATTTCAATGTTATCCAACTTTTGTTGTAGACTCATCATGTCAATGCACAGACTTTCCATGGTCTTTTGTTGTATTTCCATGTCTTTGTCAAGTCGTGAAAACTGGGCGTACAAAACTGCCATGTTTTCATTGATCTCCTTAACAATTTCCTTTACCACCTGCTTGCATGGATTGTCTACCAAACCTTCTATATTCCTAGAGCATCTCGACCATGTTTCGCCACCACTATCATTGCTCGCAGAAGCCATCTTCGTGGCGACTCTACCTTGTGTTGACAAAATCCTTTGATTTATCGTTCGTAACCAACTGCTATAAATAATGGCCTCATTAATTATGACATTCTTTCCCATCTTGTCCTTCATAAATGTAAGGCGTTTCAGCATCTTGGCATAGCAGCTACCGTCCATCTCCTCCACCACCAAAACTAGCCTGGAGCGAAATATGATGGTACTTGCCTCCCTCACGAATGTAACTATATTAAAGCACCAGGTAAATAACCAAGGACGCATTGCCCACTTGTCATCTCACATGACCTTTGTTCTACAGCTGCCACACCTGTTCCATAACTCCTTACCAACCACCCCAGCTCCCAACACACTACAAAGGGTCATCGGGGATATAACCTTATTAACTACCAATTTGATATGTTGCAGACATGTACCCCATCTATACAACGTCGCCCTGGAGAAGTTAATATGAATCAAGGAATGTGATATATTTTAACAGAGTGACTGATACTTAAGAATCCTTGCCCCAAGGCCACCCCGATGTTGCCTTGCATATTTTCCATCTAGTTGTTAGCCCGCAACACATGCAACATATCAACCTTTTCAATTTTTTTAATAAATAATTTATCCTAGTAATTATTAAAGAGGATTCAGCTTCAAGGCGGTTCTCATTCTCAGAGAGGTTCAAACATTTTTGAATTACCGTCATAGAGTCATCAACGATAATCAAGTTTTTGATACCATAAGCCATGCAAATATTCAAACCCTGCCAAAGGGAGAGAGCTTCAGCTTGATTGTTCGACGCACTGCCTAGTCCCCATGCAAACTTTATTTTTGCTTTTTCTTCGAGGTTTACTATTACTCCTCCCGCTCCAACCTCCCCGATAAATATTATAGTTGATTACCACCAATAGAAACCTTATATGTTGGGGATTGAACTGGTTAAACCAATGACCAATGTAATGTAACCATAGTCCCCAAAGAGCCAACAAGAGAATGACTCGATGTGCCTTGAGATTAGGCCAAGTAAACCAAATAGAAAAATAAAATTTAATAGTATTGGCTACCCCAACCTTCCATATACATGTCCGCCACGAGATTAGTAAGCCTTAAACATGTAATGTACCTAGACAGAATAATGCAAAGTACCTAGAGTAGTACCTAAGGCAATAATGAATGTAATGTGACCAAAAAAATGAAATAGGTCAATTATGTAATTAAAAAGAAATAATGTCATATTAAGGGATTGTATTTGGAATACACCAAGAGAAATTGATGTGGAAATATAAATACATGAGTATCATGGTATCAGAGGCATGTTATATAATATTTTCTTGTAGCAAGAATGGCTTGTAAAGTGATTCCTTTCATATAGGCAATTTGATGGCTTTACCCTACTGGTTCTTCTCTCTATAATCTTAGTGTTATTCATAGTGAATGCTTTGGTATATTTGATGTTTAGGGTTTATTTTGAAAGCTTTATGGTGGATCAATCTTTTATATATTTAAAGTTTCACTACAAGTGGAATGAGCGTTCTTTATAGGGTGTGAAGTGGTAGAGTTATTTGTTGATATTTCACAAAAAAAAAGACAAATATTTAGATGGATTTATGAAATATTCTATGTATAATTTGGAGAATCTAATCTAATAATCAAATTTCTCTAAAACAACCCAATTAAAAAAAATGTCAAAAATAGTGTTAAGTGAAGCTATCAACAATTTAATCTATATATATATATATATATATATATATATATATATATATATATATATATAAATAATTTGCGAAGACCACAAATTTCATATATTGGATATTTCATTCAAATCAATGCTAATAAATTTAGAAAAGTTGTGGCATTTCTTAATTGGGGTCATAATAGAAAATTCGAAGAGTACACTGAAAGTTATAATAATTTTACCTTTCTAACCTCAAAACCTAACTATAAAAAAGAACTACATTGAAAAATAAGTGATTCTCTTTGAAACCCTAGTTTTATTTTTGGATAAATGTTTGTAAATGATATCTTTTACATAAACATATGGTGCTCTTGGTATTGAAGGATACTTAAAAAACTATAGTGAGTATGGGGAAAAGTTGAAAATTATTCTTCATGATGTCTTACAAGACAATGTGGTCAAAGGGGGGGATTTCCTTAAGCATGAGATAGTAATGGAATTCCTTTTTTTTTTGTAAATAATATTTTTTCTATTAGATTGATACGAGATTACATAATACCAAAATCCCTTTTCTATGGTCTGCTAGATTTGAAATCAAAACAATGAAAAAATAAATGTTTTCCATCCTAAATATCCATATACTAACTAGATACATGCACAAATATTTATTGACCAAGACTTCATTATGCAATACTTAAATCCACATTATTGGTATATTCCAAATGAAGTAGAAAAACCATAAGTTAATTGAAACCATCAAGAGGTCATGGAAATATCAATTGTGCCTAGAATTTCTAGATTGACTAGAGGTACATGATTTGGTTTATTGTGAAGTTTCTCCTCAATGCTAGCTTGTCCTTCATGTTCTTCCACCCACAATGTGGTTTTTGATCTTTACTTATCACCTTGATAAGTCCTAATCTCCAATCCTCCAATAAGTGGGTGTTCTAGCTTGTCGAAATATGAAGGTGAATGTCAAAAGGCACATTATCTTATTACATTTTCTCTTGACATGAGACGGAAAAATGACTAGAATCATATGGATAAGATGGTTAATATGTGTGATATATTTTTCCAATCTCCAATTGTGGTAAATTTATTTTGGAGAAGCTCTATTAGTCAAGTTATTTACTTTTGATATGATCAAGAATCACCCTCCACAATCAACTTAAAGTTTCCATGTTTTGAAGTGATAATAAGGCTAGTATCTAGGGCTACAAGTTTGGTTGCATTGTTACTTCAATGTCCCATACTATCTATGAATAAAAACACCAGTTTCTCATGGTTCTCATGGTTGAATAAAAACACCAGCTCCTGGAAGATGGTGGAATTAACATTTTGAATAGAATTTGGAAAAGATTGGGAGTGCTGCAAAATTGCATGGACCAAGGAACAACACAACTACTTTCTAGAAAAGGTACGTCTTTTATCTCAGGACCATCTGATAGAATTTCCAGTGATATATAATGTGCTAAAAATATTATAGAGATAAAACCTCAAAGTATTTCATTACAGTGGGTGTTATAAATTTGTTTCGACTTGTTTTACGCTGAGTAGTTGAGAACAAGTTGCACTGTCCTCCTGTGTCTGCCCGACCTTTTCATACCCCTTCTACATAAGTTCATTCTGACTTAGAACCAACTTATTCAACAATTTGCAAATTGCTAGCGGATTAATCTTCCACTGACATTACCATATGCAGTGGGGTTTACAAAAACTCAAAAATTTCCTATCGGAAATATTGACCTTTAGCCCTTCCAGAAATCATTTTAACTAGATTTTTCCAACAAGGCTGCACCTATCCAACTTCATAATCATATCAAGACCTTGTAAACAATGTGGGTTTCGATTTTGTGATATGTGGTTCGTTTGTAATGGATGCTTCTGTTGCTGTCTAAATATCGGGTGAACAAAGTTCTAGTTTTATTGTTGGATGGGCTCTCTCAACAATGAGAAGGTCTATATCTGTTTCTCTATCTTCAGATAGACCTAGTACTTGGTCTCCATCCCTTTTTCCTCTATGCATGTTAGCTGCTTTGCCATAGCCCGCCACCCTCTCTTTGGTCACCCCTGCTGGTTATTCCAACGATGGAATTTTTTTCCTGATTGACTGTTTTTTTTCTGATAATGGGATCTTGCTTTTTTGTCCACATTGATCAGCCAGTATCATAAATCTTCCATGCTCCATACGCATCACCTCCACATTCTTCAAGGCTCGCGTATAGACCGTCTACTCCATACGTGTCATTGCAACTCTTTCCAAGGCCTGCAGATATAGCAAAATTAGGTTTTTTCAGAAAACACATTCCCTTTGTCAAAGTGTACATGTCGGGACGTTTAGCGGCGGCATGATCTCGTGTCAAGAACATGCCACTTGAAACATAGAGATAAAAAACTTTGAACAAATTTGGTGAATGCAGGCCTGTTGCTGGTGAGAACCTGAAATGGTCCGGGAACAACAAAGTTGTTCCGCCTAAGGGAAAAGGTATGTTTTCAAGCGAATAAATAATAGAAGGGTTCTGCATAGCAGCGTTTGAAGCCAATGGTGACGGTTTCTCAAACTCTTGGCATTTAAGCTTTGCCACTGAGCTTTTAGTGTCCTCTTCCAGTTTTTTGCCAGCAAAATTTGGGTTTTCATTGAAAAATACTAGCTCCTGGAAGATGGTGGAATTAACATTTTGAATAGAATTTGGAAAAGATTGGGAGTGCTGCAAAACTGCATGGACCAAGGAACAACACGACTACTTTCTAGAAAAGGTACGTATTTTATCTCAGGACCATCTGATAGAATTTCCAGTGATATATAATGTGCTAAAAATATTATAGGGATAAAACCTCAAAGTCTTTCATTAAAGTGGGTGTTATAAATTTGTTTCGACTTGTTTTACGCTGAGTAGTTGAGAACAAGTTGCACTCTCCTCCTGTGTTTGCCCGACCTTTTGATACCCTCTCTACATAAGTTCATTCTGACTTAGAACCGACTTATTCAACAATTTGCAAATTGCTAGCGGATTAATCTTCCACTGACATTACCATATGCAGTGGGGTTTACAAAAACTCAAAAATTTCCTATCGGAAATATTGACCTTCAGCCCTTCCAGAAATCATTTTAACTAGATTTTTCCAACAAGGCTGCACCTATCCAACTTCATAATCATATCAAGACCTTGTAAACAATGTGGGTTTCGATTTTGTGATATGTGGTTCATTTGTAATGGATGCTTCTGTTGCTGTCTAAATATCGGGTGAACAAAGTTCTAGTTTTATTGTTGGATGGGCTCTCTCAACAATGAGAAGGTCTATATCTATTTCTCTATCTTCAGATAGACCTAGTACTTGGTCTCCATCCCTTTTTCCTCTATGCATGTTAGCTGCTTCGCCATAGCCCACCACCCTCTCTTTGGTCACCCCTGCTGGTTATTCCAACGATGGAAGTTTTTTCCCAGTTGACTGTTTTTTTTTCCGATAATGGGATCTTGCTTTTTTGTCCACATTGATCAGCCAGTATCATAAATCTTCCATGCTCCATACGCATCACCTCCACATTCTTCAAGGCTCGCGTATAGACCGTATACTCCATACGTGTCATTGCAACTCTTTCCAAGGCCTGCAGATATAGCAAAATTAGGTTTTTCAGAAAACACATTCCCTTTGTCAAAGTGTACATGTCGGGACGTTTAGAGGCAGCATGATCTCGTGTCAAGAACATGCCACTTGCACTCTTCTCCAGATTCACATTTATAATTATATTAGGTTGTCTGACGCTCTTCTCTGATTGACAATATTTTTAATTAGTTTCCCTAATATGACTGGATGTGGCGGCAGTCAGGCATAAATATCCTTTTAAGGCATGGTACGTGCACCCTTCCATATTTGTATCTATATTCAAAATCCTCAATCCCAAGAGAGATATTCTCCTTAGTTCTGTCATACTCGCATCTGCCATATCTTTCAAGTCTTAAGTGGATTTAAATAACCGATACCTTGACAGATCACCCATCATACCTTATCCCTATATTAAGATGGTGAATTACCCATCAGATGTTTCTGCCAACTCTGCACTCATACATGCCACTGTGGAAGCTGAAGCAAAGAGAAGAGATGCTAACATTCAAGCTAGCCAAAACAACCCTCGATCTCTTAACGCATGGTGCGCTATTCTAGGAAATGGCTTTATGCCAGATTTCATGGAAAGGCCTCTTGATCCTGTGGCCTATAGACATGTACAACAACACCACTGACCCAAAAACTACTCCATTAAAACTGCCCCTCCACCTCCTACACTTGCTTTGGATAGTAATACTCTAGTTGGTTGAATTACTAGCCTTCAAAAAAGAGCTCTAGTAGGTAGATGGTACTTTGCTGAAATGGAGGATTCTGATACACACAAATGCATAGAAAAGAAGTGGAAATTGATGTTAGGATACATGCCTGCGATCGTTAGGTTACTGAAGGGATGGTACAGCTTCCACTTCCATAGTGAGGAAGACTTGGATAAAATTTTAGCTATTCCATGGATTCATGGGAAAAGCTTCCTCACCCTACATAAGTGGTACATTGGGTACAACCCTCTGCGAAACACCCCTTCGAACAAGTTGGTATGGGTAAAGCTACCAGGTCTTCCTCTGGAACTATGGAAAAAACAGGCTCTGATCGATATTGGAAACGCAATTGGTAAATGTGTATACATTAACCCACGTTGTCTGGGTGCACAAGACAAAAGGATTGCCTGGATCCTAATTGAAAAGGATTATAGAGGTGGGTTTCCTGATCACATTGAGTTGCAATGGGGAGACATATTCCTTCATCAAAGACTGGATTACTGGGGAGTCCCATTCATATGCACTTTTTGTCATAGAATAGGTCACATATGACAACAGTGCCCTTTTTGGCCGGGAGGAAGATTCTATGCTATAAAAT
This sequence comes from Pinus tabuliformis, assembly GCA_031772625.1. Taxonomy (NCBI): domain Eukaryota; kingdom Viridiplantae; phylum Streptophyta; class Pinopsida; order Pinales; family Pinaceae; genus Pinus; species Pinus tabuliformis. The sequence continues at coordinate 495,851,439 of CM062814.1, read as the reverse complement.
GATATAATGGCTCCACGGGACCACTCTCGAAATCGGGTCGAAAAGGTCGACATAACCAAAAAGGAAAAGAGACCCTGACACAGAAATATCCTTTGCAACAATCAAGTACTCACTCTCATCTGAACTCTCATCTTCCAAATGCATTTGGATCAATTGTATCCTCGCCTATTACTATCCCCTCATCCCTGTTAAATTCGGATTTTCCGTCATCTGACAACCCGCCAACTTTTATGACTCGCCTCCAGAACCGTTTAACTTTCAGGATATTCCTATTCCATTGATAGCCAATCACCCAAGGCCAGATATTCCATCCACCTCTCAAATAGCTTATATTTCCCCTCCAGCTCCGCCACAATGGCAATCAAAAGATAAAGGACTGTGCCTCAGCATTACTCCGCCAAACTCCCCAACTACTTCACTAACAAACTCGGTAGGAAGTGACCTTGATTTACTACTGCAAAGAAATACTCTAGATCTTCGTACCCTCAGCATCCATAAACCTGTGGACAGCTCATCTCCCCATATCAATCCAACCTCTGCAAGGAATATCATAGTCCGAAGGAAACAAAACCATGGCAGTCGCCACTTTTGGGGTCGAACCAATAAAAATCCGTTCTCATGTCCAATGGACAGATTCCTTGTTGACATCCCCATAGCTGATATCTCCCCCTGACGGGCCCTTAGAGCAAGGAAGCTTGAGAAAGAATTATGATGATGTGTATCATCTCTCTCAATATTAGGGGTTTGGGGACTACCCCTAAATATCTAGCCCTCAAAAATCTGCTATTATATCTTCACCCGTTCATTATTCTCATACAAGAAACGATGCACAATGTTCTTGATACAATTGAGTATTTCCGGAAAATGTTTCCATCATGGCATATAACTGCAACAACTTCTATGGGTCTCTCGGGAGGATTGGTGGCATTATGGGATCTGAAATGTATTATCATGAAAGCAATCAAATGCTTCGCAGACATTCTACTGGAGGGGAATATACGTGGCATATTGGGTTATATCCATATTTTAAATATTTATGCACCATACAGAGAAAGAGAGCAATTCTGGGACAGATTCATATCATCTGGCGTAATGGATCTTCAGTCTCTTATTATTGCAAGGGATCTTAACTGTACAATAAGCTTGGATGAAACATGGGGTTGTCATAGGAAAGTTGATCCTCTAGCAAGGAAAATACAAAATGCCATCATACTAAACAATTTTGTTGATATATGCCCCCACAAAATCTCTCCGACATGGGACAATGGTCGATCTGGCTCTGCATATGTGGCAAAAAGGCTGGATCAATTCCTGATTCATGAACATCTAATAAATCAGTTGGGAGACGTCAGAGCAGACACCATCAGTAATTTCATATATGATCATAGATCCATCTCTCTACAATGGAGAGAAAGAACTCCCTGTTCAGGACTCCCTTTTAAGTTCAACAGAACCTTATTGCAAGATCCTAACTTCAATGAGATGGTTCAGACCACTTGGAAAATTATAATCAATACGAGTCCTCCCCTATGATTAGTATACTAGAAAAACTCGATTCCCTCTAGGAATCAGTCAAATTATGGCACGAAAAAAAAAAAAATAAGAGACAACAAAAAAGAAATAGTTGAAATCCAAGGACAGCTAGATTATATACAAAATGCCATGTCTACACATTTCCTTTTAGAGAATATTCGAAACAACATTCAAAAACTGGAATAGATAAAGAAGGAAATCCTAATGGCAAAAGAAGCAACATGGAGATTAAAGAGAAGAGCTCTCTAGTTAAATGAGGGAGACCGAAACACCAAATTTTTTCACAGATTCGCAAATTCTCGCCGGACAACAAACTCCATATGGAAAATCACTGACTCGGAAGGGAAAACAATATATTCACAAGAAGAAATAAGTGATGTTGCAGTAAATCATTTCCAAAATGCTTATAGAAGAAAGGAAGGAATCTCTGTGGAAGATATGATCTGGGGGATAGAATCGTTCTCCAACATGTTTGCTCAGGGAAAAAATGAGGAATTTGCAAAGGAAATTTCTAAGGAAGAACTGTTGGGGGTTCTCAAATCCTTTAAAAGTGATAAAAGCCCCGGTCCTGACGGATGGACAATCGAACTGTTCATGCACTTCTTTGACATTATCAAGATAGATTTACTAGGAATGATAGAAGAATCAAGAAATTTGGGCTATATTCACCAAAAAATCTCCTCAACATAGATAGCTCTGATTCTGAAGAAAAAATCTGCTGAAAATTTCTCAAATTTCAGACCCATCTCATTGTGCAATGTGATATATAAAACAATATCAAAGACTATAGTGGGGAGACTGCGAAACACCTTCTAACGGTACATCTCTCCTGAACAGCATGGGTTCCTCCCGGGTAGAATCATACATGATGCGGTGGCGAATGTTCAAGAAAGTATGCACTCTATTCACACAAAGAAAATGGATGCGGCCATTTTGCAGGTTGACCTCTGTAAAGCATATGACTGTTTGGATTGGGGCTTCATTAGACTAATACTTAGCAAGATTGGGATACGGTCTGGGGGGATAAACTGGATCATGGAATGCGTGGAAAATGTTAATTATGCAATCATCATCAATGGTATTCCAACGCGCTTCTTTCAATCTGAAAGAGACCTCCAACATGGATGTTCATTATCCCCATTATTATTTATACTGGTAATGGATTGCTTGGGTCTGCATATCAAAAGAGAGACGATAGAAGGGCACTTCAAACCACTGAAGCTGGGCAACAATATAGATATCACGCACAACCTCTTTGTCGATGACATCCTCATAATGGGTATGTTATGCCGCTTCTCTTGGTATTATCTTTTTAATATTTTCAGCAGATTTGCAAACACTTCGGACATGTGCATAAATTCCATTCTGCCATTCTGACATGAGAACTATAACATATATAAAAGAATTATTTGGAATAGCAGCTAAACCTATGCAAAATGGTCTGAAGTATCTAGGGTATAGACTTAAACCATCATGTTATAGAATATCTGATTGGAAATGGCTCATAGAAAAATTCTACAAAAGAATTGCTGGTGGGAATACAGATGTCTATCCATAGGGGGAAGGGCTATTCTGACACAAACTGTCCTAGCACAACTAGGGGTATATTGGGCTCATCTCTTTCATCTCCCTTCCTCCATCCTAAATGACATAACCCATCTAATGGCCAACTTCATCTACGCAGGTGCAAATAACAAAAAAAAAATTCATCTTACAAAGTTTGCAAATATAACTCTCCCAAAAAAAATAGGTGGTTGAGGAATATTAGACCTTCGTCGCTTTGGTGAGGCTCTGCTCATAAAATCGCTTTGGAGGGGATTATTTGGAACAAGCAATTGGAGTAAGGTTATTAAACATAAATATCAAAAAAATAAAGATTTCATACACTAGTACCGTGTGGGTTCAATTGGGAAAAAACAAGGTTCAGCTATATGGTCAAGCTTTTTGAAAATCAAGTCAAGTTTCATCCAGCTACTGACTTCGAAATTCCAGTCGAGTAATAACATCCTAATTGGTTTTGACCCTATTCTAGGTGTTGATCCAAATCCATCCATATCAATCCACTTCTTGCATTTCATAAATGACCGCGATCTATTTTTCTGGGGCCAAGTCATAAAAGACTGACAAGGAAACCTCCCTGTCTGGAAAAATGCAGATGATCTGGGATTAACCGATATCTGGAAAGAAGAATGGAACCAAATCACAACATGTATGAAACAATTGGGCATCTGCAGATTAGGGACTCAAGACAAATTAATATGGTCAGGGAAAATGCAATCTGACAATATAGTGGTAAAAGACATCTACCAAACATTAACAAAAAGATTAGTGAGGAAAGAGGAGAACCATACCCTTTATGCCTTCTGGAAAACTAAAGCTCCAATCAAAGTTATTATTTTTAGTTAGCTAGTTTACCATAACAAGAATCTTGTTTGGGAAAATTTGGAAAAAAGAAATTGGCATGGGCCAGGTATTTGCCGTATATGCAAAAACCATTCAGAAGACAATGATCATATTTTTCTACATTGCGCTCCCATATTTGGATTTGGAAAAAAAAATTCTCCACTCATAGATTTTCCCTATATTTAGCATCCTTGCATTAGAGAGTCCTTGGAATGGTGGAGTTCTCAGAAATCTACATGGCGAATTATACCTCTCTTCCTTTTCTGGGAAATCTGGAAATGGAGGAATAGAAACATATTTCAAAACAATAGGGAAGATTTTTATTTAATCGTTGAAAAAATAATAACAACTATTTCTCTTTATTCTGCGCAGTCACTAAGCTTTAAAGAGAATTCCAAAATGAAATATGACTTAAGTTTTAAAGAGAATTCCAAAATGAAATATGACTTACATTTCTCTTATCTGATGGGCTTTTTTGATGGGGCAGCACAAGGAAATAAATATGCATGTGGATTTTGGATTGCGATAAGTGTTGACTTGATATACAGGATGCATTGGAAAGGTGGCGATGGTACCAATACCAAGGCTAAAGCTGTAGCTCTCTAGGGCCTCCTATGGTTCAACAGTTTCCTTGGGAATCTTGAGCTACACATATACAGTGACTCAAAAATCATGATAGACCAAGTCATGGGGAGAGAAGTAATAAAAAATCCCAGACTTCAAGATTGGTTGGAAAGAATTGATTTCTTATGGAAAACTAGGACAATTACACAATACAACACATTGAAAGAGGTTATAACAAAGATGCAGATTCATTGTCAAAAAAAGGATTACAAGCAAACAATGAAGAATGGCATTTAGAGATCACATGGGAGCAATCCATATTCAGCATGGAGAGCTTCCCAAATCCATTTTAAACAGTTCAATGCAAGCATCAAACTTTTTTTGGAAATAGGAATGTTTTTGTTTTTGTTTTTGTTTTTGTTTTTTTTTGTTTTTTTTGTTTTTTGTTTTTTTTTTTTTTTCGCTTTTTTAAGTTTTGCCTGGCCACTAGGCATAAACAGTGTCCTCTACGAGGAGCTCCCAACAGTCTCCTCGCTAGATGGTGGTATACAGAACAAAAGCGTGCTTCATAACTATGCTGAACATATTGTATTTTTGTATATGAAATTTTTTCACTGCACTGGCTATATAAATGCTACAGGTCATACAGTGCCCTTAATTTTTCTCCAGGGAGGGGACTATTCTACAGCAACAAATGATGTTCCTTCCTGTATATTGCTTACAATACTGTATATACTACTCTCTGTCATATCATCTCATAACAATATCATGTTCTTTAATATTGCTTACAATACTTGCCACTATATATACTACTCTCTGTCATATCATCTCATAACAGTATCATGTTCTTTATGTAGTTTAAGTTGCTCTAATGTGTTTCTGGCTCTGGTTTGACACAAGTTGTATATGATATCATGACAGCTATTCTTACTTGTCTTTTATCATAAATACTTGTATTTGAAAAGATAACCTATGTATATTTCCTATGCATATAATATATATATCAGGGTTTTGTCTTACTGGAAAAAAACTTTGAACAAATTATTCCACCATTATTTTAAATTAATATTATATTTTAAAAGCCCACATACCTCTCAATTAATTTTATAATTTACCACCCTAATTCAGAATTAATATTATATTATATTTTAATAGCCCACGTACCTCTCAATTAATTTTATAATTTACCACCATAATTCAAAATTACGGATTGTGGAATCCAATTAAATTAATCTTAACGGTTTGGGTTCAAACGTTTTACATATATGCGGATATAGTTAATTTTAAGAATTAAATAAATAATATTATTTTAACATGTAAATTTCTGTAATTTATAATGTGATGATATTGAAGATTTCTATGTGTTTTTTAAATTGTTTAAAATTAGGTAAATATTTAACTTCTGTTTTGAATTAAAGTGAAATGTTCATTTAAAAAAACTTCCAATTTTCATGATGACACACAATTATCTAAAAATCTTTGATATCATGGTCAAATAACATTATTAATACATCATGATTATAAAGATTATAGAGTCCTACTCACACTAATCTCAACGATATTAATTATTTTAGGATTATAAAGAATATAGAGTCCTAGTCAAACTAATCTCAACGATATTGATTATTTCAGGCCAAAATATTTCAGGTTAAATTTTATTTATTTGAAAATTAATATTATATAAAAGAAATATTGAATATTGTTAAGTGAAAATATTAGTAAAATATAATCAATAATTTTTTACTTGATTTTATTATTTATATATATATATATATATATAAAAGCATTTATAATTTTACAATTGGTTATATATCTCCATTAAATAATTGATTGATTACCGTTAAATTTAACCCTGGATGGGAAGATATATGTGGCCGACCCGTTCCCAGGCGAAACGCTCGTAAAAAGCAGTAACGGTGATTGTTAAACTGTTTTAAAGCAGTTCGCTAAAGTTTCAAAAGGTTTGAATTCCAGGTTTTTGAGAAGTTTCGATCTGCATTCCAGATTTTTTTCGATCTGAAGTTTCGATCTGCATTCCAGATTTTTGAGAAGTTTCGATCTGAATTCCAGGTTTTTGAGAAGTTTCGATCTGCATTCCAGATTTGCAGGCGCAATTAAACGCTGTATAAGTAGTAACGGTGAGTGCTAACCTGTTTTAAAACAGTTTCCCAAAACTTTCAAAAGGTTTGGATTCCAGTTTTTTGAAAGGTTTTGCTTTGCATTCCAGGTTTTTGAAAGGTTTTGCTTGGCAGGTGCTGGTTTAAAGCAGTAACCGTGAGTGTTAAACTGTTTTAAAACAGTTTCTCAAAAATTTCAAAAGGTTTTGAATTCCAGGTTTTTGAAAAGGTACGATTTGCATTCCAGGTTTAGCCGGCGCAAGTAAAGTCTGGTAAAAAGCAGTAACGATGAGTGTTATGTTAAGCTACATTAAGTTCTTTACCAACGGCTGCCTACAATTGTGGAAGCCAACTGCAGTATTTCCTTAATTTTTGGAAACCAACTGCAGTAATTTCCTTAAATTAAGAAAATCAACTGCAGTTAATTAATTTTCTTGTGGGTAGCTTCTGAAGTGGTCCATTACTTCATTTTGAGTTCTCTACCTTGTTCTGTGGAACACCTAACACATAGCCATCACAAACTTGATGGAAGCTTCGCTATAAATTTATCTGTTTGGTCCCAAGCTTGTATCTCAATCCCCTTCAGTTTTTACACCATCTAGCTGAGAGAGCAGAGCTTGGAAGTGCCTTCAGGCTTTCTGTATTCTTTTATTTTGCTTGAATTGAAGCTGGAGTGTTGTTTTCAGTAAAGAAGCAAGTGGACTGTGGTTTGCAGCAAAGAACGTTATCAATGGCGGAGATAACTTATTTTCTGGACATTAAAACGATTCTTTAAGTTTTTTAAGTTTTTTCGGCATATAGAATCGCTGTTGATAAATTATCATGTTAAACTTTTTTAAAACAGTTTCCAAAAGTTTCAAAAGGTCTTGAATTTGGGGTTTTTGAAAAATTTCGATTTGCATTCCAGGTTTCCGAAGAGTTTCGATTTGCAGGTAACAATGGGGGATGAACTCCAATTTGGAGATCACAGCACCGCTGACGTTAAATTACAGTTAATCTACAAAGATGGAACTGGTTACCAAAGAAATCCTCTTCATGTTCATTCCGATGTGCTCAGAAAATCTGAATTCTATAATACTTTGTTGTCTGAGCGCTGGTCCTTGGAGAAGAACCAGCCTTTTAAAATCACTGTACCAAGCGGCTACAGTCGTGAGATTTATATTAAATGTATTCAGCTCATGTATTCTTCTCATGCAGTACAAGCCTTGAGTTTCTCAAATGTGGATGAAGCCCTTGCTATTCTACCAGTTGCTTCCCAACTTTTGTTTCAGCAATGCATGGATGAATGTATGAAATATTTGAGTGCTGTTCCTTGGAGCACTAAACAAGAAGCCAAGACCAGAGCCCTTTTACTCTCTCTGGAGATAAATGTTTTGGGTGATTTAAGTGATAGACTTGGCATTAACCAATGCAAGCCAGACCTAACAGGTTTACATATGCTGGAGCAGACTCTACAGAAAATGTTGTCTGCGATCTCGAGTGGTTCTTTTGATGATGGCCAGTATATTGAAGAATATATCATAGCTCACTTTAAGGCAAATGAATCCATTGCGGAAACTTGCAGGTCTGCACTTCTGAAAGAGTTTAGTGCCAACATCCACCGTGCCAAATCCAAATTTGAAACTTTTTTTCATGTGACGGGAAGAATTTGATTGGCTGCCCATTTTCACATCATAGGTGTATTGCACTACTATTTTGAAAATGGTAAAATCGGAAGTGAGACAGTCTTGATTCTGTAGAAGTTTTTATGGTAATGGAATTTCATGTACCCTGGTTGGATGAAGTAACTTTGACTTCGAAGTTTTCGGTTTTTTTTCATCGTGTCATCGATTATTTATGCTATATATAATCTCTACGTTCTGTTTGTTATGATATTATTGTTGAATTAACTTTCGAACTTCATGCATGATTTTATTACGAGCGGATATGGAAAGCAATTAAAGATTTAAAATCAGTTTTTATGGAGTGGAATTAACTTTTTTAATTTTAGGTTATATTAATTTATGGAGATTTTTTAAAATTTTAAAATTATTAAGTAGGTTTTGGTTTTTTTTAATATTTTTTTATTAAAAAAATAAAATATATATATATATTTTAATTTTCTTTTCTTGTATTCAATACTAATAAGAAAGATAAAAAGAATCCCATAAATCTATTATTTATTTATAAATTTTTTGGTTGTTGTTTTAATCCATTTCGATAGACATTAAACATTAATATGATATATGATGAAAAATTAAAGTAAAATTTGTAATGAAGTTTGAAATGCCATGTTCTTATTCATAAAGAGATTGGTATCCAAAAAGAGGATTTTACCATATTTTTCCTGAAAAAGTATCTCATTTAAAAGAGCACTTGTCATTTGATTTAACTCTTAATCATGGTAAAATTAGTTTGGGAGAAGGAAAAGGTTATGTCCCTTACATATGTACCCATTGCCAACAATATTTTAGTGAAGAGTCATCATAAACCTAAAACATAAGGAATTTTCTGGGAAGTGTTCATAGTGCCATAACTTAGCTAAATTATTGGTGCCCCAACCAACATCCTGAAACATAGTGTTGGTTTAGTCCTTGATAAGCACCATAAAAAATTAAAAAACTTTAACTATAATTTGTATTGGTCATTAACTTCCCAATTTACCTTGACATATTATGTGTGTGTCTCTCTCTATAAATATTATAGTCTATTTTTTTTTTAAAGAAACGGGTAGCATTTATACTATAGTCTATTTTTTTTAAGAAATAGGTAGCATTTTCATTATGTAATCTGGAAAAGGGCTAGGTCCCTTACAATCTTGGAGAACAAGCTCTCAAAAATATTCATCGATTTAAATTGAAGAAGGACCCTATTGCTACCAACCTTATTTACATATGAGCTTTGTACATAGCATATACCGTAAACTTACAAAAAAAACTCAAAAAGAAACAACTACACACTACTACTAGGGTCAATTTCTCCTGAAGCTTCTTCCGTAGTTGTAACCAATTCTTCAACACTGCCCACTCCAAGTTCCAAGTCCCAACCAGCAGCAATGTCCGCAACACCAACAACTTTAGGGACCAGATCGTCACTAAATCTGAGGACTTCCTTTAACACCCTAACTGTTGCAGTCTCCACTTTTATTTCAATGTTATCCAACTTTTGTTGTAGACTCATCATGTCAATGCACAGACTTTCCATGGTCTTTTGTTGTATTTCCATGTCTTTGTCAAGTCCTGAAAACTGGGCGTACAAAACTGCCATGTTTTCATTGATCTCCTTAACAATTTCCTTTACCACCTGCTTGCATGGATTGTCTACCAAACCTTCTATATTCCTAGAGCATCTCGACCATGTTTCGCCACCACTATCATTTCTCACAGAAGCCATCTTCGTGGCGACTCTACCTTGTGTTGACAAAATCCTTTGATTTATCGTTCATAACCAACTGCTATAAATAATGGCCTCATTAATTATGACATTCTTTCCCATCTTGTCCTTCATAAATGTGAGGCGTTTCAGCATCTTGGCATAGCAGCTACCGTCCATCTCCTCCACCACCAAAACTAGCCTAGAGCGAAATATGATGGTACTTGCCTCCCTCACGAATGTAACTATATTAAAGCACCAGGTAAATAACCAAGGACGCATTGCCCACTTGTCATCTCACATGACCTTTGTTCTACAGCTGCCACACCTGTTCCATAACTCCTTACCAACCACCCCAGCTCCCAACACACTACAAAGGGTCATCAGGGATATAACCTTATTAACTACCAATTTGATATGTTGCAGACACATACCCCATCTATACAACGTCGCCCTGGAGAAGTCAATATGAATCAAGGAATGTGATATATTTTAACAGAGTGACTGATACTTAAGAATCCTTGCCCCAAGACCACCCCGATGTTGCCTTGCATATTTTCCATCTAGTTGTTAGCCCGCAACACATGCAACATATCAACGTTTTCAATTTTTTTAATAAATAATTTATCCTAGTAATTATTAAAGAGGATTCAGCTTCAAGGAGGTTCTCATTCTCAGAGAGGTTCAAACATTTTTGAATTACCGTCATAGAGTCACCAACGATAATCAAGTTTTTGATACCATAAGCCATGCAAATATTCAAACCCTGCCAAAGGGAGAGAGCTTCAGCTTGATTGTTCGACGCACTGCCTAGTCCCCATGCAAACTTTATTTTTGTTTTTTCTTCGAGGTTTACTATTACTCCTCCCGCTCCAACCTCCCCGATAAATATTATAGTTGATTACCACCAATAGAAACCTTATATGTTGGGGATTGAACTGGTTAAACCAATGACCAATGTAATGTAACCATAGTCCCCAAAGAGCCAGCAAGAGAATGACTCGATGTGCCTTGAGATTAGGCCAAGTAAACCAAATAGAAAAATAAAATTTAATAGTATTGGCTACCCCAACCTTCCATATACATGTCCGCCACGAGATTAGTAAGCCTTAAACATGTAATGTACCTAGACAGAATAATGAAAAGTACCTAGAGTAGTACCTAAGGCAATAATGAATGTAATGTGACCAAAAAAATGAAATAGGTCAATTATGTAATTAAAAAGAAATAATGTCATATTAAGGGATTGTATTTGGAATACACCAAGAGAAATTGATGTGGAAATATAAATACATGAGTATCATGGTATCAGAGGCATGTTATATAATATTTTCTTGTAGCAAGAATGGCTTGTAAAGTGATTCCTTTCATATAGGCAATTTGATGGCTTTACCCTACTGGTTCTTCTCTCTATAATCTTAGTGTTATTCATAGTGAATGCTTTGGTATATTTGATGTTTAGGGTTTATTTTGAAAGCTTTATGGTGGATCAATCTTTTATATATTTAAAGTTTCACTACAAGTGGAATGAGAGTGCTTTATAGGGTGTGAAGTGGTAGAGTTATTTGTTGATATTTCACAAAAAAAATGACAAATATTTAGATGGATTTATGAAATATTCTATGTATAATTTGGAGAATCTAATCTAATAATCAAATTTCTCTAAAACAACCCAATTAAAAAAAATGTCAAAAATAGTGTTAAGTGAAGCTATCAACAATTTAATATATATATATCTATCTATCTATCTATATATATATATATATATATATATATATATATATATATATATATATATATATATAATTTGCGAAGACCACAAATTTCATATATTGGATATTTCATTCAAATCAATGCTAATAAATTTAGAAAAGTTGTGGCATTTCTTAATTGGGGTCATAATAGAAAATTCGAAGAGTACACTGAAAGTTATAATAATTTTACCTTTCTAACCTCAAAACCTAACTATAAAAAAGAACTACATTGAAAAATAAGTGATTCTCTTTGAAACCCTAGTTTTATTTTTGGATAAATGTTTGTAAATGATATCTTTTACATAAAAATATGGTGCTCTTGGTATTGAAGGATACTTAAAAAACTATAGTGAGTATGGGGAAAAGTTGAAAATTATTCTTCATGATGTCTTACAAGACAATGTGGTCAAAGGGTGGGATTTCCTTAAGCATGAGATAGTAATGGAATTCCTTTTTTTTTGTAAATAATATTTTTTCTATTAGATTGATACGAGATTACATAATACCAAAATCCCTTTTCTATGGTCTGCTAGATTTGAAATCAAAACAATGAAAAAATAAATGTTTTCCATCCTAAATATCCATATACTAACTAGATACATGCACAAATATTTATTGACCAAGACTTCATTATGCAATACTTAAATCCACATTATTGGTATATTCCAAATGAAGTAGAAAAACCATAAGTTAATTGAAACCATCAAGAGGTCATGGAAATATCAATTGTGCCTAGGATTTCTAGATTGACTAGAGGTACATGATTTGGTTTATTGTGAAGTTTCTCCTCAATGCTAGCTTGTCCTTCATGTTCTTCCACCCACAATGTGGTTTTTGATCTTTACTTATCACCTTGATAAGTCCTAATCTCCAATCCTCCAATAAGTGGGTGTTCTAGCTTGTCGAAATATGAAGGTGAATGTCAAAAGGCACATTATCTTATTACATTTTCTCTTGACATGAGACGGAAAAATGACTAGAATCATATGGATAAGATGGTTAATATGTGTGATATATTTTTCCAATCTCCAATTGTGGTAAATTTATTTTGGAGAAGCTCTATTAGTCAAGTTATTTACTTTTGAGATGATCAAGAATCACCCTCCACAATCAACTTAAAGTTTCCATGTTTTGAAGTGATAATAAGGCTAGTATCTAGGGCTACAAGTTTGGTTGCATTGTTACTTCAATGTCCCATACTATCTATGAATAAAAACACCAGTTTCTCATGGTTGTCATGGAGGATTCCTCTAAGACCAACAATGATTTGGATTGGATCATTATATTTTTTTTCATCCATCTCAATGGTTTCAGATTAGAAAAAGTGGAGTAATCGAGCTCACAAGACCATTTGTACCTGCGGGACCTAGTTTGGAAAATTAGGGTTTGAAATTTTCTAGGAGAATTTTGAGGCATCAAACGACATTTTTTTGGGGTAAAAAATTGTTTATTAAGCAGGCACTTTTTTTCCCATTCTACACACAGAGACATTTCTAACAATGTAAGAATTGTTTCAATCGAAGTCTGTATGCAAAATTTATGCCACTCATAAGTTGACATTCTTGTTTTCACCACCATAATGTGAGAAGATGGCACATTAGCCCCCATTATTCATAAAAAGGGGACTAGCCACATGATTATGGTGAAGAAGACTCTAAAAGGGTCCATATTGTAACTCTTGTTAAGAGTTTAAGTAGTAAAACATAACCACTAGTAGGCTATCGAGCTTTGTTATAACCGGGCCACTAGAAGGAAAAGGGGTTCCATTCTTTCAAGCGCATTTGTTCCATAGATGAGAAAAAATAATCAAGAGGGGTATGAGATAGAGCACATAGAGAGGATTTGTGCACTTATTATTTCATGAGCCACATGTCATATTTATTTGTACTCACAACAATTTTCTATTCAAAGAAAGAGAGAAGAATCACCTTAGATTCAAGCTTGGTTTTCTCCCGAAAGGGTTTCCCAAGTCATATATTATGTCAAATCGTGGTTTATGATTTTTTATTTCATTGTTCTCTACTTTCAGCATGGTTTTAATTTGCAATAATAATAATAATAATCTATAGATCCAGAAATCTAAAGAGAAATAAAACCCTAATACTGTAGATTTCATATTTTTAAATATAGTTTTATTAGATCTATTGTGACAATTTGTCTGATGGAATATCCACAATAGTTTACAGATCATATTGGTATTAGATCAAGTTTCTTTAGATATATTGTGAAGATTTGCAAAACCCTAATGATGGTGGTCAAATTTGTAATGACCTTAGTGATCTTGCAAAGGAAAGGTTACCCCAGCTTGAAGAATAAGTTGTACATATAAGTCGTAATATTAATCTCCTCATTTCAGCCCTAAGTAACAAGCTTGACATATTTGGAGAATATGGGTGTTCCAATGCAGAGGACATATTAGAGGGGAAATCAGGAGATCGAGAAGAAACAAGGAACCAGCAAAAGAAAGGACTCAAAAGAGATCACCCTAGTTCAAGTGCCATGAATTATTCATAGTCCCTGTTCAAAATGGAAGTGAAGGTCAATATCAAGTTATACCAAGATGAGATCAACACTCTAAAGCTAAATCATTGGTTGCAACAATTAGAAGTTTATTTCATTGTCCGTCATGTTTAGGAAGAATAAAATATCTCATTTTTGTAGCTAAAATTAGAGGGCCATGCCCTCACTTGGTAGGAAAGCCCCATGAAGACCTTGAGGTTGGAGGATAACCTCCACTAACTAAGTGGGACATTAAAACCCTCATAAAGTCACAATTTAAAATTATTGGTTATGTAGAGGACCAATGGATCTAATGGTACTACTTTAGGAAAAAGCAAGGGCATAACATCCAAGAGTACACAACAGAGTTTAGAAAGATGGACATAATGTTAGGTATCTCACCAAAGAACCCATATGTAATCCTTAAGTATCTAAGGGGTATACATAGCCATATACGAAAGCAAGTGATGTTGTTCAAGCTTAGATCGATGGATGAGGCTTGTGTATAGGAATAATACCTAGAGAACACAGGCCTGAAGAAAGGGTAATCAAGTGGATCCAAGCAGAAGGAGCAACACAACACTTCTATGGAGGGGAAGAAGAAGTTGAGAGGGGGAAAAGTTAAAAAAAATGACAACCACAACACACCATTGCAAATATCCCAGCAACAATTGCAATATTGACTTCCATACACTATAAGAAAAAAGGTCACTGGTGAGAGTCATGCCTGTGACGGACGCATATGGTGATGGTCTTTAAAAAAGCATTGTTGTAAGTTTATATAGTGATGGTCCTTTAAGTTTTGTCACCAAAGCCATTTTCAATGACACTTTTGGTGAGGGTCGTTAAAGGCTCATCACTAATTCTCTCTTTGGTGACAATTTTGGTGAGGGTCGTTAAAGGCCCATCACTAATTCTCTCTTTGGTGACACTTCTAATGACGATCTTTTATTGACCCTCACCGATGCTCCGTTTGGTTACTTTTGGTGACGGTCAAAAAATGTTCGTCATCATTGATCATTCCAATGAGTTTTTGATGACGCTTCATGCTTGTGATGGACCTTTAAGGTACGTCACCAATGTCACATATGGTGATGGTCTTTAAAAAAACGTTGTTGTAAGTGTATATCATGATGGTACTTTAAGGTTTGTCACTAAAGCCATTTTCAATGACACTTTTGGTGAGGGTTGTTAAAGGCACGTCACTAATTCTCTCTTTGGTGACACTTTTGGTGAGGGGCGTTAAAGGTCCATCACTAATTCTCTCTTTGGTGACACTTCTAGTGACGATCTTTTATTGACCCTCACCAATACTTTTTTTGGTTACTTTTGGTGACAGTTAAAAAATGTTCGTCATCATTGATCATTCTAATGAGTTTTTTATGACGCTATGTACCTATTACTATATTTTTTGTCAAAAGATAGCTATTTAAGACCATTGTTGTGGAGTATTTTTCATAATGTGTCCAAGGTCACAGTGGTTATAGTCAGTCAATTTGTTAAGAAGTAATTAGTGAGTATAATTTCCCTCAGGTCATAAGAATATAGTTTTCCTATGAGTCAACACTTGATTCATCTCTTTTAGGTTTATTATCTTCCTTTCAATAAAGTTCCACTAGTATGTGTAGGAACTATATTATTTAATACATAATCAAGCTCTATCAATTCTATTAATGAGAGATACCTAGCACTCCTTAACACTCATGGCACACTTTAACATGCTTTGGGATAGTACATTAACATTCCTTAGCACCTCGCATGTCTTGGAACATCTTTGTACCTGGAACATCTTTTTACCTAGAACATCTTGCCATGAGTAGGACACCCAAGCACATGTTGGCATGCCCTAGCATAGCATAGCACTCCCCTATCATGTGTTGGCATGCCTTGTAATCCCTAGCATGCCTTGGAACACCTTCGCATAATATTGCATTGACAAACATTAACACTTGGCACACATTAGCACTTGGCATGTATTGGAACATATTATTAGTGTTCCTAGCATGCCCCTTTTGTAAAAGATAAAGTCATGACTTATTAACCCTCTTATGTGTTCATTTCCTTACATTTTAGCTTGGTTATTCCTTTTGTTGCCTTGAAACTCCTTGACGCATATTGGCATACTCTGGCACCTTGCACATCATAGCATGTCTTAGCACCTGGCATGCCTTCGCACTATTTGGCACATGTTAGCACACCCCGGAACTACCTAGCACACTCTAGCACTTCTTGACATGCCCTGATATTTCTTGGCATTCCTTACCCATTCTTAGCATACCTTGTCACTCCCTCCTTGGCATGACAACTAGCACTCATGACACTCCCCGACACACCCTCATATTCATTCACTTCCATGCATTTTGACCTAGTGCTCCCTTATGTTTTCCTAGTACTCCCTAACACCCCTCAACATGCATTGGCACTCTCTAGCACACCTTAGCACTCTTTCATATGCTATGCCACTTCATAGCATGCATCACACTCCCTGATGCACATTGGCACTTGGCACGTGTTGGAATTTGGCAAGTCTTAGCATGTTTGGCATGCATTGAGATGACTTGGTATGCTTTGGCATAGTTTAATATTAAATTTATTTGAGATCAATTATTTGAAACTAGATGAGAAGAAACAAAGAAATATTTGGCACTTAGAATGCATTAACACTTGGCACTTGGCACCTATTGGCACCTAGTGTTGGTGTGCCTAGAATGCCCCTCATGGAAAAGGTAAATTGATGACTTATTAACCCTATTATGTGCCCATTTCCTTGCAGTTTAACTTGTTCCTCCCTTTTGTTGCCTTGACAGTCCCTGGCATGCATTGTCACACTGTTGTACATCTTGGCATGCCTTAGCACTTAGCACATCTTAGCTTGTTTTACATGTCTTCATACTATCTGGCACATGTTAGCATGCCCTATCATTCCCTAACACACGTTGGCAGTAATGACCTCACAACTAGCATTACATTTTTCCATGACTTGGGAACCTTACATTCACTAGAACACCTTGGCACTCCCTAGTTGTCATGCCCTCTATTATTCTCCACAATGTCCTAGGCTAATGAGGAGAATGACGGAGGTAACCACAGACCAAGCTTTTAGTTTGGTAGCTAGCCCTACCAAACTAGAGAGGGATCTCTCTATGAAATCATAGCCAAGAGATGACTGGAATGTAAATTATTTTAGGCTAGATAGCTAGGCTCAGGTGGGTTTTGGAAAATTTAGGGTTTTGTTGCTAGATAAGGGAGAAAAACCAGGTAGCTAGGTCAAAGGATCAAAGGGTTACAACAACAAATATATAAAGGAGCAAGGTATCATTACTTTTGTGATGGATCTTAGGGTTTTTTGGTGTAGTGTAGTGTTTAGAAGAAGTAAAATGTCTTAATGAGCATGAAACATGAATTCATTAAGCAAGAAAGAAAGTAACACATAATGATTTTTCCATCAAAATAGAGCTTTATGCAAAGAATTATGTTTATAAACTGTAAGGAAAACCATTGATGAATTGATGAATGGAAAGAGAAGATGAATATCTTTCATATAAATCTATATCAAAGAAAAAGTAACATCACAAACTTACTGCACATGAATTCCTAGATAATAGCTGCAAACTCTGTCCTTTGATTTCCAGAAAATGTCTAATTACAAGCTGCAATAGTTATCTCCTCTGAAATCCAACCCATTTTATCATTGAAAAATGGATACATAAAGACCAAAACAACATCTCCCCACTCTGAGGGGTCGAATCCATGACTCTAGGAACTGTTCCATGAGGTGTTCTAACCAAACCCCAATGTCTAGGGAAGTTAAAAACAACTTCTACAATTAACTTTGACTCCAACCTCTCTCATAAATGAGGTCAAATTTACATCAAAACAGCTTACAAAGACTAACCACCCATCATTTACATTTACTTTTACCCCTCACATTCATCTACTTCACCCTTTTTACTTTTACCAAATTCAAACTAGGAATTACAAAAAATTACACAATGAAAATTTTAGGAAAATCTCACAAATTTCCAGGTGCACAGTGTGCTATTAGAGCCCATTTTTGAGTGCCTTTCTGAAGTCCAAATCCAGATCTGAATCATGTTCTGGAAATCTGGGAGAGTGTATATTTATTTAGAGTATTTTTTCACTCAAAAAGGAGCCATTTTTGGCTGAGATACGACCATTCTCCCAAGGTGTCTCCAAGTGCACAACGAAATGGAAAAAGAGGGGCAGAAAGGTGATTTTTGGCCACTTTTTTGCAAATTTCTCAAAAACTGAACCCCAAACCAAGAAAGTGGGAAAGTGGGTTTTGAGAGGGGGTCATAAGCTTTCAAAAAATTCTTATTTTCCATCATTTGGAGGCCTGAGGAAGAAGTGCAGCGTGAGCTCGCTCCGCTCCTAAACAGGAAATTGCCAAAAAATTGCAAGTCTGCACTAGTCTACATGAAAACACAAAATTTTATCCAAATCCTCCCAAAATTTGTCTACAGATGTGTGATGAGGTATGTTATGCAATATTGGATGCATCAGCAAGCAAATCTAACTTACCCTTCTCCTCTTGGTTGATTAGGATTTCCTCGAGTTTTTAACTTTTTCCTTCAACTGCTTGATTTTGACCTTGGCAACTTGATTCCATGTGTAATAATGGATGGCCATTTTCTTTTGAAAATTGTTATCCCTATTGGCCTTCTCAAGGATCTTATCAAGGTGGAAATTGACTTTGTCAAGTCAAAAATCCCTATCCTCATTTATTTCCATGGCAATCCTATCTTCAAAGGTCAATTCTTCCATTGGTGGCTTTTGTTCTCTCTCCCTCTGAAGTGCCTTCCTAAGACCCATTGTCCTTGGTCTCTTCCTTGCCACATTTCCTTCATGCTACTCAGTTTCCCCATGTTCCACCACTTCCTTTCCTTTCATATCTTGTTTCTTGGCTTTGAATCTCTCTTTATCCATGACTAACTATTTTGCCTTAAGTTGACTATTTTCTTGCTCAAGGAATGAAATGATGAATTTGGCCCTTTCCAAATTGTCCTTGAGCTCCATGATCTAAGAATCCTTCTATTTGATGACTTGTTTTAGGGTTTGATGCTCATCATGTGCCTCCAAGTCAACTAGGTCAAAGTCATGCTCAATGGGCTCCTCATCATGCAAAGAAGCCTCATGATGTGATGGTGATCCTTGTTTTGCTGATGTAGTAGGCTTGGCCCCTTCCTCATGTTGAGGAGAAAACACAAGCCTTCTGCCTTTCTAATATGTCTTGGTCACATCAGGCCTAGGTGCCTTGGAAACCTCATCATGTTTGCTTGATGACTCCACCTCCATGGGATGTACTTACATGGTTTGGTGCTAGCTTGGTGAAGTGGTTATATGCGTTTTCAAGGCTGCCTCAATGAAGGTGTCCCATGTCATGTTCTTCTCTGTCACCTGATAGAGTACTATAACCTTTATTAGGCTATGGTGAAAGAGGTTGGGATACTACACTTTTCCTTTCAATTGTACGCTTTCAAATATTTTGGTTGGGCTCCTGTACAAATAACTGGACAAATTTAGAGACTTGGTAGCTATAAAGTGCATGAGCAGTCTTATGTGGTATTGATATAGCTTGGAAAATCTTCCCTCACATGTGAAGAACTTCACATCAACCTTCATCAATGGTGTGTATCTCTCCAACAAGTATCTGAATGGGAAAACATGTGAGTGAGCTCCTTTGTATTGAGATTTCAAGTAGGATTTGTACTCTTCTAGGTCTAGGTTCATGATTTTGAACCAATTTTCACCATGGTTTGGTATGCCTGTAGCTTAAGAGATGGAATCCACTGAAAACATGAAATTAGTCCCTGTAATGGTGATCTTGTCTTCCTTCAAGGTGATGGAAAATATACCTGTGATATGCTCATGGTAACCTACTTCCTGCACTCTTTGACAAAACCCTAAACAATTGACATCTTCAAAGCATTTCATGAAAAAATGGGGAGGAGGTGATTTCATTGTAATTAGAGGGCTCAAACCTCAATATATTTCCCCCATTATTGTACCTCCTCTTCTCTGATGGTGATGAGTCAGGCTCCATACTTCAAACCCAAGGTGAAAGGCAAGAAAAAATAGTGAAATTTGTTGTTGTGAGGGAGTGAGGTGGTATGATGGACTTAGGAGTTGCCTAAATTTGTAAGGAATTTTAGGAGGGTAGGGGATGATGTTAGTGAGTAGGGGAAAAAGGAATTTTTGGAAATGAGTGAGGGGAGGGGGTGGAAAAGGCAAAAACACAAGCCTATCCTAGAAAGAGATAAGGTAGATTAGGGTTTAGAGGAAAATGATAGAAAATGAGGGGATAAGGATTTGTGATGGATGGAAATGGTGTATTAAGTAAAAACAGAGGTGTAGGGACAAGGAATCTATGGTTTAGGGGTAGAAACTCATCATTTGAGGATCAAAATCATGAAAATCATGTAAACCCTAGAAGAAGTATTTGATCATTTTCTTGACATCTAAGTCAAAGGAGGGAATGAAAATTATTAAACTTACTTGTTATAGGGCTTGGAGGATGAAATGACTGAAGAGGAGCTTTGAAAAATGAATTTTGGTGGTCAAACAATAATTTTGGACAACTCCGCCCCATGCGCAGTGAAGGCTTCATGTGTGCAGCGTGTTGTCCAAGTGCACAACAAGAGTCAATTTTTGCCAGTGAGGGCTATGGAATCACAATTTTTTGCAAAGGATAGGGGGGGGCTCAATGCTAGGATGGTAGAAAAGTGAAAATGAGTGTGAATGAGCTCCTCGATGTGCTTTTTTAATTTTCTTTTGGTGTCTAAGTGATTAATGAGGTAGGATGGCCCACCTCACCAATTCACTTTCTTTTTGAGTTTTGTAGCCTTAGGACCTCTTCTTGTAAATTTAGAACCTTAGGAAAATTATTACATCTAAAAGCATAAATTAAATTTGAAATCAAGTGTTATTGAACAAATTTACCTATTGCTACTCCTCATTTTCTAGATTTATACATGAAATGACTGATTTTGTGACCTTAACCCTAATGACCTAATGGTGACATTGAGCTGAATGGATACCATGATGATGTGACTGAAGTGACCGGCATATGAAATTCTTGAGAGACTGGAAATAGCCCTAGACAGACTAGCCAGTGACCAAATTTTTATTTGAAGACTCACTGAAATGACAAAAAATTGACTTGACACCATAACAACACCTTGTAAGAGTATATTTGATCATTGGTGACAGGATGAACTAAATGACACTAACACCCTCATAGATAACCTTACATTTTTTGCGACTAGGGAACCCAACCAATTCATTAGCAAAACAATATTGTGCCCAACCCAAAGTATCCCTTCCTTTGAAATTGCTTTGTCCTTGCCTTATCATAACCATAGGCTTACCTCTTGCAAGTCCTATTATGAACTTCTCCTAAACACTTCATCCTTGGGACACTTGGAATTCACTCACACTCCTTGGCACACCCTCTTATTTGTTCATTTCCAAGCATTTTGACCTAGTTCTCCCTTGTGTTCCCCTAAATCTCCCTAACACTCCTCACCATCCATTGACATTGTCGGCCATGTGTTAGCACACCTTTCCATTCCTTGGCATGCCCTAGCACTCCTTAGATATCATGCCCTCACAACTACCCTTACCTTTTTTTAGACTTGGCCAAAACCCAACCAAGTCCTGCCCCGACTACAACAACTTAACCAAGTTATAGTTACTACAACTAGACTATGCCTTGTTCACCTAAGAAATTCTTATAACACATATTAGGCTACTCATGTCCAATCTCAACTCATCCCACTTAACAAGTTACCAATTCAAGGCTCACATCCAACCATGGCCATAAAACAACTAAGAAACACAGTTTACATCTTGACATGCCATAACACATGGCACGTCTAACAATCCCTTAGCCCTATGTGGCGTGTGTTAGAATCCCCTACATTTCTTGGCATGCTTTGCACTCCCTAGCACACCCTAGCACTCTCTGACATGCCTTGGCACTCTAGCATGCCTTGGCACTACCTAACATATAACCTTGTCACTCCCTCCTTAGAAAACTTGGAACTCATTGACACTCCCTATCACACACTCTTATCTCTTCATTTCCATGCATTTTGAAGTAGTTCTCCCTTGTGTTTTTGTGGCACTCCCTAACATTTGCTGGTACGCATTGACACACCCTGGCACATGGCACATCTTGGTATGTTGCCTTGGCACTCTAGCATTCCTTGGCACTACCTAACATATCTTGTCGCTCCCTCCTTACCACACCTAGAACTCATTAACACCCCCTGTCACACACTCTTATTCATTCATTTCTTGGTATTTGAAACTAGTGATCCCTTTTGTTTCCTTGGCACTCCATAACACTCCCTAGCATGCATTGACACACCCTAGCACCTGGCACATCTTGGCATGTTTCCCTAGCCTCTAGCATGCCTTAACACTACCTAACATACCTTGTTACTCCCCCAGCACACCTGTATCTCACTGACACTTCCTGTCACAAACTCTTATTTGTTTATTTGCATGCACTAATTTGACCTAGTGCTCCCTTGTGTTTCCCTGGCACTCCCTAACACATCCTAGCACATGTTGACACACCCTTGAACCTAGCACATCTTGGCTGCATGTCACCCTAGCAATCAAGCATGACTTAGCACAACCTAGCATACCATGTCACTCTCTCCTTAGCACACTTGGAACTCGCTAACACTCCTTGTCACACACTCTTATTCATTCATTTCCATGCATTTTGACCTACTGCTCCCTTATGTTTCTCTGGCACTCCTTAACACTCCTCAGCACGCATTGGCACACCTTGGCACTTGACACATCTTGGTATGCTTCCCTAGCACTCTAGCATTCCTTGGAAGTAATGCATAGCATACCTTGTCACTCACTCCGTAGCACACCTGGAACTCACTGACTATAATGTTCGAAACTAGGAAAAATAGTGCTATGAAAAGTGGACAATAAAAATAACACCATAAAATTAAATCAAACTATCAAACCACAAAACTGTCTAGCATGTGTTAGCGTGCCCTTTCATTCCTTACCACGCCCTGGCACTCCTTTCATGCCCGCACAACTACCCTTACATTTTTTGCAACATGTGAACCCAACAAAATCTTGCCTCAAGTATAACAACAACTTAACTATAACAACAACTGGACCAAGTTACAATTACTACAACTAGACTATGCCTTGTTCACCTAAGAACTTCCTATAACTCATCTTAGGTTACTCATGTATAATTTCAACTTATCCAACTTAACAAGTTATGAAGACAATGCTCACATCCAACCGTGGTCATAAAATTAAACAACTAAGCAACAAATTTTACATCTTGACATGCCATAACAGCTGGCATGCCTAGTAATCCCTTAGCACTATGTAGCACGTGTTAGCATCCCCTACATTTATTTGCATGCTTTGTCACTCCCAAGCACTCCTTGACACTTATCACACCTCGTAATCGTTAGATAACACTCTCTGTCACACTCTTATTCATTCATTTCTATGCATTTGAAACTACTGCTCCCTTGTGTTTCCCTGGAACTTGGCCCTAACACTCCCTAGCATGTGTTGGCGCCACACCGTGATGCCTGGAACTTATTGGAATGCCTTAGCACTTGGAATTTATTGGCATGCCTAAAATTCCTTGGAACTTTCTAGCATGTGTTAGTACTTCCAAGAATTCCCTAGAACACCTTGGCACTCCCTAGCTATCATGACCTCATAGATAGCCTTACTTTTTTTGCGACTTGGGAACCCAACCAAGTCATTGACAAAAAAATGTTGTGCCCATCCCAAATTATCCCTTTGTCTGAAACTAATTCGTACACACCTTATCAAAACCATAGGCTTGCATCCTTCAAGTACTATTATGAACTTATCCTAACACACTTCGTCCTTGGGACACCTAGAATTCACTGACACTCCTTGGCACGCTGCACTCTTATTTGTTCATTTCTAAGCATTTTGACCTAGTTCTCCCTTGTGATGCCTTGGCACTAGCTAGTATACTTTTTCACTCCCTCCTTAGCACACCTGGAACTCGCTGACAATTAATTTCCATGCAGTTTAAATGAGTTCTCCCTTGTGTTTCCCTGGCACTTGGCGCTCACACTCCCTAATATGCATGGATAAGATATTTGCAAAATTTGCCCATATCCTACTATTTAGGGTTTGGTTTTTGACTAACTAAAAATGTTATAACTAAAGATATAATCATAGGATATGATATAAAAATCCTCAAACTTCATTATCCAAATATTTTGGAGGTCAATTGACCATGCCAATCTAGAGGTCCACCAAGTCGAATTTCAAAAAGTTCTAGAACCCTGTCAGCAATTTTGGCTTGGAAAAATTGTGAAACATGGGTCTCAAAGTGCCACCTATAACTCCAAGAAAGTAACTGTTGTGTAACAAATGACAGAGGTTTTTGTTTTTGGGTATGTTATGAACAAAAACCTCCTCTCGTTTTCCAATATACTTCCCCATTTGTTCAAAATCCATTCTTGAAGTTGGTAACACAGAAAGATGACTTGAATGAGGTTTTGAGTCTTTTTGAATAACTTTGAATAAATTTGGAGATGTCCACTACACCCTGGAGCCTTTAAACCATGCAAAAAAAATCATTTTAGCCTCTTCAAACTTGATTCCAAAATTGACCGTCCAGAAGCACAGCGAAAAGAGAAGCAAGGAAGAAAAACTCATATCTCTTTAACCATAACACCTGTGAAAACAATGAAGGAGGTTATTATGCTTGGTTCCATTATTAACTAAAACCTCCTTTTTTTTCCAAAATTAATCTCCATTTGTTCATAACTATCTTTTGAAAATCATTATAAAAACAGAGTTAAAAGCGAAGCAACTCTCTTGTAGCAATTGTATTTTGGGAATATCTACAAAACGGTAAATCCAAATTGGCTGAAATTTTTACATAAAGTTAATATCATAATAATGAAACTCCACAAAAATTTTCATCCCCATTAGAGTCACAAATATCGAGCAAATCCCAAAATGGTTGTAGATGACGATGTCTCATTTCTCGAAAACCGTGCATCATTTTGATCTGAAATTGAGTGGGTGTTTTCATTTCATCCCCATGCATCTCCTGTAACAATTTCATGGAAAATAGGTGTGAGGTTTAAGATATATGATGAGAACATGGTGACTAGGTAAAAGTGTAGCGCAAAAGAGCATCAACTTAGGGGAAGGGAATGAGAGGGAAGGGAGGTACGAAAAATTATGGGGAAAATATGGGGGATAGGTATGGGTGTTAGGAAATTAATAGAAGTTGAATTTATCAAAAATAGTAAGAAAAAGAGGGGAAAAGGTAAAAACACAGACCTAGGGTAAAAGCGCAACATACTTCTAGGGTTTTTGGTAAAATAAGGAAATGAAAATATTTTGATGAGGGGAATGACTAAGAATGGTCAGTGAATGATGATGAAGGAGGTATAAGCTTAAAATGAAGGCATTTGACTCCTGAATGAAGCTATGAACCATGGAAAAGGGAAAGTGTAGCAAAAACCCTAGTAGCAGAATTTTGACTCAATCTCTGAGGAAAGAAGGTGCAAGTATGATTGATAGGGTTTGAATGACCATGATTAATCAAAAGACTCATGAAATATGGAGATAACCTACCATGATGAAATGATCTTCATTTTTGGAGTTGAGGAAAGAAGGTGCAAGTATGATTGATAGGGTTTGACTGACCATGATTAATCAAAAGACTCATGAAATATGGAGATGACCTACCATGATGAAATGATCTTCATTTTTGGAGTGGGAGTAGCAATGACACCTATATAGTGACTCATACTCTTTGCTTTATAACTTGGAAAATTTTGCTAGTATAGACCAAAATTTGACTTTTGACCTTGATTGACTTGAAAGATTAACAAATCCTAATTACTATGGAACATAGGACCCTAAAAGAGACCATATCAAATGTTGATCAATATCACCAAGTTTTATGCACAACCGTCATGCTTCTATACATCGAGTACCCATATGGAAGAGTCCTTATTTCATCTAGTATTTAACCAAGACATACCATGCACATGATTCCAAATATATTTTAGCATCTAACTCTTCCTACCATATCTCTGAATACATGAATTCTACTTTCTAAAGAAGAGCTCTTATCTAAATATGCGCATACCTCTTTCCTTCATTTTTTCATCTAGTGAATTTCTTTCACGAACTGCCTCTTTCTTTGAAGAAAATGTCTATGATGAGGCTCCTTTCTCAAGATGATAAAATACTTCAATTATGCCTTCATATTGCAACTAAACTAGTAAACTTCTTTGATGCTTGCTTCCATAATATGCCAGACTGCATCCACAAACTTCTAGTGGAAAATACTCTTTCCAAGAAATATCAGTAATTCTAGAAATCTATCCCAAAACTTGATTTGAATGCAATTAATGTGTACATCAAATAAGCCACGATCTTCAGATTCTCTGCACCAACATATACGAAGACCGAATCCTTAGATCAAATCATAATCACTAAACTAATTGACTCATACCCACTTAGTTATACGCTCTGGTCAACCAAATTTGTGTTACAGGTCTCTATATAAGAGATTTGGCATGTTGTATTAATTCAAGAATACACCACAAATTTGTACACAATACATAGACTGGACTGAACTATTTCTTGCATTTGATGCCATGGAGATAAGCTTGTGTCTAGATCCTCGAGGTTTATTTTCAACATAACACTTTTCAACACTTTGTCAAGTATGTGAATTCCAAAAAAAATCCTCAGATAGTGCTGGCCTCAGAAATTTATATTAGAAGTTAAGCACCAAAACACTTGAGTGAAACATTGTCATGACAGAGGACTTCACAAGAACAGAATTAGTGTACCCGAGATCGTTCAAAAGTATATGATTTCTGGAACAGAGATTGAATACGGATGTTAGCACTTAGGTCTACAAATTAGTGTGTATGCCAAACAATTGTCGGAGTTAGCAGTATTAACATACAAGTATATAAATTAGTGCTGCATTATATACAAGCCAACTTCCAAAAATTAAGCCATCTTTGCATAGTAGACTTCCCTGGATAAGGGGTCGAGCCATACCACAGATAACATAGAAGTGTGTGTCCAAAAGTATGAAATAGCCCATCAAGTAAATGACCAGATCGAACAAAAGAAAAGAAATAAACCCAAAACAATCATTAAAACTTTGGCCTATCAACTTTAGAATTACATTTAAATTTCAGAACAAGTGAATATATATGTCAACAAGGCCGCATATATTGAATACGTGATAGAGTTGCTTCACGTGTAGTGTATTCTTTCAGGGGGGCCAACAACTCTATCTCTAGGATGATTACTTGGTCGCAGAGACTTGTCATAATTACGTTCACTGCTGCTTGGGCTTGTCCTCAACTTGGCTCTGATACCATGTTAAATTTAGGATCACATGTTCTTTGCTGAAGATAGAAGCTTCAATATCTCATTAGCCCAATTATTAACTCATTAGCTGAGAGATCCCTGTAACTTCTTTATAGAAGATAACCTTTGAAAGGATGACAATCAAGCTTTCCAGAGTTCATATCTGTCTTGTTCACAACTTCAATTGTGAACAAGACTGTAACGATGTCATCAATTTATAGGTATTGTAATGTATCACCATTGCTACTAAGCAGTACCGATGTCATACTTAATGTTGGACCATAAATAGTGGTGAGCTTGAGTTGACATACATAGAATAGTATCACGTACATATAATTGTGAGGGAACCAAGAAAGATCACTTCTCAGGATTCTATTTTTTTTATTTTTTATGATAGCTTCAAATCTTGCTACTTGATGTTGGGTATAGAAGATTTCAGGGAGACTAATTATCCTCAAATTGAGACAGGATTGTCTTGCAAAAATCAAATGCTTCCATTGCTTATGACCAAAAATTTATTGAGGTCTATTTTTGGGATCACAATGAACCTACTGTAAATTAACATCTCCACAGGTTGACTCACCTGATATAAGTAGTTTGAATTGTGAATATATATTTGTGTGTTGATCAAGTCACTGTAGGAAGTGCAAGATTCATACTATCAACACATATTCTTATCACCGCATTAGTCTCCATATATCTTACTTCCCTCATCTAGGAAAGTCGCTGACATTAGAATTTATGAGGTTAAAATAGATTATTGTCCAGAATTTAAGTCAATGTTATGAGCTTTTTTAGGTTTTATTATCCATATGACATATACATCGCTAATACCTTATTCACTGTGTCATGGCTAATATAGGATGACCGAGAATTTCCATTAACAGAGTCTATAGTGCAGGTCTGGAGGACACATACAAGACTTAGATAAGCCATACCTTAGAAAAATACGAGCCTTAAAGAATCACATATAGGTTTGAACATATTTCTTGAGAAGGTGCATATAGAGGCAATATGTAGTCATAGTGAGTTACTGCCACACCATTATAGATTGATTTTGATGAGCCATATACCATAGAAGAATGAATATGCTGAAGATATCATGGTAGAGGTATAACGAGTCATTGCTAATATAGTGATGCCAAATATAGCGATGCCTGTAGCTTGATTTTGAGGAAATAAAATACTGCCTGTAGTGAACCCATAATTTCCAAGGTTAAGTGTGAAAGCCAATTCCTCTCTTAGGTCCATTACCACAATAGGAGGAGTACAAGTAGTTTTGGGTAATGGTTTGGAGGTTCTCCTAAAAAATGGCTTAGATATTGCAACCGTAGGCATTGAACTAAGGATCTAGGTTCACAACTACTTGGAGCCAGACCGGTGTGTGAGGTTGGAGGTTCACAATCACATTCATGCAGTGTTAAGGGTGCAATTTAGTTGATAAGTTAGGGAAAAAGGGTTCCATCTCAGGGATCGGTCACTTGGGGTGGTTGTTCATCCTCTAAGTGATATGTAGTCCCTGAGGGAAGTCAGTAAATTATCAGTTGGTAGGCCCCACTTCCTTAACTGACACTAGGAGGTCAGGTCATGTCATAGTAGCACTCAACTCATGTTTACCCTGGAGAGCTTGTAAAAGTAGCTAAATGTGGGGTGAGGGGTTACAAAGGTTCTCTAAGGAAGGATCAAGATTAGATCAACAACATCAATAACTTATCATTACCAGCATCAAACAACTTGTACCAAATCACCATGGTACTATTCATGCATGCTCTCCCCAAGAGACATCAATCGATGAATGTCTCCTAACCATGGTACCATCATATCCATTAATCAAATCCATGCATGATTTCCATCAATAAGCTCTCTCTTAAGACGAGATCTGAGCTAGTTTCTAGGAGACTCCTATTCAACCCAATAGCCCCTAAAACCATTTTCCTATATTGGTCATTGTACTATACATAGGGATAATAACCCTATACTAGTCATAATACAAGGCACAGGAAAATGTCCATCTTCTTATACTGGTCAACTTACTTGACACATGGATGATATCCCTATACTGGTCAAAGTATAAGAAACATGAAGATGCTCACTAAACCATCCTCCTTATAATAGTCAAGGTACAACACACATTGATAATATCCCTATGCTGGTCAAATTACAAGACATAGAGAGAATGAATTCCCAAGATGTTGTCTAATATGTTAAACTATTCTTACTATATTGGTCACATTGACATAGGGATAATGTCCTTATACTAGTAAAAGTGACTCAGGAAGAATAACATGATCTAGGTAGATCACTACTCTCTTCATTCATTTCAAGTAGATCTCAATCGACATTTCACCAAGCAACGCGAAATCAAGCCTAAGCTACAATTGGATTAACCAGACATGCGTCAGTCTCCAATGAAGAATAGAAATCATGTTAGGGCCAAAGAAATAAAATGGGTTGGCCTTTATTATAGAGATATCATACACAAAGGAGACATTATCATAGATCACAAAGGCTCAAATACATGTTGAATGTTATACAATATGGATGCCACATAGAATTAGATTCATCCCAAGAATTCTCATTATAGATCAGATTAGATTACAAAGATAATACATATCCCAATACCAAGAAAAAAATTTGGACTTCCTCCAAAAGCTTGGATCAAAACTCATAACATTTTTTTGCATGGTTATCACCATAATACATTTTGAAATTATCGCAGAGGAAATCTCAGAAAAGGAGGCTCAGGCTACCACAGATCCATAGATCGAAATCATGTCTCACAACTTAATAAAAATACCTTAGGATTCTCCCATAGATTCTTGGTTAAGCATAATTAGAGTGATATTGAGAACCTTCAAACCTCTGAGATAATTTGTCACAAATATTTTCAGATGCATTCAAATCCGTACATAATTCAGAAGACATTTGCCTTACATAATTCAGAACTCACAAAGATACCAGATAATAGAATTGATCTTGGACTATTGCTTTTGAGATTCAGTTAAAATAATTATAAGAATTTGATCCATCAAAGTGAAGAAGGTTTCTTTTGATTTGACTTCAACTGTAATCAACAAATTTCTAGTTTCACAATGCTCTGATACCATGTTGAAAACCCAAGTAGAATGGGTACAAGGACATTTTTTGAACTACTAATAATTATTTGTGAGATTATTGTAGATTATGTTAATTCTTCTTCTTTATTAAATAAGTATACTTTAGAAATTGAACTGATAGAGCAAGAAATTAAAGATCACAATGCGCAATAACAAGAGACACTGGTGTTTAGGTCATAGACTAGGGAAAAAACCCACAAGGGGAAAACCCAAACAAGTTTTTCCTTAGAGAGATCCTTCAACAAGACATCAAGTCATCGATAATATTGACCATAATATGGCTTCCACAAGTGCTAAGTCTACAATGAAAATTTCAATAAGTAGTCCAACAAGATCCCAACAAAATGAATATCATACCACAATGACAAAGCTCGAATGTCTTCCCTTCAAAGGCTCAAATTTCAGATTGGATACAGCTTTCAGATCACAAGAATAAGAAGTAGATGTCAAACCACCAAACTTCAGATCATAAAAATAATGCACAGATCTCAATCCACTAGACTTTAGATCATAAGAATAATGAGTAAATCCGAACCACCAGGCTTTAGATCACAAGAATAATGAGCATATCTAAATCACCAGAATTTAGATCAAAAGAATAATGAGAAGATCTGGACCACCATACTTCAGATCACAAGAATAATGAACATATTTGAATTACCAAACTTCAGATCACAAGAATAATGAGCAAATATGAACAACCATACTTCATATGAAAAACAATAGCCATAGAACTCAACCTTCAACTTGGATTAGATGAGATATTGGGAGAGATAGAACAAATACCTTCGTCACTTGATATGCCCTTGAACTCTTCCTTGTAGCTCTTAGCATATGAGAACATAAGACATAAGTGTGTAGTCAAATTGCATTGCAAGGAGGATGAATGGAGCTATTTATATAGTCATCATGAGATCAGAATGGGAGCCTTTCTAAGCAAACTGACTTGACCATCTAGAAAGGTTGATCTAATCTGAATGAATGAGTTTCTAGGCAAGCCAACTTAACACATGTGGAGCCACTTGTAATTACAAATAAAATAATATTTTTCTTCTTTTACAAAAATACATTTTAACCAAATCAAAATCATGGAAAACATGCTAATTATAAATATTTTTTTTCCCAAATAGAAAGATAATAAATATTTTTTTATAAAGACCAACCATAACTACAATTTCATCCACCACAAGAAACTCTGCAAAAGCTCCTAACATCCCATGGATAGTGAATTAACTTCATGCAACCACCGTTGAATATGGAATATTTATCCTCATAAAGCCCATCCATGGCTATAATGCGACATTCGTCTACCATATATTGCCATTATAACTTCCGAAATTCCCCTCTAAGTTGACTTATGGACTGATTGTTTTTCCCGAGTTTAGCACATTTGATAACAAGTACTCTACAAGTTCATGTGGGCTTGATTTCATGGTAGCTAGTGACAAGCGCCAGTATTGCAGCAAGAATGTTGCAACTCCTAGGGCTACCAGCTTTACTTTATCAACCCATGGTTTGTACAAACTTGGAGCTGACAGTGTTGTATACACAAGTAAAAGTGATGGTTTTTCTTTTTTTCACTGTTCAACTAGCGAGAGAACACTAGGGTTTTCAAGCCAGACTTCTATGGGTTCAGAAGAGGCTTGATTATTGATGAAAGAAAGAGAAATCTACTCTAGGAGAAAGCTTGTCTACTGCAATAAGGAAAAGGACTCAAATCCAATGCTAAAAACACACCATTTCCTAACTAACTGCTGAGAAACTATGCTTTACAAGAATGCCAAGCTAACATGTATGAAATGCCACTGTCCTAAGCATGAAAGTTCAAAACATCAAACATCACTACTGTGCATGTAAAGGACTTAAATAAATCTGTTTTTTTTATTCTTTTTATGGAAAAACAAGTGTGAAAGCTAATCTCTTTTGGTGATGTGGCAAGTGGCTTAGGGATGCTGGTGGATGGTTGGAAGGTTTGGGAGACCCTTAGGTGACCTTGTGTGGCTTCCTAGAGGTTTTCCCTCAATTCGGCCTCAAAACAAGCCACTACAGGAAAACCTACAGGATGTCCTAAAACCCTACAGGATTCCCTGTATTTCTATAGGATACAGCCGAGAGCAAAACAATGGGTGCTAGAGGTGATGGAAGGCTTAGGGAAGGTGGTTGGTGGATGGAATGGAGTGAGAAAATGCCTAGGATCCAAAACTCAAAACCAAGGTTGGGAGATGGTTGGATTTTCTGAACATGCTTGTAGAAGTTTCCATGTAAAATGATGAAATTGGTGAAGGTCTTAGTGAAAGCAAGGAATGATTATGGATGGATGAAGTTGGAAGGAGGTTGCTTGCTATGAAATATTTCTCTACTTTTGAAATACTTGCACTACATCAAACAATGATATTTGCCCAAAAATCATGTAAACAAGAAGAATTTTAATGAGCTAGAAAAACAGAGTTTAATGAGCTAGCTGTCTACTTCATGCAGGAGGAAAATCTGTAGAATAAAATGAAGTCATTGATGAAATCTACTGTAAGACTGAAAATTGAAGAAATGGTAATTAAATCCTACACTTGCAAACTGATCAAATGTTGGTTCAAGTATAGTAAACTCTAAATTCGATGAGAAAGTAGAAATCTATCCTTTTGGGGCTGCATAGGGGTCCTTTCCTCAAATCATGATCCTTAAAGGAGGAAGTGAGGCCAAGACACCTATTGACAACTTTTTTGTGTTCCTTTTATCCCTTGTAACCTATCATTGAAGTAAAGCACAAATGGAAGCAAAACAAACTAATCAAATCTACACTACTTGCAATAAAATACTTCTAGGGACAATTTAACCAGACGATGAGTGGTTCGCCTTCCCATATTGTTACGTAGGGTGAGTGGTTCACATTCCCCTGCAATACCCTATGATGACATGTGTGTACGGTGAGTGGCTCGCCTTCCCCTACGATTGACACATGCATAGGATGAGTGTTTCACCTTCTCCTATGGCATATGAGAAGGATGAGAGGTTCATCTTCTCCTATTAATGCCCTAGCATACATCCTACCCATGTAGTCCAGGACTCATGGGAAGTACCATATGGCCAATGGGTTGGGAAAAGTGGATAGGGACCTTAGCATTAATTATGTATGCATCGTGTACTATCGTACTCCCTATGTCTAGGATGTATGGTGTTCCGCAACTACCTGATCTGGGAGCAATACTGACTTTTGTCAGTGGAGAGTGGTAAGGTCTTATGACTCACGCTTGATCGATTCTTCTTCATTATTCATATCAGTGTTCAATAGAGAATAGATGAGATGAGATACAAAGATGGTTCATGATGACAGGATGGCATGATGATCGATGATGATGGATGGATTGGCAGGTGGAATTCTCCCTAGTTGAGAAGGAGTGTTAAAATTGGAAGCTAGGGCCAAATTCCACCTTGGGACAACTCATTTGATGGAGATGATGATTGTAGTAAATTCCTATTTTCGAGAGGACCAAAATTGATTTAAAGATCATCTAATTTGGAAAAGCAAAAGTGTGTTTTTGAATTTATGCCCACACATGGGCAAATTGTTCAGGTCAGCCACATCATCATGTAGGCTCATAAAGCCTAATGGACATGACCCTTCACCCTCAATCACTTGTATAAATACAAGTGACTTCTCACCTTATTTGGCATCATCACTCACTCACACATTATTCTCCCTCCTTCTCTCATTAGTTCATACAACTATTGGACAACTTCTCTCTCTCACACGTGTGGAAAGAAGGACGAGTTTCTAGACCAATTGCAGGGCTGAAAATTTCAGGATTAGACCAAGTTTGACCAATGTTGACCAGGGACTCTTTGACCTGTTTTGAATATGATTTTTGGAGGGTGATTTTTGTTTCTTTAGGCTACATTTTTGGGCCCAAAAATCGAGAAGATCTGGGTAGTTTGACCAATACTAACTTTAGGGTTGACTACAACTTTGACAGAAGATTTCAGGACAAAAGTTTGACCAAGTTTGACCATTGAATTTGTGACTATTTTGGGTTGATTTTGACCTCCTATTAAGGATGAGTTTGACCAAGCTTCAAAGAATACATTTTTCTGCTAATTTGACCACCGTTGACTTTCTAGTTAGGGCTGAATTTGACTGTAGATTTGACAGGGTTGTTTTGACTGTAATTTGGCAAGTCAAATTTGAATTTTTGTACTCTCTCTCTGTTGAACATTTGATATAATAATAAAAATAAATGATGAAATGGTTTACCCACATTGGGATTTTTCCCTGGCATCTACCAAATCTGGTGTCCTCTTGTCTTGGCTTGTCTTCTGCATCTTATTTCATGTTCCATCTACTTTTACTGTCAATGTGATTAATGGTTAATGTGATTTCTATTGGAAAACTAAATTGAAATTGTCATTGGGTTGTTGAAGGAACATTAAAATAATTGTGATAAGCATAGAACATACCATTTTTATCTAAAATTAACAATTAACAATCCCAAAAAATGGAGATAAAACTAGAAATTGATAATCTCAATTTATGAGCATTGAAAATCTATAATTGAAGCACAATCCCAAATTAAGATGATAATTAAACCTAACTTGAACCAATGGTGGCTGCTGTGAATTTCAACAGAGGTGGAGCTTACCCTTTTGGCCAATTTACAACTAATAAACATTGCAGGCATCAAAGCCTCTATGAGTTAGCTTGTCACGACTATTGAAAAATCGAGTAGAATGTGTACAAGGACAATTTTTGAACTACTAATAATTATTTGTGAGATTATTAGGGCTTCTATAATTCTTCTTCTTCATCAAATAATTATACTTTGGAAATTCAACTCATAGCAATGGTAAGAAAGTAAAGATCAAAATGCACAATAACAAGAGACATCTGTGTTTAGGTCAAAGACCAGGGGAAAACCCAATCAAGATTTTCCATAGTGAGATCCTTCAACAAGACAACATGACATAGATAATATTGAGCACAAGATGGTTTCCAAAAATTCTAAGTCTCCAATGAAAATGTCAACAAGTAGTCCAATAAAATCCCAACAAGATCAATACCATACCACAGATACAAAGTTCAAATCTCTTCCATTCTGAGGCTCAGACTTCAGATCAAATACAGATTTCAGATGATAAGAATAAGAAGTAGATCTCGAACCACCAAACTTTAGATCACCAAAATAATGAGCAAAACTAAACCATCAGACTTCAGATCACAAGAATAATGAGCAGATCTGAACCACCATACTTCAGATCTCAAGAATAATGAGTAGCTCTGATCCACCATAATTTAAAGCACAAGAATAATGAGAAGATCTAAACCACCAAACTTTAGATCACAAGAATAATGAGAATATTTGAACCACTAGACATCATATGACAAGAATAATGAGAAAATCTAAACCACTAGAATTCAAATCAAAAGAATAATGAGCAGATCTAAATCACCATAGTTCAGATCACAAGAATAATGAGCGGATTTGAACCACCAGATTTTAGATTGCAAGAATTATGAGTAGATTTGAACCACTAGACTTCAGATAACAAATAATAGCCACAAAACTCAACCTTCAACTTGGATTAGATCATATCTTGAGAGAGATAGAATGAATATTCTTCTTTACTTGATATGCCCTTGAACTCTTCCTTGTAGCTCTTTGCATAGGAGAACATACGACAAAATTGTGTAATAAAATTGCATTACAAGGAGGATGAATGAAGCTCTTTATATAGCCAACATGAGATCCAAATGGGTGCCTTTCTAGGAAAACCGACTTGATCATTTAGAAAGGTTGATCTGATTTGAATGAATGAGTTTCTAGGAAAGCCAACTTAGCACATGTGGAGCCACTCATACTTACAAATAAAATAATATGTTTTCTTTTTTACAAAAATACATTTTGACCAAATCAAAAGCATGGAGAACATGCTCATAATATTTTTTTTACCCAAGTTCAAAGATAATAAATAATTTTTTATGAAGACCAACCATAACTACAATTTCAATGCTCCCTCTTAGCTAGGGAGGTATTCATAATCACAGTGAAAATGTCATACATATTGAAAAAAGTTGTAACAACCCCAGGTTAAAGTTTCATGTAATAAAGGATATTAAAGGAAAAAATAATAAGGCCAAGGTCATGGGACACGTATTCCAAGCTTAATGTTGGGTAAAACGCTATAGTGAGCATCACTTGTGGTTTATTATGGCTATGGAAATTTTCAAAGGCACTAGCAAAGGCAAAGAGATAATAATTGACATTTAATTATGAGAAACAAGGAAAATAGGAAAAAATGAAGGTGAAGAGACACAAATTTGCATGCAAGGGAAATTAGAGGAAAAATGAAGGAAAATGAAGAAAAATGGAAAATCAATGATAAAAAGGCATAAGAGAAACATTTCACAACATTTGTTAGTTATAGCTTTAGCTCTCTTACACTCTTGCACACTTAGAGAATTCTTGAAGCACCTTAGCATTCACTTGAATTTGGAAAAAGACAAACAAGCAAGCAAAGGAAGGAAAAGGAAAGCAAAGAGAAAAAAAAGGAAGGTTGGATCAACAACTTCGGCATGAGGATTTTGCAGGTAACAGATTTCATGTGTCATTTCCTAAACGAGGTGTGAATGCATGGTACATGAATTTGTTTATTTGGTTCATTGGTTGTCATTGGCATGGGTTTTTCCTGGTTTGACACCGGTTTTAGGCTTGCCTTGCCATTTCCTGGATATCCATGGTGTGATGGGATTCATTCTTGGTTGAGCTTTGGATTTCCATAAGGTTTTGGAACCTGGTGAGGTGGTCTCACGAAAATCGCAAGGGTTTTGGATGGAGATATTTTTCTCCAAGAAGCCCTCAACAGGTGGGTGGAGACAAGAAAATTCCTCAAGGTATGGTGAATGAATTCTGAGGTATCCAAGTTTGGTTTGGTTTTGTGATCTTGGGACCGGTTTAAATGAGATCAAGGTAGCTTAAGGGTGGGGGTGGTTTAACCTTTGGATTCCCTATTTGACTATTTCTTGGATTATCCCATGAGATCCCACATTCGTGCTTGGAATATGGCATGGGGTTGATTGGCTGAAAGAAGGATTCAGTTCAACCCAATCTATGGTCGTGTGGTATGTGGAAGTCCCTGAATTGGTTGGATTTTTCATTTGTTAATACAAGCTATTTTCCTCTTTATGATTCGTGAACACATGTACTGGTTGTTAAGTGATCTTATAGCTAATTTTTCATGGTTATCATTCTGGTTATATTTTGGTTATATGCATGGTTCTATGATCTGATCAAGCTATGGTTCTTGTTCATGATTTGATAAGTATTTGAATGGTTGATGAATGCATGGGATAATAAGTGTTATTGCAACTAACTTGAGAGGGAATTATACCTTCTTGGTGATTCTCAGATGAGGAATAATAGTTTATGATCATATATGCATTCATGACATGTAACTTATATGTTTGCCATGCTGATTTTTGGGTAGCATCGAATGTGATCTAGCTCTGAAACTTTGTAGAGGGGTTAGAACACATGAGATCTCCAAGACCCAAAATCATTTGGAGAAATTCCACCCGGATTGCATTTTATTAAAATAATTAATATTTTTAATGGGGTTCCTAAGTCTAAACTTAGGAAAATTAAAATATTAATGGGTATTAATGAAAATATGGGTGAGAAGCTTCTAAGAGATGAGGATCGAGTCTAGTTTAATATTAGCCATTGATTAGAGATTAGATCGTGGCTGTTGATTTCTCAGTAGGAAAAGTATAAAGGAAGGCTTGGGGTCAGTTGGAGAACACACACAGTGAGAACAACACTTGAGCTAAATCAAAATTTTGGGGCATGGTTTGTTGAGAATTTCGGAGTGACCTACTAGTGTAGAGAGGGACAGTTCGGAATAGGGACTTTCATCCAAGGTTGAGAATACATAGAAGAGAGACAGAGTAGCACTAGGGAGAGACAACGCAACTCTAGAAAGGGTGATACAGAGGCTGCAGGGTTGACGCAGTCACTTAGAGGTAGCGTTGGGGTTTCTGTGAGGCAGATCAGACAGCAATTCAACAGATCTATTTCTGAGTTGAGAAGGTTGACTGGGAGGGTGACGCAGCTCCTAGAGGAGGTGACATGGTTCCAGTGCAGAGCTGGGAGCAACCATCGCTGCACAACACTGGGGGCAATGCAGTCACTTGTGGGGTTTGTTCATCCAATTGCTGGATTTGCCAAAATATTTCTCTGGATAAAGGTACTTCTATCAGGTTTATTCTCTATTGGGTGAGCTAGATTTGGCACTCAAGTTGTATTCAAAAATCTGCTTAATAATAAAATCCTCATATCTGTTGCACCAGTTTTTCCGCATTGGGTTTTTCCAGGGACGTTTAATCAAAAATAAGTGTGTCCTTTGTGTGCTTGTCTCATTTGTTTTTCAATACTTTATCTATATATTGGTGTAAGATGCAGTGTATTTTCATTAATATTTTCTAAATAATTATGAAAATAACTTGTTAAACTGAAGAACACAAGTAGGTAATGAAAATCAGTTTACTCCATTAGGATTTTTGGTTTGTTAGATTTAGAAATTTTCACATGGTATTAGAGTGTTTTCAGATCAAGGAGGACTGAGGCCATCAATGAAAGGAAAGATGAATATAGTTGTCCCGAGAGATAGTGTAGTTTTAGGCCAAGAGTGCAGAGGAGGGGTGACGCAGTCACCAAGGGAGGCTCATGCAGAGCCTGTGTTAGTATGTTTCAGTAACGTTGATGCTACAGAGGGAAGTGCAATGGTTACTTGTCAGCACAACGACTATTGAGTCTCATTTTTTAGATGTCGTGGCTTGAGGTGCAGTGCAGATTTCATCTGGAGTTATTGGTGGGGTGTTGATTCTATTGGTGTAGAATAGCACCTAATGGGGTAGAAGCAAAGTAGAGGGAATCAGTTCCTCAGAATATTTCTTGCCAAGAAATCTAGATCTGGTGTTGAGAAGAAGCAAATAGAGATCAGAGAGGGGTGGTTCGACAATGGTTGGAAGAAGGATTTCCATGGATGAAATCAAAATTCAGAGGGATCTTTTTCCTTAGAGTATTTCTATTGCCAAAGAAATCCAGATCCGAGTTTTGTTAGGGAAGCAGGGAAAGAGGGAGAAGAGAACCAGTTTGAAATTCATTTGATTTGAGGTGGTTGTTAACAGACTGAGGGATCAGGATAAGTTGGATGGAGCATCCAACTTCGTCATCTGGAAGGCCAGGATCCTGACAGTTTTGGATAAAAATCACATCAAGGATTATGCCTTGAGGACAGTGGTTGTTTCGGTTGATGCTGATCCTCTCAAGAAGTACGAGGATGCTTAGGCAAAATAAAAGTGCATGATATTGGATGGGGTCAAGGATCATGTGATCATGTGATCCCACATATTTATGAGAAAGACACAGCAAGGGAAATGTGGGAGGCCTTAACCACATTCTACAAGGGAACTTTTGTTCAGCGAAAGATGTTTCTTGAGAGTCAACTGAGACAATTTAAGATGCAGAAGGGAGAATAAATCGATCCCTTCCTTATCAGGTTGCAAAGGATTTATTACCATCTAACTTCCATAGGGGCTACACCTAAATGCAGTCACTTATGGTCAGGACTACCCTAAATGCAATCACTTAAGACTAGGAAACCTTTCTCCAAAGCATCTTGGGTAGGGCTTCTCTTCCCAGTTGGGAGGAGATGTGAGCAACTCTTCGACAGGAAGAGATCAGACGGTTGACCAAGGCGGGAAGCAGCAGAAAATGGATCAGAGTCAAGAATGAGGAAGAGGAGGATGTGGCTATCGCATCAATGAGACAGCAAGGGCAGTAAAAGAGAAAGAAAAAGGACATATCCAAAGTCAGATGCTTCAGATGTGGAGAAATGGGTCATTTTGCCACGTAGTACCCTCGGAAGAAGGGAAAAGAAGAAAAGTTTGACTCAAAGGCTACTCCAATGCAAGCTAACAAAGAGGATGATGAGGATTACACCATGAGTGCTCATGCACCTCTAGAGAAGAGGTGGGGCGATATTGAGTTGTAATAAGGAGGACTACACGAGGGGCATGATCCTTGCGGTGCCCAAACTCTTGGATCACATATGGCTACGGGAGCCCTTAATGATAGTAGCAAAATGACGGGAGTCACTTGGTGTGAGGGATGATGGAGCAACAGTGGTAAAGCTAGAGAACCAAAGTTTGAAGTAGCACAGTGGAGTGTTGCAGCATTGCGAAAGGCACAGAGCATATACAACAACAACGCAGTAGCATCAAAGGGGTAGAACATATTAGCAACAGAGGTAGCTTCAACATCAAGGGGCATATAGATTGACTAGCATGTCAACTTTTGGGTGGTTTTCAAGTTGCTTACTTCTCAACAACTGAGTTGCAGTGCAACAACTAGTAGTGGCAGTGCTATGAGCAACATGATGCAGCATATTGAGAGTGAGTTGTAGCGTGGATGCAGCAGTGACAGTGGCAGTGTCATGGGAAGTAGTATAGATTGCAGTAGTGCAGTGGACGAGGGGTAGCGGGCTGAGTATCAACAACGCATAGGATTGATGTCATGGATCAGTGTGATACTTCTATTGTGAAGAATTGCTAGAGCACATTCCTTGCTAGGAGGGAGTGTTGATTTTTGGGTAGCAATGGATGTGCTCTAGCTCGGAAACTTTGTAGAGGGGCTAGAACACATGATATATCCAAGACCCAGAAATCGTTTGGAGAAATTCCACCTGGATTGTATTTTATTAAAATAACTAATATTTTTAATGGGGTTCCTAAGTCTAAACTTAGGAAAATTAAAATATTAATGGGTATTAATGAAAATATGGGGGAGAAGCTTCTAAGAGATGAGGATCAAGTCTAATTTAATCTTAGCCATTGATTAGAGATTAGATCACGACCGTTGATTTCTCAATAGGAAAAGTATAAGGGAAGGCTTGGGCCAGTTGGAGAACACACACAGTGAGAGCAGCACTTGAGCTAAATCGAAATTTTGGGGCGTGGTTTGCTGAGAATTTCGAAGTGAGCTTCTAGTGCAGAGAGGGTAATTTTGGCAGAGGGACTTCCATCCAAGGCTGATAATACATATCAAATAGGTAGAGCAGCACCAAGGAGAGACAACGCAGCTCCAGAAAGCGTGACCCAGAGGTTGGAGGGATGATGCAGTCACTTAGAGGCAGTGCTGGGCTTTCTATGAGGCATATCAGACATCAGTTCAACATATCGATTTTTGAGCTGGGAAGGCTCACTAGGAGGGTGACGCAACACCTATAGGAGGTGACGTGGTTCCAACGCAGAGCTGGGAGCAGCCATCGCTACATAGCACTGGGGACAATGTAGTCACATGTGGGGTTTGTTCATCTAGTTGTTCGATATGCCAAAATATTTGTCTTCGGATAGAGGTACTTCTACCAGGTTTATTCTCTATTGGGTGAGCCGGATTTGGCACCCTAGGTGTATTCGGAAATATGCTTAATAATAAAACCTTCATATCTATTGCACTGATTTTGTCGCATTGGGTTTTTCCATGGACGTTTAGTCCAAAAATAAGTGTGTCCTTTGTGTGGTTGTCTCATTTATTTTTCAGTACTTGTTCTCTATATTGGTGTAGGATGTAGTGTATTTGCATAAATATTTTTTGAATAATTATGAACATAACTTGTTAAACTGAAGAACACAAGTAGGTAATGCAAATCAGTTTACTGCAGTAGGATTTCTAGTTTGTTAGATTCAGAAATTTTCACATACCATGTTTTTGACAAAATGTCTATTGTGTACTAAGCATGTACTGGTTAAGATCTTGATCAATTTTTGGATGGTTGCATTGCTATCTTTACTTTCATGATTCTGGAAAGTTACAAGTAGTTTTGGGTAGGGGTTTGGAGGCTCTCCTAAAAAATGGCTTAGATCTCGCAACCGTAGCCATCGAACTAAGGATCTAGGGTCACAACTACATGGAACCAGGCTTGTGTGTGAGGTTGGAGGTTCACAATCACATTCATGCAGTGTTAAGGGTGCGATTGAGTTTATAAGTTAGGGAAAAAGGGTTCCATCTCATGGATTGGTCACTTGGGGTGGTTGTTCAGCCTCTAAGAGATATGGAGTCCTTGAGGGAAGTCAATAAGTTATCAGTTGGTAGGCCCCACTTCCTTAACTAACACTAGGAGGTCGGGTCATGTCATAGTAGCACTCAACTCATGTTTACCCTAGAGAGCTTGTAAACGTGGCTAAATGTGGGGTGAGGCGTTAGAAAGGTTCTCTAAGGAGGGATCAAGATTAGATCAACATCATCAATATTTATCATTACCAACATCAAACAACTTGTACCAAATCACCATGGTACTATTCATGCATGCTCTCCCCAAGAGACATCAATTGATGAATGTCTCGTAACCATGGTACCATCATATCCATTAATCAAATCCATGCATGATTCCATCAATAAGCTTTCTCTTAAGAAGAGATCTAAGCGAGTTACTAGGAGACTCCTATTCAACCAGGTAGCCTCTAAACCCATTTTCCTATATTGTTCATTGTACTATACATAGGGACAACAACCCTATACTAGTCATAATACAAGACACAGGAAAATTTCCATCTTCTTATACTGGTCAACATACTTGACACATGG
The DNA here is from genome assembly GCA_031772625.1 of Pinus tabuliformis. Classification (NCBI taxonomy): domain Eukaryota; kingdom Viridiplantae; phylum Streptophyta; class Pinopsida; order Pinales; family Pinaceae; genus Pinus; species Pinus tabuliformis. The sequence continues at coordinate 495,808,048 of CM062814.1, read as the reverse complement.
ATGATATCCCTATACTGGTCAAAGTACAAGAAACAAGAAGATGCTCACTAAACCATTCTCCTTATACTAGTCAAGTTACAACACACATTGATAATATCCCTATACTGGTCAAAGTACAAGACATAGAGTGAATGAATGCCCAAGATGTTGTCTAATATGTTAAACCATTATTACTATATTGGTCACATTGACATAGGGATAATGTCCTTATACTAGTCAAAGTGACTCAAGAATAATAACATGATCTAGGTAGATCACTACTCTCTCCATTATCATTTCAAGTAGATCTTAATCGGCCTTTCACCAACCAACACGAAATCGAACCTAAACTACAACTGGATGAACCATACATGCGTCAGTATGCAATGAAGAATAGAAATCATGTTAGGGCCAAAGAAATAAAATGGATTGGCCTTTATTATAGAGATATCATACATAAAGGAGACTTTATCATAGATCACAAAGGCTCAAATACATCTTGAATGTTGTACAATATGGATGCCATATAGAATTGGATTCATCCCAAGAATTCTCACTATAGATCAGATTAGACTACAAAGGTCCCTAGTACTGAGAACAAAATTTGGACTTCATTCAAAAGCTTGGATCAAAACTCATAACATTTTTTTGCAATGGTTATCACCATAATACATTTTGAAATTATTGCAGAGGAAATCTTAGAAAAGGAGGCTTATGCTACCACAGATCCATAGATGCAAATCATGTCTCATGACTTAATAAAAATACCTTAGGATTCTCCTATAGATTCTCGGTTAACCATAATTAGAGTGATATTGAGAACCTTCAAATTTCTGAGATCATTTGTCACAAAGATTTTCAGATGCATTCGAAGCCGTACATAATTCAGAAGACATTTGCTTTACATAATTCAAAAGTCACAGAGATACCAGATAATAGAATTGATCTTGGACTATTGCTTTTGAGATTCAATTAAACTAATTCTAAGAATTTGATATAGCAAAGTGAGTGAAGAAGGTTTCTCTTGATCTAACTTCAACTGTAATACACAACTTTCTAGTTTCACAATGCTCTGATACCATGTTGAAAACCCAAGTAGAATGGGTACAAGGACAATTTTTGAACTACTGATAATTATTTGTGAGATTATTGTAGCTTCTATTAATTCTTCTTCTTAATTAAATAAGTATACTTGAGAAATTTAATTGATAGATCAAGAAAGTAAAGATCACAATGCATAATAACAAGAGACGCAGGTGTTTAGGTTAGAGATTAGGGAAAAAACCCACAAGGGGAAAACCCAAACAATTTTTTCCTTAGAGAGATCCTTCAACAAGAAATCAAGTCATCATAATATTGACCATAATATGGCTTCCACAAGTGCTAAATCTACAATGAAAATGTCACTAAGTAGTCCAACAAGATCCCAACAAAATGAAAACCATACCACAACGAAAGAGCTCGAATCTCTTCCCTTCGGAGGCTCAAACTTCAGATTGGATATAGATTTTAGATCACAAGAATAGGAAGCAGATGTCAAGCCACCAAACTTCAGATCATAAAAATAATGCACAGATCTCGAGCCACCAGACTTTAGATCATAATAATAATGAGTAAATCCGAACCACCAGACTTTAGATCACAAGAATAATGAGCATATCTGAACCACCAGACTTTAGATCACAAGAATAATGAGCAGATATGGACCACCAGACTTCAGATCATAAGAATAATGAGAAAATGTGAACCACCACACTTCATATAAAAAACAATAGCCATAGAACTCGACCTTCAACTTGGATTAGATGAGATCTTGGCAGAGATAGAACAAATACCTTCTTCACTTGATATGCCCTTGAACTCTTCCTTGTAGCTCTTAGCATATGAGAACATAAGACATAAGTGTGTAGTCAAATTGTATTGCAAGGAGGACGAATGGAGCTATTTATATAACCATCATGAGATCAGAATGGGTGCATTTCTAAGCAAATTGACTTGCCCGTCTAGAAAGGTTGATTTGATCCAAATAAATGAGTTTCTAGGCAAGCCAACTTGGTTGTGAAATAAGTCATGGTTTTTGGGCATGTGGTGTTGATAAGCCATGTATTGGGCCATGGTATTTTGAAAAAACCTATTCAAAAGTTAATAACTAAATCAAAAAATAAGAAATTGAATTTTATCATTTTTATTCCTTTAATTTTTTATTATTAATTGAGTCAACGTTTAAATGTTTGAGTCACTTTTAATTTTCTTTTTTTCAATTAAGATGAAATTTAAAATTGTTTACATACTTACATTACACCTACACATCTACCCCATACTGGGTTGTAGAACACCTCTTGACGCAACAATATGTAAAAAAACTCATTAAGAATAGAAATAATAATTAAGATTTGTGTAAAATGAATAGGTTTTTGTTTTTGTTTCTCAAACCACTAGCTTCATCACACCAAAACTAAAATCAACATAACCAAATCATCCAACGTGTACATGAAAAGAGACACTTATGCTATTTCTTTTAAAATTTATAGACATCCACACATGTTATTTTTATAAAGAGTATAATTAAGATTTGTGTAAAATGAATACGTTTTTTGTTTTTGTTTCTCAAACCACTAGATTTATCACACCGAAACTAAAATCAAAATAACCAAATCATCCAACTTGTACATGAAAGGAGACACTTACACTATTTTCTTTTAAAATTTATAGACATCCACACATGTTAATATTATAAAGAGTGCTAGCCATTTAAAATTTGTCACCATGATATGTTTCAAAAGAAAAACCTTATCACTATAACCTTTTTAAAAAGAAATGTGACGTACTTTCCTCTCATGGAAAGAACTAAGGCCCTCAAACACATGTCCTTTGCACTAAAACATCTAGTGGAACTTGAACTACCACTTGAAGGTGAAAGATCCCACAAGGATTGCATATGTCATGGTTAGAGGCAATCTTCACAATGCTCAAGGAGTAAAAGGATCATTTTCTCACATAAGGCTTAGAAGATTTACCATAAGAACTCTTTATTGAGAAAATTAGCTACAAGGACAATTTTAAGCAAATTTTCTCTTATGTGATTTCTACCGAAAGACTTTGCTTAATTCATTATGGATCACAAAAGCCTGAATACAGAAAGGACAATTTTATTAAGCCCTTAGTCAATTCAGCATTATAGGCACTTTCCACTAGATTATCACAATTTGTATACTCCATCACATCAATATCATGGACCTACAAATTAGTTATGGTAAAGCCATGATTTACTAAATTAAGGTTAATCAAACATTTTTTGAACAAGTCAGACCATGATATTGGGATTTCCTTAATATGTTCCTATTTTTAAGGCTTTTTCTTTTATTTTTATTTTTTGCTTCTAACGTTCTTTTGATCAAATTATAAATAAATGAATAAACAATTTAATAAAATATTGTGAATTTCTACTTTATCCATCTATGTTGAATGATGGACCACTTTGAAACAAGTTGACTTAAAATTTTGTATGTGATTTAGTCCGGAAAATACTTGATATAAATAAACTCAAGTTTTTAAAAATCTCTTGATTAAGTGTTATTTTCTTGTTATGTAAACATTTCAATCTAGTCAAATTACATACAAATAAAATTGACATAAAATACAAAAAATAAAAGTGTAAAGAAAATTCAAAAAATATATATATATAATTAATAATGATAATTTTAACTATAAACTTATAAAGTTACTCCCATTTTGACCACTCATGGTATTCTCAACCCATGGTTTTCCCTATGGTATTCTTCTTTAATATAAATTCTCAACCCATGGTTTTCCCCATGGGATTCTTCTTTAATGTAAGTTATTTAAAGGTATAAATTTCCAAAGAATTTTTCAATGAGAATAATAAGAGTCTTGGAGATTCCTCTATTCCTTAAAAAGCTAAATATTGTTTATAATAATGAGAATAATTGGAGTCTTTAATATTTTATCTTTAGAATTATTATAATAGAGCCAACATTATGCATATAATGTTAAAAAGCTTAAATTAAATATAATAATAACTGGCTTAGGTCCATTAGAACTCTGGATATCTAAAGGGATCAAATCTCTTAAGGTGTAAACATGTTTTAGAGGGAAAAATTATTTGATTCCTCTTGGCCCTAGGTAGATCCAGAGTTAAGATGGTTGTAGGCTAGTTTTATTTATTATTAACTCTGGATCTACCAAGCATTGAGAAAGATCAAATCTCTTTTCACTTTAAAAGAAGTTTGCACTTCAAAAGACTTGATCCCTCTTGACTCTTAGTAGATCTAGTGTTAAGATGGATCTAGGCTCATTTAATTATTAATAATTGATCATTATTATAATTATTAATTTTATTTTTATAATTTGACAGCGTCAAAATGTTTACATAACATCACATCACATAACATAACCTTACAAGATCTCTTGCACACTGGGTTGGAGAGTCCCTCTTGACACAATAAAGTTATAATTTAGTTAATTTAATGATTTTTTTACCACACAATAAAATTATAATTTAGTTGATTTTATGATTTTTTTTACCAACTTGACATATATGATGAAGTAAGTGTTTTGATACTTATAATAAACTGATGTTTAACAATGTTTACTAACCTTTTAATTTATATAACTACACTAATTTTAACTAATATCTATCAACTAATTTTAACTAATATCTATCAACTTTTGAACAACATTAACAAAAAAATATATACTATATAAATCTCCAAATTACAACATAATTAAAACATAATTAAAACTACTCTCTTTTCACATTACCAATAAATTATTTAATTTAAAATTGATATTATAAAGAGAGAATCCTATATAAATTAATCTTATGTCACATACCCCGGTAACCTCGCATGTAAAAGTAGGGAGTTAGAATTTTTTTATACAAATTACCACAAGTAATTAACTAATTCATAACTCCTCAATTCATCATTAACCATTACATATAGTATTCATTAGTACATCAAGTAAATTTCCATCAAGACAGCAAGTTACATAACCATTATGTAACCTTTAATCCCACTGTGGTAGTGTAATGACATAAACTGTCTCATGAATCCTTGCATCCATTTCTTGATAACCTTAACCATATTAAATAATCATGTACTAGGACATTATGGTTGTCACATCAAATAAAGAACCATCAACATCAAGGACTCATCATTACCAAACCAACACAAAAGGCAATCACACCATTTGAACACCAATTTACCCTGGAAACCCCGTAGGGTGAAAACCAGCAAACGTTTAATCTTATTATTAAACGCTCGTGAGGGATTTCACCCCTCACTCAATGGCTTATAAGGGATTCCATCCCTTAACCATTGTTATAAAATCATTACAATAAGTTATCATTAAGTTGTCACATAACTAGCTAAAAGCTAATACATTTTCCATGAAACCCTTTTCTTACATACCGCCACATGCAACATTCCTTGTGGCATAATTGTTCTAGCAATGGACAATACTGCAACTTGAACTCATCTGCATGGACCAATAATCCTTTTCCTGCCATAATATTAAACATCACTTTCCTTTGGCACCAACCGCCATCGTTTCCTGTCAATGTAGTTGTCAACAAGCTTTGGCAACAATATTAGATACATTATTAATCATTCATTAAGCAACCTCTAAAAGCAATCTTTTATCATCTACTCATCTGCATGAGCAAGCATGACATACTAATTAACTAGTACATATATTCAAGTAAATTCTTGTTCTACTTGACACAAAGCTTATTCACACTAATGCATATTTCTCTCTAAGAGATCTAACCATTAGTTTTACAAGTCCATATTTCCCTTTGAAACATATAACACATTAGTTATGTTTAAATACAGGTAATAAACTATTGTTTCTGCGCCTTTGCACATGCGTTCCTTTCACATAGTTATTTTTCAAGAAATTAACATAGTTTTTCTAACATATAAAGAACACATTTCCATAACACAATCATTGTTCTTTGAGCATCCATTAGCTTATCTTAATATTCCTTCTTTAATATATGCAATGCATATCCCCTTCTTTAGAACTCTACCATTATTTCATGTAAGCAATTACTTACATCATAACCCCATTTCTCTATCTTCCTATAAGTAAGTTTCTCATGCTTTCCCTTTCAAGAAACTATTAAAGATACCCTATCTTTATGAATAAAAATCAAGAAACCATAACAAGGTGAATCTAACCTCTTATGCGCCAAAATCAAGAAGTCGTTCCTACTCATACATAAAGTATGCATACCTTCCCTAAAAAGAACCTAATGCGGTTATTGAAGGGCTTTGCATCGAGAATTCAAGCTATACATAACGAACAGAGTTTGGTGCTGGCCGAGACCACATTTCAAACTTAAAATTCATAACCATTTCCAATGCAAATATTCCTTTAAATTCTGAACAGTTCCAACATACTATTCATGCAAGATTAGACAATGCACTGAGCATTTACATCACATGTTTATTTCCAGGAAGACTATCGAATGACCCAAACCCAGATCTGTAAATAATTATAACAGAAATCAAGTCGATTCAGGCAGATAAAGTTTCCTACTGCGTGCTAAAATATCCATATCAAATAACACAGCAATAGATAGTAACAAATCTGGAAAACCCGGAACAAAACTTACGAGAACTATCTTCTCAAATTCAATATTGTAATATAATAACATGCACATATTTTAATTCAAGGGAATCGAGCAAGATACTTATCTTTTTCCTGGCAGCCTCCACACCGCATGATCCCGATGTCAAAACCGCTCTTCGATCTTTCTCTTCATTCTGTTACACCACCACGGAGCTCGACGAGGGCCTCACAGGTGAGAAATCACGTACAGAGGGTCCAAAACGATGGTTGAAGTGCAAAGAATTTCCATAAGTACCAATCGTTTCCTCCTCCGGCTCTGTCTTGATATTTTCCCTTTTGAAGATTTATTCCATGCACCGTAGCTGGCAAATATTTATGACTGTCTTCAAGTGGATGTTGCGCATGCACTGGCTCTTGCCCCTGTTCGTCTTGCGTAGTCTCCTTTCCGTTACCAAGCATTTTCCCCAAAAGTTAACCATGGAGCAGATATTCTTCCCATTGCAAAGCACGAGTAATGCGAGAAGGATCAATTCCTTTAAAGGACACGCCTTTTGCTTTTCCTTGTGTTCCTCCACCTTGCAGCCCAGACAATTCTCATAGTACTTAACATCCTTCGTCAGGAGCGGCTCGCTCTGCTCGTCACAACTGGCCATTCTTTCTTCAAGATCAAAAGCTCAGAAAATACTGCGATAAATCGCTAAAATGCGGACCGATTTTCGCAGGTTTCTCGAAGTTTCAGTGAGAATTTCTTTCAGAGACTAAGTAGAATCCTCGCAATCTAGCCTGTTTTCATGGTGTTCAAAGTTTCACTACCGGGTTTGATCGACCGTTGCAGAGGCCGCCCACTCTCTCCACACAAAACATGCATGCAGTGCCTACCGGCTTTCGAAACTGACAGCCGAGTCGACAGCTTCCCCTATTAGACAACATAGCATAACGCCAGAAACAGTTGTCTCCCCTCGTTCAGTTCCATGGAAATCAAGAATCGGTTCAATAACTGATTCGTAAGTTTTTGTAACTTAAAATTACTTTTACTCAGGGTTAGTTACAATAGGGATATTACATACTTCCCCCCTTAACAAGAACACCGTCCTCGGTGTTCATCTCTCGTTGGAACTTTAGATTGTACTCATAGTATAATCATCTAAACCACACAAAATGTGATCCTTCTTCTTTTAAATCAAGATTTCATTCCAAGGAATGACAATACACAAAATAGTAATGTTATAACATAAGAACAATTAATAGTTATAAGCATTCATAACTGTAAAAATATGCAAGTTCTAATTTTCCATTACTTGACTCGTATTCAATGTCACAATATATAAAGACAAATCTCTATATGAACTTACCATTACTTACCAATTACTCTTGAAAACCATGAGTACTTTCACGTAAGAATTTTAATAGTGGTTGGACAACCCATCAACCCTCCATGGTAAGCAATCTTGTAATGTTTGACAAACAAATTCAGTCGCATTTAGTCATAATATTGTGAGTCAAATGAAATACTTTTAACTCGCAATCAGTTGTGCAATGTTAGATGATTTTTTAAATCACAGTACTTTTATAAGCACTTAAGAGCTCATCACTGCTCCACATGCACACTGAATTAACTCTCACTAAAGACATCCACTGAGTACTTCTAAAAGTACCAAAAGAGCACCTAGCTCTCTAATCATCAAAACAGTCAATCACTGCATCAAGCAAAAACTGTCTTAGCTCCCACTAAGATGTTCACAAAATTAATAATACGATAAAGGAATTAAAATTTCCAATTACTCCTTATTGAGCACTAAGCTCATTTCTTGTTAAATGTGCATAACATATTTTACACAACTATATGTAAAATTCATTTTTAACATAACATATAGCTGATTAGTTAATTCCTTTAGCTATGAGACCACAATAGGCTAAAGAATTCCCAACCCATAGGAACTAGTTTCCACAACCAGATCGAGTCATTTTCACATCCAGACAGTTTCTTTGATAGAGACCTTACCAGGTCTAACATGGGATTCCACTGGCCAACCAGCTCAAGAATTCCAATGTCCACATAAAATCTTTTCCCTCATTGAGATAATTTATCTCTAGGGAGAGGAAATCCGGGCAGACAAGTACCATCAACCCCTCCGGGCAGGTAACTGCCATCAACCCAAGGCATTCCAGCCTTTCACAATCCGGGCAGACAAGTACCATCAACCCCTCCGGGCAGGTAACTACCATCAACCCAAGGCATATTCGGGCAGACAAGTACCATCAACCCCTCTGGGCAGGTAATTGCCATCAACCCAACTATCTGCAACTGTCTGGCATGTTAAATTCCTCTATTATTACTCTTTCTCAAAGTAATTTACGTAATGAACCATTTGCAACATTATCATTAACAAAGTAAACATGCATGTACACCATGCATTTACACTTATTCCTCATCATGGGTCCACAACATCTAGATTGATGGGAAACATATCTATCATACATGTTGTATGCATGCAGATTTCCCAAATAACATAATTCGTGCATATCATATAACATCATTCTTTCTCATTTATGATTGCAATTCACATTGCAGTGATGAGTTTTCTTGTTGCCATTAAGCTACCACTACTTAATCCCATCAGCAACGTTAGTTATAAATATGCATCAGTTATCACGTATTCAATTTCCAAGAATTTTCATGCATACAATATTGTCATGTATAAAAGCATATGCAAATATTCATCAATGTATAAATGTCAACAACAGTTGAGTTAATAATATAAACATTTCCAATTTTGCCATAGTCTGTTGTCTTAATCCAAATCGTCATTAATGGAGTATTATCTTACATTTACTATGGCCAGCATTGGCCATGCATCATTAATATAATTAAGCATAATCTCTCTAACATACAAAGAACATAACTCTATATCACAATGACTAATCTTTGTGCATACCATTGCTTATCATATAAGCCCTTCACTAGAATACTCCCATCATTTCATAAAACAAACTACATACCTCTTTCTTAAAGGAAGTCATTTTAACCTCATTCTTCTATCTTCCCTTTCAGGGAATTATTAAAGATATCCATCTTTATGCATAAAAATCAAGATACAGAACAAGATTTTCTTATCCATCCAAAATCAGGAAATCACACAACTCATCTAGCAAGACAATCTCTTCAAAAGATTACTGCCTTCAAGAAAGTTAACATGATTACTTCCTCTATGTACACACAGAGTCATAATTCCAAAGTCACAATAGCTACCATTATGCAACATGTCTTTTCCTAACACAATTACTTTACTTCAATGCACATAGTTCTTTTCATGAAACAAGTAAGGATTTTGTTTCTTGTATGAACACTATTCTAATGTGTCTTTAAAGGAAAGAACCTCTATTTTTTATTTTCAAGAAAACTCTCATAAAATCCTTTATCTTCATACATGAAGTATGCACACTCTTCTAGAATGAAACTATATTTATGTATATATATATAATATACTCTTTCTTCAAAAAAAGTTAGAAATGAATATCTATGTGCCTAGAAGCACATCTTTAGCTATCTTTATCATGCATGTAATGCATAATCATTTCACTAGAACTTAGAAACTAACTAGAATCATAATGCAATTAGCATACATATATTTTCCAAGAAACTTTTATCAAATAAAAATACATATTTTAATTCAAGAAAACTTGGCCACCTTTCATGCTATGTCCTCAGGACGTTTATATGCCTCATCTTCTTTTCTCAAGAAGATACTTTGGCTATATTAGCAAGGATTTTATTCCAAGAAAAGTGACAAGAGACAAGCATTTCTCACACAAGACTCACATGTAGTCCTTCTAGGAGGAACCACCTATTTTCTTTACTAAGAAAACATATAAAATAATTAATCTTACTGTAGAAATCAGCCCCATGATATTTCCAACTATTTAATAAAACACAACTGATTATTCTCTATAAAGAATAGAGTTACTTATCTTTTCCTTGGTTCAACATGCATAACTAGCAAATTAAACCACCCTTACCGGAAGCAACTGCTCTACTTATGCAATTAGAAGCATGATCTCCTAAGTGTCACACATGCACCAGAGTTACCACTTGATGCTAGATGCAACAACTGTCATAACAGTACTATGTGCCCATTTCAGAATAATGACTTCAAGGAGACATTACGAAAATCATTAACATCAACACACTATAGTTATCATTTTCCAACTCCTTAAGCATGGTCAAGGGAATACTCACATGCACATCGAGTGCTATCTGGTCATCACCAGACTTAGTGATTCTTTTCCCTTCTCCTTGCTTCCTTTTTCCTTTGAAAGCATTTATAGTTGGGGAAGGTAGTTAGAGTTTACTGACAACTGTATTAACACAGGTAGTCTATTTATGAATAATTATCATATGTAACTCTACCATGAATGGTTCCTAGAAATGTTACCCACTAGAAATGCAACATGCATAAGAAATCCACCATTCCCATAGTAGAGATAAATTCAACCATCATTAAATCGAGGCTCAAACGATTTTTATCTCACAACAAGTAATGATTAACATAAACACATACCATGCTAGTGAATTTCGATTAATTAAAGGGTAACATCATTAAATCTATGAAGACATAAGCATATACTATTCATCATGCATTCTCATGGTGAATAAAATTAAGAACTCTTCTCATAAACAACCGGAACTATAGCACAAGGAGAGTAAGAATCTTCATACACACATTCCATGCATGTAACATCAATCAACCTTCACTTGTTTACAAATTGTAATAATCTTAAGTCCAATTCAATTAATGCATATGAGTTCTATGGGTTAGTCATACAACACTAACCAAATCTCAACTACCAATCGTCTTCATGCATCCATGACAAGACTGAATCAAAAGTTAGTTATTACAATCAAGTCTCACTACTTGACTCGTTGCATGTTTTCAATATCTAAGGGGTTCTTCTAATGTCCTTTTAAAACAATTTGTCATCCTATTCAAGGATGTTCCCCATAATTTATATTCATGCATTGACTCATTAAGTTTCGTTCATTGTAACTTCAATTTTGTTTAATAAATGAATCATTGTTATTGCCATATTTGCAAAGCAAAAGTTGGTAGTTGATTGTCACTTTCCTCAATGAGTGTTCAATATTGTTCTAAGTGCGACAAAAGTTTCAATGTATTTTATCCTCATCAGGAATATAATGTCATGAACATAGCTATGCAACAACTGTATTACTTACTACTCAAAGCAGTTTAAACACGAATCACACATATCATGCCAAAAGTAGTGTACTACATAAATGAATATGTGAATGGTTAAACACATACCTAAGTTAATGCCACTGGTGGCGTACCTCACTTTCTTTTCCGCTTACCAATTCCCAAAGGCGCCAGTACTGCAACCTTTAGCTCTGATACCACTTGTCACATACCCCGGTAACCTCGCATGTAAAAGTAGGGAGTTAGAATTTTTTTATACAAATTACCACAAGTAATTAACCAATTCACAGCTCCACAATTCATCATTAACCATTAGATATAATATTCATTAGTACATTAAGTAAATTGCCATCAAGACAGCAAGTTGCATAACCATTGCATAACCTACTGTGGTAGTGTAATGACATAAACTGTCTCATGAATCCTTGCATCCATTTCTTGATATCCTTAGCCTTATTAAATAATCATGTACTAGGACATTATGGTTGTCACATTAAATAAAGAACCATCAACATCAAGGACTCATCATTATCAAACCAACACAAAAGGCAATCACACCATTTGAACACCAATTTACCCTGGAAACCCCGTAGGGTGAAAACCAGCGAACGTTTAATATTATTATTAAACGCTCGTGAGGGATTTCACCCCTCACTCAATGGCTTATAAGGGATTCCATCCCTTAACCATTGTTATAAAATCATTACAATAAGTTATCATTAAGTTGTCACATAACTAGCTAAAAGCTAATACATTTTCCATGAAACCCTTTTCTTACATACCGCCACATGCAACATTCCTTGTGGCATAATTGTTCTTGCAATGGACAATACTGCAACTTGAACTAATCTGCATGGACCAATAATCCTTTTCCTGCCATAATGTTAAACATCACTTTCCTTTGGCACCAACCGCCATCGTTTCCTGTCAATGTAGTTGTCAACAAGCTTTGGCAACAATATTAGATACATTACTCATCATTCATTAAGCAACCTCTAAAAGCAATCTTTTATCATCTACTCATCTGCATGAGCAAGCATGGCATACTAATTAACTAGTACATATATTCAAGTAAATTCTTGTTCTACTTGACACAAAGCTTATTCACACTAATGCATATTTCTCTCTAAGAGATCTAACCATTAGTTTTACAAGTCCATATTTCCCTTTGAAACATATAACACATTAGTTATGTTTAAATATAGGTAATAAACTATTGTTTCTGCGCCTTTGCACATGCGTTCCTTTCACATAGTTATTTTTCAAGAAATTAACATAGTTTTTCTAACATATAAAGAACACATTTCCATAACACAATCACTGTTCTTTGAGCATCCATTAGCTTATCTTAATATTCCTTCTTTAATATATGCACTGCATATCCCCTTCTTTAGAACTCTACCATTATTTCATGTAAGCAATTACTTACATCATAACCCCATTTCTCTATCTTCCTATAAGTAAGTTTCTCATGCTTTCCCTTTCAAGAAACTATTAAAGATACCCTATCTTTATGAATAAAAATCAAGAAACCATAACAAGGTGAATCTAACCTCTTATGCGCCAAAATCAAGAAGTCGTTCCTACTCATACATAAAGTATGCATACCTTCCCTAAAAAGAACCTAATGCGGTTATTGAAGGGCTTTGCATCGAGAATTCAAGCTATACATAACGAACAGAGTTTGGTGCTGGCCGAGACCACATTTCAAACTTAAAATTCATAACCATTTCCAATGCAAATATTCCTTTAAATTCTGAACAGTTCCAACATACTGTTCATGCAAGATTAGACAAAGCGCTGAGCATTTACATCACATGTTTATTTCCAGGAAGACTATCGAATGACCCAAACCCAGATCTGTAAATACTTATAACAGAAATCAAGTCGATTCAAGCAGATAAAGTTTCCTACTGCGTGCCAAAATATCCATATCAAATAACACAGCAATAGACAGTTACAAATCTGGAAAACCCGGAACAAAACTTACGAGAACTATCTTCTCAGAATGCAATATTGTAAATATAATAACATGCACATATTTTAATTCAAGAGAATCGAGCAAGATACTTATCTTTTTCCTGGCAGCCTCCACACCGCATGATCCCGATGTCAAAAACGCTCTTCGATCTTTCTCTTCATTCTGTTACACCACCACGGAGCTCGACGAGGGCCTCACAGGTGAGAAATCACGTACAGAGGGTCCAAAACGATGGTTGAAGTGCAAAGCATTTCCATAAGTACCAATCGTTTCCTCCTCCAGCTCTGTCTTGATATTTTCCCTTTTGAAGATTTATTCCATGCACCGTAGCTGGCAAATATTTATGACTGTCTTCGGGTGGATGTTGCGCATGCACTGGCTCTTGCCCCTGTTCGTCTTGCGCAGTCTCCTTTCCGTTACCAAGCATTTTCCCCAATATTTAACCATGGAGCAGATATTCTTCCCATTGCAAAGCACGAGTAATGCGAGAAGGATCAATTCCTTTAAAGGACACGCCTCTTGCTTTTCCTTGCGTTCCTCCACCTTGCAGCCCGGACAATTCTCATAGTACTTAACATCCTTCGTCAGGAGCGGCTCGCTCTGCTCGTCACAACTGGCCATTCTTTCTTCAAGATCAAAAGCTCAGAAAATACTGCGATAAATCGCTGAAATGCGGACCGATTTTCGCAGGTTTCTCGAAGTTTCAGTGAGAATTTCTTTCGGAGACTAAGTAGAATCCTCGCAATCTAGCATGTTTTCATGGTGTTCAAAGTTTCACTGCCGGGTTTGATCGACCGTTGCAGAGGCCGCCCACTCTCTCCACACAAAACTTGCATGCAGTGCCTACCGGCTTTCGAAACTGACAGCCAAGTCGACGGCTTCCCCTATTAGACAACATAGCATAACGCCAGAAACAGTTGTCTCCCCTCGTTCAGTTCCATGGAAATCAAGAATCGGTTCAATAACTGATTCGTAAGTTTTTGTAACTTAAAATTACTTTTACTCAGGTTTAGTTACAATATGGATATTACATATTATAAAAAGAGAATCCATACAGGTGAGTAGAATTCAAAATAATGGTGGAATAACCTGTTGAGAGTTTTTTAACCCAGCATTTCAGACTACTTAATTCTCAAGATTCTAAGCATTCTCCTGTAGATAGACTCACATAATAATCAGAAACATTGAAATAAAAAACTTTGAACAAATTATTCCACCATTATTTTAAATTAATATTATATTTTAAAACCCACGTACTTCTCAATTAATTTTATAATTTACCACCCTAATTCAAAATTAATATTATATTATATTTTATACTTTGAGGTGGATACGTTCCATTTTAAAAATTAGATAAACATCATGAGTTACACATCGTATTTACGGATTGTGGAATCCAATTAAATTAATCTTAACGGTTTTAACTATTGTGTGTTGGGGGATATTGTTAATTTTAAGAATTAAATAAATAATATTATTTTAACATGTAAATTTCTATAATTTATAATGTGTTATATAATGTGTGATGATATTGAAGATTTCTACATAATTATGTGTTTTTTTAAATTGTTTAAAATTAGGTAAATATTTAACTTCTGTTTTGTATTAAAGTGAAATTTTCATTTAAAAAACTTCCAATTTTCAATGACAACACACAATTATCTAAAAATCTTTGATATCATGGTGAAATAACATTATTAATACATCATGATTATAAAGATTATAGAGTCGTAGTCAAACTAATCTCAACGATACTGATTATTTTAGGCCAAAATATTTCAGGTACTGTAAATTTTATTTATCTGAAAATTAATATTAGCAATTGTCCCAAAAGGTACAAAGAGAGGCCGATAGAATTGTTGAATTTTTCTAGAAGAGATGTTACACTGGCTAAAGGGTTTCTAATTGTTTTTAATTATGGTAAAATTATATTGATAATTTATTGGTTTTACTTTCAAAAGCTTGAAGGAATTTGAAGAGCAGGTATAGAATTGCTTTGTGGGATTTGATCCCAAAATCATTGATTTGTAAATACATACTCAATGAAATGTTAATTGGTTGAAACCCTGCACAAATGTTTGATATAAGCAAATAAGCCGAAAAGGTTGAAAGGCTTAATTGGTTTGTGGAAAACCTTGTTTTCTTGGACTGGATCATTGTGCAATTACTTTTTTTTAGATATTTTGTTTATATCTATATTACAAGGAACACATTGAATGTCTTATTTCATTTTAGAGTAAGTTAATAAAAAATATATATTATTAATACTAACTCTCATATAAACCCGACATAAAAATAATAATAATAATTTATAAATTCAAGAATATTTTAATATTTCAAAACATACCATTAAATTCAAATTAAACATAGAAAAATATTATCTTAAATTATTTATTTTTCACTATTAATTAATCAACTCTATTAAGTTGTCACATTATATGGTATTCTGTATCCATCCCATTGCTCAACTGTATTACTATTAGCTACTTTGATGTTACGCTGCACCAAACAATATTGTACTCTCATGAAATCAATCCTTTCGGTACGAAGACGTCCTTCAATTGCTATAGTGATCCTAAAACACTTTATAATTCCATGGAAAGAAATGCAGTAGAAAATGAAACCAGAGAATTTATTAACCATGAGAAAATCCTTATGCATCAATTTGAATACAATTTTAAAATTGTATTATTATCATAATATTATTCTATCGATTAAGCTTACTAATTTATAAGCTGCGCGCGAATTTATCATAAAAGACTTCATCAAAGAACATATGTTTGAATCCTTCAATGCAGTAAAGCTTACGGTGCAGAAATTATATGCCAATTAGAATTTTATCACGATCTAGGCATCATGTATATTGAAATTTCATAGATATAAATCAATGGCATCGATATAAAAGTATTCAAATACTAGAAATTCAATCACACTGAAATGAAAATTACTACAAAACGCCCCAATTCGTAAACTCTCTTCATATGAATAAACAATTCTGTCAAATTACTTATTATTAATTAAAAAACCCTTATATCAACCTTCGTCCCTTGGAAATCTGCCATCCATTTGTAAAAACTGTTACTAACTTATCGTATTACTAACTTACTCCAAAACAGTTGATATATCGAAGGAATGTGTAATGACATTGGTGTTTACATTTCCCTTCACTCATTGATTTCATCGGAGACTTTTGGTATTGGAGAATGACCATTATGGCCTGGAGAGGGCGCAAAAGGAGCTACAGCAGCCTTTAGCAGGCGTACTGAATATCCTACTTCATCAACTACCTCTGTTACAGCAGATGTGGTCCCTGGAACTTCAACTATCACCATTAACATTAGAATCCAAGCTGTTACCATTACTGTTTTATTACCCATCGCTCCTCTCCTCTCCGCAAGGTTGCTGCTGCTGCTTGATATGATTAAGCCTGCTTGATGCAATTCGAATACGCTTTACTTTGTGCTGATCATACATACATCTATCTAATTAAAACGTTTCTCTTTTCCTTACTAGTTTACAACTGAAAAGAAAGAGAGGCCTTAAAAATTAGAGAGCCAGCAGATCATTGATATGTTTAGAATGTTTCTTTCTTTCTTACGCACTAATTTTAAATTGGGTAAAAAAGCCTGCAAAAAGCGAGTGAAATCATATATTCAAAAAGACAGGAAAGTCTTTTGCGAAAAAAAGAAAAAGAAAAAAGTGAAAGCGGGTCATTGCAAAAAACAGGAAAGTCTGCTTAAAAAAACCAGTGAAAGCAGATCATCACAGAAAAACAGTCAAATCGAGTGAGTGCTAACCTGTTTTAAAACAGTTTCCCAAACTTTCAAAAGCTTCTGAATTCCAGATTTTTGAAAGGTTTCGCTTTGCATTCCAGGTTTGGCAGGTGCAAGTAAAGGCTGGTTTAAAGCAGTAACCATGAGTGTTCAACTGTTTTAAAACAATTTCTTAAAAGTTTCAAAAGATTTTGAATTCCAGGTTTTTGAAAAGGTACGATTTGCATTCAAAGTTTCGTCAGCGCCAGGAAAGGCTGGTAAAAAGCAGTAACGATGAGTGTTAAACTTTTTTAAAACAGTTTCCAAAAGTTTCAAAAGGTCTTGAATTTGGGGTTTTTGAAAAATTTCGATTTGCATTCCAGGTTTCAGAAAAGTTCCGATTTGCAGGTAACAATGGGGGATGAACTGCAATTTGGAGATCACAGCACCGCTGACGTTAAATTACAGTTAATCTACATAGATGGAACTGGTTACCAAGGAAATCCTCTTCATGTTCATTCCGATGTGCTCAGAAAATCTGAATTCTATAATACTTTGTTGTCTGAGCGCTGGTCCTTGGAGAAGAACCAGCCTTTTAAAATCACTGTACCAAGCGGTTACAGTTGTGAGATTTATATTAAATGTATTCAGCTCATGTATTCTTCTCATGCAGGACAAGCCTTGAGTTTCTCAAATGTGGATGAAGCCCTTGCTATTCTACCAGTTGCTTCCCAACTTTTGTTTCAGCAATGCATGGATGAATGTATGAAATATTTGAGTGCTGTTCCTTGGAGCATTAAACAAGAAGTCAAGCTCAGAGCCCTTTTACTCTCTCTGGAGATAAATGTTTTGGGTGATTTAAGTGATAGACTCGGCATTAACCAATGTAAGCCAGACCTAACAGGTTTACATATGCTGGAGCAGACTCTACAGAAAATGTTGTCTGCGATCTCGAGTGGTTCTTTTGATGATGGCGAGTATATTGAAGAATATATCATAGCTCACTTTAAGGCAAATGAATCCATTGCGGAAACTTGCAGGTTTGCACTTCTGAAAGAGTTTAGTGCCAACATCCACCGTGCCAAATCCAAATTTGAAACCCTTAAAGCTTGTTCCGCACTTTCTTGGATAGTCAATGTGATTGAGCGATGCGAACGGAAATTGTTTGAAGCGGTGCTCAATATGTTTTGTGAGGATGCTGAAATTCCTAAATCCTTATATCAATATTGTCAATGGTAACGGGGATATAGTATTGCTTATATAGAGAGAAATCCTCATATGGCCGAAGCTTACAGAATCAATATGGCCCAAGCCAGCAAAATAAATCCTCATATGGCCAAAGCTTACAAAATCAATATGGCCCAAGCCAGCAAAATTTACGACCAAAGACAGTTGAATATGGCCGAAGCCAGCAGAATACGGCATGGCCAAAGCTTACAAAATCAATATGGCCCAAGCCAGCAAAATAGCTTACAAAATCAATATGGCCCAAGCCAGCAAAATTTACGACCAAAGACAGTTGAATATGGCCGAAGCCAGCAGAATACGGCATAGCCGTTACAAATCGCCAAGCGAGGGGGCCAGGGAATGCCAGCGCAGGACTCGAACACAGCTGGGGGCTGCGAAAGCCAGCCGCCCCAGCCGTCATATCATGCACGTTTAGTTGGTCTACTTGATCGGATTCTACAAGCTCTAGGAAACGGGCAGATAATTACCAGTAACGCATTTCGCGTTTCATTTCTTACCAATTGGATTGTTGTTTTTATCAATCTCAAGGACGATAGGCGTTTCGATAGACTTGCGTAAAGCATGGCTGTTGTAGCTGAAACCCTCCCACTAGTTAACCAGAGAAGTATTTACAACATTGCAAAAGAAACCATGGATGGAAGCCGGTATGTGGATTCGTATACCTAAAAGGCACTCAAGGGGTGGGGTGGAAAAGTGCAAAATACCATCAAGCGCCGCAACAACTTTTTTGATGTGACGGGAAGAATTTGATTGGCTGCCCATTTTCACATCATAGGTGTATTGCACTACTATTTTGAAAATGGTAAAATCGGAAGTGAGACAGTCTTGATTCTGTAGAAGTTTTTATGGTAATGGAATTTCATGTACCCTGGTTGGATGAAGTAACTTTGACTTCGAAGTTTTCGTTTCTTTTTCATCGTGTCATCGATTATTTATGTTATATATAATCTCTACGTTCTGTTTGTTATGATATTATTGTTGAATTAACTTTCGAACTTAATGCATGATTTTATTACGAGCGGATATGGAAAGCAATTAAAGATTTAAAATCAGTTTTTATGGAGTGGAATTAACTTTTTAAATTTTAGGTTATATTAATTTATGGAGATTTTTTAAAATTTTAAAATTATTAAGTAGGTTTTGGTTTTTTTTAGATATTTATTATTATTAAAGAAAATTATATATATATAGATATTGCTAATGTAAGAGTAGTGCTTTCTATTCAAAATAACCAAAAGGAGTTATTTACATATAATACAACTAGCCACAGGCCAAACTTTTTAGCCTAAGGTCCCTATCCCTAACAAAAGGTTAGACTCGACAATTAGACCTTAAAACCATTACAACGGAGCAAAAGAAAACCTCTCCGGGTTGAACTATAACCGGACCCGAAATGGAAATGAATCCCCAGCTAAACAGATTTTAGTTCCGCAAAGAGGAAATGAACTATGCGTGAGTGGCCCACCCAACCACCTAGTGGCCCACCGCAAAGCTAGACCCGCTTCAAGACCCGGACCCACCAACTTGCACACTACTTCTGGGCTGTTGATTCTCCTCGGCGGATCCAACGGTTGATGACCATATCGCATGAACAAGAAGCCTGGAGAATACCTGCCCGATGAGGGTGGTATTCTCTCTCTTACCATAGCCACGGGTTGCATGGTGAGTGGAATCGGGCTCAAATCAGAGAAACCACTTTCGTCCTTAAGGGCGTGCGATATACCGTAAACCACCTCGAGGGCGATATTGACACTGATGGTTATAATGAGGAAAATTTCGAGTCTGCTAAGGAAGCCGAGACTCTAGTCGGAGCCCACCTCACCCCCATTGATTCTCACCATCCTTGCACCCGAAAACCGCAAGCTTTCGAACCACTTCCATCCAAGAACCCTGTGATTGAGCAGTCCTGGGCTGAGAAAGCTAGCAAAGCCCTACATCCCAATTGTGAAATCATATCTGAAAAACCATTTCATATTGAATGTGTAACAACTAAACCCAGTCTCTGCAACGGTTGGCACTCTCTGTTCTGATATATCGTTCGGTCCTCATTTGCCTGATTGAGACAATCCTCCCTCAATCTACCCTGTGGCACCTCTTGCCATCTAAACTTGTCATTGCTTTTGGTGCTGAGAGCCCCTTTGATAGCTAGAATGTCCGCCAATTTATTGGCCGTCCTTCGCACATGAGTGAAACTTAAGGTTCTCAATTGTTGAAGGTGGCGGTGAATCCTTTAATAGACCTGAAGCAGCCTCCAGTGGCTCGAGACTTTTTCTAGAGCCGAACCACAACAGATTCTCTTGACCAAATTGATGATTAGCTCCGAATCAGCTTCAATTATGATATTCTGAAAATTGTCATGCTTCAGGAATTCTAAACATTGCTTTAGTGCCATTAGCTCCGCCATATTGTTTATGGCTCTTCCCAAATAGAAATGAAAAATGTAATGTATGCAACCTTTTTCATCCCTTAACACCCCACCATAACCACCAATACCTGGATTGCCTTTTGAGGCTCCATCTATGTTGCATTTCATAAAACCCTAAGGGGGAGGATGCCAGAAGTTTTTCTCAGTGACCAGTTGTTTTACCATCTTGTCCATGCCCTGAGGAATAAGTCCCTGCATAGCCAACTATAGAAGTATCTGCATATCAGCTTTTGAAGGGGGATTTTTAGGGGAAGTTTGCACTAGAGTTCCTACCATCTCCTTAATCTGCCTTAAGATGTGAGCCATGATGCTCTGGGAGGAACTTTTTTTTTATTTTTGAAGATTTTATTGTTCCTTTCTTTCCAGACATTCCATATTATGAAGCTTGGAGTTAAAGCCCAAGATATGTTTATCATTTCATAGTCAAAGAAGTTACCTCTCCAGTTACTAAGGGTATTGGTGATGCTTCCTCTGTCCCTGTCTGTTTGTCTAAAAATTAAGGCGATACCGTCCCACAACGTGGAGGTGAATATGCAGGTATTGAGGAGGTGCTCCATTGTCTCCTCTTGAGACTCACAAAGCTGGCATCTGGGTGGGCCCAAAACTCCCCTCTTCCGAATGTTCTCCCAAGTCAGAATTTTCCTATGATGTACCAACCACATGAACAACTTAGTTTTAATCCATCCTTAGTGCTTCCATAGGTTCTTCCAAACCCTATCTGGTTCTTTAGAATCAAGCTCCAGGACTAAGCACTTTGCCTCCTTAAGATTAAAGGTGCCTTCATTATTATTGCCCCATCTAAGTTGGTCATGATCATCTGATACCAGTATTTTCCTTTGGTCCAACATTGTTAGAAGAGCATCAGCCTTTGCTTTCAAGGGACTATCATTCCTATATTCCATATTCTTCTAGGTTCTCCATTTTACTTCTCTATTTGTCTGATCCCAAAAATCTTTTACCCTAAGTAATCCTTTGGAATCAGTGTCATTCTTGAGATCCATAAAGTCCTCTCTTAACATTATAGGTTCTTGCTGCCATTTATCCTCCCAAAACCATGCTAGATCTCCCGCTCTGATCTCCCAGAAGCTATTTTTTTGAACAATGCCTCTATACTGCCACGCTTTATTCCAGATGTGGGAGCCTTTTATGGTGCCAGACATCCTTATGTGGTCTCTGTTCTACCAATTGCTAGCGTATTTTTCTTTCCAAATACGAGCCCACTGAGCATCGGGATCTTTCACCCATCGCTCCTCTCCTCTCCGCAACGTTGTTGCTGCTGCTTGATATGATTAAGCCTGCTTGATGCAATTCGTATACGCTTTACTTGGTGCTGATCATACATACATCTATCTAATTAAAACGTTTCTCTTTTCCTTACTAGTTTACAACTGAAAAGAAAGAGAGGCCTTAAAAATTAGAGAGCCAGCAGATCATTGATATGTTTAGAATGTTTCTTTCTTTCTTACGCACTAATTTTAAATTGGGTAAAAAAGCCTGCAAAAAGCGAGTGAAATCATATATTCAAAAAGACAGGAAAGTCTTTTGCGAAAAAAAGAAAAAGAAAAAAGTGAAAGCGGGTCATTGCAAAAAACAGGAAAGTCTGATTAAAAAAACCAGTGAAAGAAGATCATCACAGAAAAACAGTCAAATCGAGTGAGTGCTAACCTGTTTTAAAACAGTTTCCCAAACTTTCAAAAGCTTCTGAATTCCAGGTTTTTGAAAGGTTTCGCTTTGCATTCCAGGTTTGGCAGGTGCAAGTAAAGGCTGGTTTAAAGCAGTAACCATGAGTGTTCAGCTGTTTTAAAACAATTTCTTAAAAGTTTCAAAAGGTTTTGAATTCCAGGTTTTTGAAAAGGTACGATTTGCATTCCAAGTTTCGTCAGCGCCAGGAAAGGCTGGTAAAAAGCAGTAACGATGAGTGTTAAACTTTTTTAAAACAGTTTCCAAAAGTTTCAAAAGATCTTGAATTTGGGGTTTTTGAAAAATTTCGATTTGCATTCCAGGTTTCCGAAAAGTTCCGATTTGCAGGTAACAATGGGGGATGAACCGCAATTTGGAGATCACAGCACCGCTGACGTTAAATTACAGTTAATCTACACAGATGGAACTGGTTACTAAGGAAATCCTCTTCATGTTCATTCCGATGTGCTCAGAAAATCTGAATTCTATAATACTTTGTTGTCTGAGCGCTGGTCCTTGGAGAAGAACCAGCCTTTTAGAATCACTGTACCAAGCGGTTACAGTGGTGAGATTTATATTAAATGTATTCAGCTCATGTATTCTTCTCATGCAGGACAAGCCTTGAGTTTCTCAAATGTGGATGAAGCCCTTGCTATTCTACCAGTTGCTTCCCAACTTTTGTTTCAGCAATGCATGGATGAATGTATGAAATATTTGAGTGCTGTTCCTTGGAGCACTAAACAAGAAGTCAAGCTCAGAGCCCTTTTACTCTCTCTGGAGATAAATGTTTTGGGTGATTTAAGTGATAGACTCGGCATTAACCAATGCAAGCCAGACCTAACAGGTTTACATATGCTGGAGCAGACTCTACAGAAAATGTTGTCTGCGATCTCGAGTGGTTCTTTTGATGATGGCGAGTATATTGAAGAATATATCATAGCTCACTTTAAGGCAAATGAATCCATTGCGGAAACTTGCAGGTCTGCACTTCTGAAAGAGTTTAGTGCCAACATTGAACGTGCCAAATCCAAATTTGGAACCCCTACAGCTTGTTCCGCACTTTCTTGGATAGTCAATGTGATTGAGCGATGCGACTGGAAATTGTTTGAAACGGTGCTCAATATGTTCTGTAAGGATGCTGAATTTCCTCAAACCGTATATCAATATATTCAATGGGAACGGGAATATGGTAAATTTCATCGCAGAGATGAGACTGAATATTGTGAACATTTAGTTGGTCTACTTGATCGGATTCTAAAAGCTCTAGGAAACGGGCAGATAATTACCTGTAACGCATTTCGCGTTTCATTTCTTACCAATTGGATTGTTGTTTTTATCAATCTCAAGGACGATAGGCGTTTCGATAGACTTGCCGAAAGCATGACTGTTGTAGCTGAAACCCTCCCACTGGTTAACCAGAGAAGTATTTACAACATTGCAAAAGAAACCATGGATGGAAACCGATATGTGGATTCGTATACAAAGAAGGCACTTGCATGGTGCTGCATACGATGTCATAAGATGGGGGTAAGCATTAATGACCCATGGGATCTATTGCTTGCCAGGGGTGGAAAAGTGCAAAATACCAGCAACCGCCGCAACAACTTTTTTGATGTGACGGGCAGAATTTGATTGGCTGACCATTTTCACATCATCCTGATCAGGAGTATTGCACTACTATTTTGAAAATCCTTTTGAAAATGGTAAAATGGTAAGTGAGATAGTCTTGATTCTGTAAAAGTTTTTATGCGTAATGGAATTTCATGTACCCTTCTTGGATGAAGTAACTTTGACTTCGAAGTTTTTTTTCTTTTTCATTGTGTCATTGATTATTTAGGACTGGTCTAATGAGGTTGAGGAATTGCCCGGATGGTTAAAAGTAGCAGGAATCTAGGCAAAAAATTTCAAAAAATCTTGTAGAGATAGTGTTTGAATTGTGTTTTTGATGGTGGAAATGGATTAGCACAGTCAAAAACATCTAGGACACCTAAAATTTTGAAATTTAACAACTATAACTTGGATTTACAAAAATCCTGGTTAGATTTTCTCAAATATGACTGGAATTTCCATAACTTTCAATCAATTCCTCCGGCTAGTTAGACTATTGCGATTATTTATGTTATATATAACCTCTACGCTCTGTTTCTGTTTGTTATGATATTATTGAATTAACTTTAGAACTTAATGCATGATTTTGTTACGAGCGGATATGGAAAGCATTAAGATTTAAAATCAGTTTTTATGGAGTGGAATTAATTTTTTCAATTTTAGGTTATATCAATTTATGGAGATTTTTTTAAATTTTAAAATTATTAAGTGGGTTTTGTTTTTTTTTTTAATATTTTTTATTAAAGAAATAAAATTTAATATATATATATATATATATATATATATATATATATTTTGCTTGTACTCAATACTAATAAGAAAGATAAAAAATAACCCATAAATTTATTATTTATTTATAAATTTTTTGGTTATTGTTTTAATCTATTTTGATAGACATTAAACAGTAATATGATATATGATGAAAAATTAAAGTAAAATTTGTAATGAAGTTTGAAATGCCATGTCCTTATTCATAGACATTGGTATCCAAAAAGAGGATTTTACCCTATTTTTCCTGAAAAAGTATTTCATTTGAAAGAGCACTTGTCATTTGATTTAACTCTTAATTATGGTAAAATTACTTTGGGAGAAGAAAAAGGTTATGTCCCTTACATATGTACCCATTGCCAACAATACTTTAGTGAAGAGTCATCATAAACCTAAAGCTTAAGGATTTTTTTGGGAAGTGTTCATAGCGCCATAACTTAGCTAAATTATTGGTGCCCCAACCAACATCCTCAAACATAGTGTTGGTTTAGTCCTTGATAAGCACCATAAAAAATAAAAAAACTTTAACTATAATTTGTATTGGTCATTAACTTCCCGATTTACCTTGACATATTATGTGTGTGTCTCTCTCTATAAATATTATAGTCTATTTTTTTTAAAGAAACGGGTAGCATTTATATTATAGTCTATTTTTTTTTAGAAACAGGTAGCATTTTCATTATGTAATCTGGAAAAGGGCTAGGTCCCTTACAATCTTAGAGAACAAGCTCTCAAAAATATTCATCGATTTAAATTGAAGAAGGACCCTATTGCTACCAACCTTATTTACATATGAGCTTTGTACATAGCATATACCGTAAACTTTCAAAAAAAACCCGCAATATTCTATAGATCAACAAAACATAATTATAACTCAAAAAGAAACAACTACCCGCTGCTACCAGGGTCAGTTTCTCCTGAAGCTTCTTCCGTAGTCGTAACCAATTCTTCAGCACCGCCCACTCCAAGTCCCAACCAGCAGCAGTGTCGGCAACACCAACAACTTTAGGGACCAGACTGTCACTGAATTCTAGGACTTCCTTTAACACCTTGACTGTTGCAGTCTCCACTTTTATTTCAATGTTCTCCACCTTTTGTTGTAGACTCATCATGTCAATGCATAGACTTTCCATGGTCTTTTGATGTAGTTCCATGTCTTTGTCGAGTCCCAACAACTGGGCGTACCAATTTCCTTAACCACCTGCTTGCATGAATTGTCTACCAAACCTTCTATATTCCTAGAGTGTCTTGACCATGTTCTGCCACCACTATCATTGCTTGCAGAAGCCATCTTCATGGCGATTCTACCTTGTATTGACAAAATCCTTTGATTTATCGTTCGCAACCAACTACTATAAATAATGGCCTCGTTAATTTTGACATTCTTTCCCATCTTGTCCTTCATAAATGTGAGGCGCTTCATCATCTTGGCATAGTAGCACTGTCCATCTCCTCCACCGCCAAAACTAGCCTGGAGCGAAATATGATGGTACCTGCCTACCCCACAAACGTAACTATATTAAAGCACCAGGTAAATAACCAAGGACGCATCGCCCACTTGTCATCTCACATGACCTTTGATCTAAGGCTGCCACACCTATTCCATAACTCCTTACCAACCACCCCAGCTCCCAACACACTACAAAGGGTCATCGAGGATATAACCTTATTAACTACCAATTTGATATGTTACATACCCTTACCCCATCTATACAACGTCACCCTAGAGAAGTTAATATGAATCAAAGAATGTGACATATTTTAATGGAGTGATTGATACTTAAGAATCCTTGCCCCAAGGCCACCCCGATGTTGGCTTGCACATTTTCCATCTAGTTGTTAGCCCGCAACACATGGAACATATCAACCTTTTCAATTTTTTTAATAAATAATTTATCCTAGTAATTATTGAGGAGGATTCAACTTTGAGCAGTTTCTCATTCTCGGAGAAGTTCAAACATTTTTGAATTACCATCATAGAGTCACCAATGATAATCAAGTTTTTGATACCATAAGCCACACTAATATTCAAACCCTGCCAAAGGGAGAGAGCTTCAGCTTGATTGTTCGTCGCAGTGCCTAGTCCCCATGCAAACTTTATTTTTGTTTTTTCTTCGAGGTTTACTATTACCCCTTCTACTCCATCCTCCCGGATAAATATTATAGTCGATTACCACCAATAGAAACCTTATATGTTGGGGATTGAACTGCCTAAAAAAATGACCAATGTAATGTAACCATAGTCCCCAAAGAGCCAACAAGAGAATGACTCGATGTGCCTTGAGATTAGGCCAAGTAAACCACAAAAAAAAAAAAAATTAATAGTATTGGCTACCCCAACCTTCCATATACATGTCCACCACGAGATTAGTAAGCCTTAAACATGTAATGTACCTAGACAAAATAACGAAAAGTACCAATAGTAGTACCTAAGGGAATAATGAATGTAATGTGACCAAAAAAATGAAATAGGTCAATTATGTAATTAAAAAAAAATAATATCATATTAAGCGATCGTATTTGGAATACACCAAGAGAAATTGATGTGGAAACATAAATACATGATTATCATGGTATCAGAGGCATGTTATATAATATTTTCTTGTAGCAAGAATGGCTTGTGATTCCTCTCATATAGGCAATTTGATGGTGTTACCCTACTGGTTTTTCTCTCTATAATCTTAGTGTTATTCATAGTGAATGCTTTGGTATATTTGATGTTTAGGGTTAATTTTGAAAGCTTTATGGTGGACCAATATTTTATATATTTAAAGTTTTACTACAAGTGGAGTGAGAGTTCTTTATAGGGTGTGAAGTGGTAGAGTTATTTGTTGATATTTCACAAAAAAAAGACAAATATTTAGATGGATTTATGAAATATTCTATGTAGAATTTGGAGAATCTAATCTAATAATCAAATTTCTCTAAAACAACCCAATAAAAAAAATGTCAAAAATAGTGTTAAGTGAAGCTATCAACAATTTAAAATATGTGTGTGTGTGTGTGTGTGTGTGTGTGACACCGACTCCGACTTGGCCGAGGGTAGACTTCGACTCCAACTCCAACTCAGTATCGACTCGGTCGGCTCGATTTCAATGACTCAATCATTCTAAAAAAATACATTAAATATTTTTTTTTTATAAAAAAAAACATAATTTTAAAGATTTTAATTCATGTTTCCAAACACACAGCATTAGAATATAGATAGAAGACAAGATATGATCAAAGTAGGCTCATGAATATATCCATTATATCAAAATGGCACCCATTGCATTGTCCAATACATACATGATGATGATATAGAGATCAAAACAAAAACACACAACCAAGGAGGCTAGAAATGGCGTTATCCTCCAAAATAGATTGTAAGTCATCAAGGAACTAATACAAGGATCCATGAGTGTTCCTCACTCCAAGAAAGTCCCAAAGTGCATGTGTACCTCTTCAAAAGGTGCATCCTCCACCATGATGTCATCTAGGAGGGACCCTATGTCACTCTTTTCAAGCATGTGAGTGACATGGCACCCCTAAGGGTAAGCATTGGCATCAAAGAGGGATGTGCTAGCCCTCCTAAGTCATCTCAATGATAACCATACTCATCTGTGCTTTGGAAGAAGGCGCCATCCACCAAAATAGGGTCAAGGCCAGCTAGGGGGCATCTTTAGTCCATTTGGGCATATCATCAAATAGTCCAACGTCCAAGCTTTTAAGTTTAGTGTTTTAGCATTTGGAGGCTCATCAAGGGGTGTAGCATCACGTGGAATCAACTCAAGGCTCGATGCTCATCTTTGGAGGGCCAAGGTTGGGGCCACAAAGTTAGGTTTGCTTTAAGAAAGGGGAAAAGAACCTATTGGAAGCTTTTGAAGAAGAATGAAGCTATCCCTTAAGGAATCTCTACTACATATGTGATACCAACTAAACAAACCTCTCAAGATCAAGCGAGATAAACTTATTTAGGGACAAAAAACCGTTAAAGTATCATTGTGAAAACTTAAAAAAAAAAAAATCCTTTTTTTTTTTAATTCACGGGTCGCTGTCATCCAACCCGGCCTAGTAGGCTTGGACTCGGCCGGGTTATTACCGAGCTGGCCGAGTTGTTAGACAACTCGGCCGGCTCGGTAATAACCCGGTCAGCTGAACCGGTTCGAGTCAACCCTGTGAGGCCTTGACTTGGACCAACTCGGCTGAATCGGTTCTAAGCCAACCGAATCTTAAAACACTGATATATATATATATATATATATATATATATATATATATATATATATATATATATATATATATATATATATATATATATATATATATATATATATATATCACGTGTGTGTGGTTCATGGATACCCATGGTCACTGGGTAGCCGCTACATCCATGATAAGGACTGGGTAGATCGACCTCGAAGGGGATCACACTCCTCGGCCTATATCTAAACCTGACCCCAAGAGCTTTCGGGAATTGACCCTGTGACCTCCTCATTGGCGAGGCACTGATTTGACCGATTGAGCTACCTCTTGGGGCTACACACACACACACACACACATATAATTTGCGAAGACCACAAATTTCATATATGGGATATTTCATTCAAATCAATGCTAATAAATTTAGAAAAGTTGTGGCATTTCTTAATTGAGGTCATAATAGAAAATTCAAAGAGTACACTGAAAGTTATAATAATTTTACCTTTCCAACCTCAAAACCTAACTATATAAAAGAACTACATTTAAAAATAAGTGATTCTCTTTGAAACCCTAGTTTTATTTTTGGATAAATGTTTGTAAATGATATCTTTTACATAAAAATATGGTGCTCTCGGTATTGAAGGATACATTAAAAAACTATAGTGAGTATGGGGAAAAAGTTGAAAATTATTCTTCATGATGTCTTACAAGACAATGTGGTCAAAGGGTGGGATTTGCTTAAGCATGAGATAGTAATGGAATTCCTTTTTTTGTAAATAATATTTTTTCTATTAGATTGATACGAGATTACATAATACCAAAATCCCTTTTCTATGGTCTGGGATACATACACAAATATTTATTGACCAAGACTTCATTATGCAATACTTAAATCCACATTATTGGTATATTTCAAATGAAGTGGAAAAACCATAAGTTAATTGAAACCATCAAGAGGTCATGGAAATATCAATTGTGCCTAGAATGTCTAGATTGACTAGAGGTACATGATTTGGTTTATTGAGAAGTTGCTCCTCAATGCTAGCTAGTCCTTCATGTTCTTCCACCCACAACGTGGTTTTTGATCTTTTCCTATCACCTTGATAAGTCCTAATCTCCAATCATCCAATAAGTGGGTGTTATAGCTTGTCGAAATATGAAGGTGAATGTCAAAAGGCATATTATCTTATTACATTTTCTCTTGACATGAGAGGGAATAATGACTAGAATCATATGGATAAGATGGTTAATATGTGTGATATATTTTTCCAATCTCCAATTGTGGTAAATTTATTTTGGAGAAGATTTGTTGGTCAAGTTATTTACTTTTGAGATGATCGAGAATCACCCTCCACAATCAACTTAAAGATTCCATGTTTTGAAGTGATAACAAGGCTAGTATCTAGAGCTACAAGTTTGGTTGCATTGTCACTTCAATGACCCATATTATCTATGAATAGAAACACCAGTTTCTCATGGTTGTCATGGAAGATTCCTTTAAGACCAACCATGATTTGGATTGGATCATTATATTTTTTTTCATCCATCTCGATGGTTTCAGATTAGAAAAAGTGGAGTAATCGAGCTCACAGGACCATTTTTACCTGCGGGACCTAGTTTGGAAACTTAGGGTTTGAAATTTTCTAGGAGAATTTTGAGGCATCAAATGACATTTTTTTGGGGTAAAAAATTGTTTATTAAGCAGGCACTTTTTTTCCCATTCTACACACAGAGACATTTCTAACAATGTAAGAATTGTTTGAATCTAAGTCTCTATGCAAAATTTATGCCACTCATAAGTTGACATTCCTGTTTTCACCACCATAATTTGAGAAGATGGCACAGTAGCCCCCATTA
This sequence comes from Pinus tabuliformis, assembly GCA_031772625.1. Taxonomy (NCBI): domain Eukaryota; kingdom Viridiplantae; phylum Streptophyta; class Pinopsida; order Pinales; family Pinaceae; genus Pinus; species Pinus tabuliformis. The sequence goes on along the minus strand of CM062814.1, from coordinate 495,776,758 downwards.
TTCATAAAAAAGGGACTAGCCACATGATCATGGTGAAGAAGACTCTAAAAGGGTCCATATTGTAACACTTGTTAAGAGTTTAAGTAGTAAAACATAACCACTAGTAGGCTATCGAGCTTTGTTATAACCAGGCCACTGGGAGGAAAAGGGTTTCCATTCTTTCAAGTGCATTTGTTTCATAGATGAGAAAAAGTAATCAAGAGGGGTATGAGATAGAGCACACAAAGAGGATTTGTGCACTTATTATTTTATGAGCCACATGTCATACTTCTTTGTACTCACAACAATTTTCTATTCAAAGAAAGAGAGAAGAATGACCTCACATTCAAGCTTGGTTTTCTCCCGAAAGGGTTTCCCAGGTCATATATTATGTCAAATCGTGGTTTATGAGTTTTTATTTCATTTTTCTCTACTTTCAGCATGGTTTTAATTTGCAATAATAATAATAATAATCTATAGATCCAGAAATCTAAAGAGAAATAAAACCCTAATACTGTAGATTTCAGAGTCTTTTTCATTATGTGTCCAAGGTCATAGTGGTTATAGTCAATCAATTTGTTAAGAAGTAATTAGTGTGTATCATTTCCCTCAAGTCATAAGAATATAGTCTTCCTATGAGTCAACACATGTCTCATCTCTATTAGGTTTATTATCTAAAATTTTTCCTTTAAATAAAGTTCCACTAGTATGTGTAGGAACTATATTATTTAATACATAATCAAGCTCTATCAATTCTATAAATGAGAGATACCTAGCACTCCTCAACACTCATGGTACACCTTAACATGCTTTGGAATAGTACATTAACATTCCTTAGCACCTCGCATGTCTTGGAACATCTTTGTTCCTGGAACATCTTTGTACCTAGAACATCCTGCCATGAGTAGGATGCCCAAGCACATGTTGGCATGCCCTAGCATAGCATAGCACTCCCTTATCATGTGTTGGCATGCCCTGTAGTCCCTAGCATGCCTGGAACACCTTCGCATAATATTGCATTGACAAACATTAACACTTAGCACACATTGGCATTTGACATGTATTGGAACATATTATTAGTGTTCCTAGCATGCCCCTTTTGAAAAAGATAAAGTCCCGACCTATTAACCCTCTTATGTGTTCATTTCCTTACATTTTAGCTTTGTTATTTCTTTTGTTGCCTTGAAACTCCTTGACGCATATTGGCATACTCTGGCACCCTGCACATCCTAGCATGTATTAGCACCTGGCATGCCTTGGCACTATTTGGCACATGTTAGCATACCCCGAAACTACCTAGCACACTCTAGCACTTCTTGACATTCCCTGATATTTCTTGGCATGCCTTACCCATTCTTAGCATACCTTGTCACTCCCTCCTTGGCATGACAACTAGCACTCATGAAACTCCCCGACACACCCTCATATTCATTCACTTCCATGCATTTTGACCTTGTGCTCCCTTGTGTTTTCCTAGTACTCCCTAACACCCCTCAACATGCATTGGCACTCTCTAGCACACCTTAACACTCTTTGATATGCTATGCCACTTCATAGCATGCATCACACTCCCTAATGCACATTGGCACTTGGCACGTGTTGGAATTTGGCAAGTCTTAGCATGTTTTTCATGCGTTGAGATGACTTGGTATGCTTTGGCATAGTTTAATAGTAAATTTATTTGAGATCAATTATTGGAAACTAGATGAGAAGAAACAAAGGAATATTTGGCACTTAGAATGCATTTACACTTGGAACTTGGCACCTATTGGCACCTAGTGTTGGTGTGCCTAGCATGCTCCTCATGGAAAAGGTAAATTGATGACTTATTAACCCTATTATGTGCTCATTTCCTTGCAGTTTAACTTGTTCCTCCCTTTTGCTACCTTGATAGTCCCTGGCATGCATTGTCACACCCTTGTACATCTTGGCATGCCTTAGCACTTGGCACATCTTAGCTTGTTTTACATGTCTTCATACTATCTAGCACATGTTAGCATGCCCTATCATTCCCTAACACACCTTGGCAGTGATGACCTCACAACTAGCATTACATTTTTCCATGACTTGGGAACCTTACATTCACTAGAACACCTTGGCACTCCCTAGTTGTCATGCCCTCTATTATTCTCCACAATGTCCCAGGCTGATGAGGAGATCGACGGAGGTAACCACAGACCAATCTTTTAGTTTGGTAGCTAGCCCTACCAAACCAAAGAGGGATCTCTCTATGAAATCACAACCAAGAGATGACTAGAATGTAAATGATTTTAGGCTAGATAGCTAGGCTCAGGTGGGTTTTGGCAAATTTAGGGTTTTGCTGCTAGATAAGGGAGAAAAACCAAGTAGCTAGGTCAGTGGATCAAAGGGTTACAGCAACAAAGATATAAAGGAGTAAGGTAGCATTACTTTTGTGATGGATCTTAGGTTTTTTCAGTGTAGTGTAGTTTTTAGAAGAAGCAAAAGGTCTTAATGAGCATGAAACATTAATTCATTAAGCAAGAAAGAAAATAACACATAATGATTTTTCCATCAAAATAGAGCTTTATGCAAAGAATTATGTTTATAAACTATAAGGAAAACCATTAAAGAATTGATGAATGGAAAGAGAAGATGAATATCTTTCATATAAATCTATAACAGAGAAAAAACAACATCACAAACTTACTGCACATGAATTCCTAGATAATAGTTGCAAATTGTGTCCTTTGATTTCCAGAAAATGTCCAAGTACACGCTGCAATAGTTATCTCCTCTGAAATCCAACCCATTTTATCACTGAGAAACGGACACATAAAGACCAAAACAACGTCCCCCCACTCTAAGGGGTTGAATCCATGACTCTAGGAACTGTTCCATGAGGTGTTCTAACCAAACCCTAATGTCTAGGGAAGTTAAAAACAATTTCTACAATTAACTTTGACTCCAACCTCTCTCATAAATGAGGTCAAATTTACATCAAAACATCATACAAAGACTAACCACCCATTATTTACATTTACTTTTACCCCTCACATTCATCTACTTCACCCTTTTTACTTTTACCAAATTCAAACTAGGAATTACAAAAAATTACACAATGAACATTTTACGAAAATCTCATAAATTTCCAGGTGCACAGTGTGTTGTTGGAGACCATTTTTGAGTGCCTTTCTGAAGTCCAAATCTAGATCTGGATCTTGTTCTAGAAACCTGGGAGAGTATATATTTATTTAGAGTATTTTTTCACTCAAAAGGACCCATTTTTGGCTAAGATACGACCATTCTCCCAAGGTGTCTCCAAGTGCGCAACGAAATGGAAAAAGAGGGGCAGAAAGGTGATTTTTGGCCTCTTTTTTGAAAATTTCTCAAAAACTGAACCCCAGACCAAGAAAGTGGGAAAATGGGTTTTGAGAGGGGGTCATAATATTTCCAAAAATTCTTATTTTCCATCATTTGGAGGCTTGAGGAAGAAGCGTAGCGTGAGCTCGCTCCGCTCCTAGACAAAAAATTGCCAAAAAATTGCAAGTCTGCACTAGTCTACACCAAAACACAAAATTTTCTCCAAATCCTCTCAAAATTTGTCCAGAGATGAGTGATGAGGTATATTATGCAATCCTAGATGCATCAGTAAGCAAATATAACTTACCCTTCTCCTCTTGGTTGATTAGGATTTCCTTGAGTTTTTAACTTTTTCCTTCAACTGCTTGATTTTGACCTTGGCAACCTGATTCCTTGTGTAATAATGTATGGCCATTTTATTTTGCAACTTGTTATCCTTGTTGGCATTCTCAGGGATCTTATCAAGGTGGAAATTGACTTTGTCAAGCCAAAAATCTCGGTCCTCATTTATTTCCATGGCAATCTTATCTTCAAAGGTCAATTCTTCCATTGGTGGCTTTTGTTATCTTTCCCTCTGAAGTGCCTTCCTAAGACCCATTGTCCTTGGTATCTTCCTTGCCACATTTCCTTCATCCTACTCAGTGTCCTCATGGTCCACCACTTCCTTTCCTTTCATCTCTTGTTTCTTGGCTTTGAACCTCTCTTTATCCATGACTAGTTGTTTTGCCTTAAGTTGACTATTTTCTTGCTCAAGGAATGAGATGATGAATTTGGCCCTTTCCAAATTTTCCTTGAGCTCCATGATCTAATAATCCTTCTATTTTATGACTTGCTGCAGGGTTTGATGCTCATCATGTGCCTTCAAGTCAACTAGGTCAAAGTCATACTCAATGGGCTCCTCATCATGCAAAGAAGCCTCATGATGTGATGGTGAACGTTGTTCTACTGATGTAGTAGGCTTGGCCCCTTCCTCATGTTGAGGAGAAAACACAAGCCTTCTGCCTCTCTAATATGTCTTGGTCACCTCAGGCCTAGGTGCCTTGGGAACCTCATCATGTTTGCTTGATGACTCCACCTCCATGGGATGTACTTACATGGTTTGGTGCTGGCTTGGTGAAGTGGTTATATGCGTTTTCAAGGCTGCCTCAATGAAGGTGTCCCATGTCATGTTCTTATCTGTCACCTGATAGAGTACTATAACCTTTATCAGGCTATGGTGAAAGAGGCTGGGATAATTCACTTTTCCTTTCAATTGCACACTTTCAGACATTTTGGTTAGGCTCCTATACAAGTAGCTGGACAAATTTAGAGACTTGGCAGCTATAAAGTGCATGAGCAGTCTTATGTGGTATTGATATAGCTTGGAAAATCTGCCCTCACATGTGAAGAACTTCACGACAACCTTCATAAATGGTGCATATCTCTCCAACAAGTATTTGAATGGGAAAACATGTGAGTGAGCTCCTTTGTATTGAGATTTCAAGTAGGGTTTGTACTCTTCTAGGTCTAGGTTCATGCCTTTGAACCAATTTTCACCATGGTTTGGTATGCCTATAGCTTAAGAGATGGCATCCACTGAAAACATGAAATTAGTCTCTGTAATGGTGATCTTGTCTTCCTTCAAGGTGACGGCAAATATACCTATGAGATGCTCATGGTAACCTACTTCTTGCACTCTTTGATAAAACCCTAAACAATTGACATCTTCAAAGCATTTCATGAAAAATGGGGAGGAGGTGATTTCATTGCAATTAGAGGGCTCAAACCTCAATATCTTTCCCCCCTTGTTGTACTTCCTCTTCTCTGATGGTGATGAGTTAGGCTCCATACTTCAAACCCTAGGTGAAAGGCAAGAAAAAACAGTGAAATTTGTTGTTGTGAGGGAATGAGGTGGTATGATGGACTTAGGAGTTGCCTAAATTTGTAAGGAAATTTAGGAGGGTAAGGGATGATGTTAGTGAGTAGGAGGAAAAGGAATTTTGGGAAATGAGTGAGGGGAGGGGGTGGAAAAGGCCAAAACACATGCCTATCCTAGAAAGAGATAAGGTAGATTAGGGTTTAGAGGAAAATGATAGAAAATGAGGGGATAAGGATTTGTGATGGATGGAAATGGTGTATTAGGTGAAAACAGAGCTGTAGGGACAAGGAATATATGGTTTAGGGCAGAAACTCATCATTTGAGGATCAAAATCATGAAAATCATGTAAACCCTAGAAGAAGAAGTATTTGATCATTTTCTTGACATATGAGGCAAAGCAGGGCATGAAAATGATTAAAGTTACTTGTTATAGAGACTGGAGGATGAAATGATTGAAGAGGAGCTTTGAAAAATAAATTTTGGTGGTCAAAAAATAATTTTGGACAACTTTGCCCCGTGCGTAGCGAAGGCTTCCTGTGTGCAGCGAGAGTCAATTTTTGCCAGTGAGGGCTATGGAATCACAGTTTTTTGCAAAGGAGAGGGGTGAGCTCAATGCTAGGATGGTAGACAAGTGCAAATGAGTGTGAATGAACTCCTCCATGTGCTTTTATAATTTTCTTTTGGTGTCTAAGTGATTAATGAGGTAGGATGGCCCACCTCACCAATTCACTTTCTTTTTGAGTTTTGTAGCCTTAGGACCTCTTCTTGTAAATTTAGAACCTTAGGAACATTATTACATCTAAAAACATAAATTACATTTGAAATCAAGTGTTATTGAACAAATTTACCTATTGCTACTCCTCATTTTCCGGATTTATACATGAAATGACTGATTTTGTGACCTTAACCCTAATGACCTAATGGTGACACTGAGTTGAATGGATACCATGATGATGTGACTGAAGTGATATTAATGATGTTTTCATGATGGTAGACTCAATTGAGTGATGAAAGTGACTGACATATGAAATTCTTGAGAGAGTGGAAATAGCCCTAGACACACTAGCCAGTGACCAAATTTTTATTTGAAGACTCACTGAAATGACAAAAATTTGACTTGACACCCTAACAACACCTTGTAAGAGCATATTTGATCACTAGTGATAGGATGAATTGAATGACACTAACACCCTCACAAATAACCTTACTTTTTTTGCGATTAGGGAACCCAATCAATTCATTAGCAAAACAATATTGTGCCCAACCCAAAGTCTCCCTTTCTCTGAAATTGCTTTGTCCTCGCCTTATCACAACCATAGGCTTACCTCCTATAAGTCCTATTCTAAACTTCTCATAAAACACTTCGTCCTTGGGACACCTGGAATTCACTGACACTCCTTGGCACACCCTCTTATTTGTTCATTTCCAAGCATTTTGACCTAGTTCTCCCTTGTGTTCCCCTGAATCTCCCTAACACTCCTCACCATCCATTGACATTGTTGACCATGTGTTAGCACACCTTTTCATTCCTTGGCATGCCCTGGCACTCCTTAGATATCATGCCCTCACAACTACCCTTACCTTTTTTTAGACTTGGCCGGAACCCAACCAAGTCTTGCCCCGATGACAACAACTTAACCAAGTTATAGTTACTACAACTAGGCTATGCCTTGTTTGCCTAAGAACTGCCTATAACACATCTTAGGCTACTCATGTCCAATCTCAACTCATCCCACTTAACAAGTTACCAATTCAAGGCTCATGTCCAACCATGGCTATAAAACAACTAAGAAACACAGTTTACATCTTGACATGCCATAACACATGGCACTTCTAACAATCCCTTAGCCCTATGTGGCGTGTGTTAGAATCCCCTACATTTATTGGCATGCTTTGCACTCCCTAGCACACCCTAGCACTCTCTGACATGCCCTGGCACTCTAGCATGCCTTGGCACTGCCTAGCATATAACCTTGTCACTCCCTCCTTAGAAAACTTGGAACTTGTTGACACTCCCTATCACACACTCTTATCTCTTCATTTCCATGCATTTTGAACTAGTTCTCCCTTGTGTTTCTGTGGCACTCCCTAACATTCACTGGCACGCATTGACACACCCTGGCACATGGCACATCTTGGTATGTTGCCTTGGCACTCTAGCATTCCTTGGCACTACCTAACATATCTTGTCGCTTCCTCCTTACCACACCTAAAACTCATTAACACTCCTTGTCACACACTCTTATTCATTCATTTCCATGTATTTGAAACTAGTGATCCCTTTTGTTTACTTGGCACTCCATAACACTCCCTGGCATGCATTGACACACCCTAGCACCTGGCACATCTTGGCATGTTTCCCTAGCCTCTAGCATGCCTTAACACTGCCTAACGTACCTTGTTACTCCCTCAGCACACCTGTATCCCACTAGCACTTCCTGTCACAAACTCTTATTTGTTTATTTGCATGCACTAATTTGACTTAGTGCTCCCGTGTGTTTCCCTAGAACTCCCAAACACGTCCTAGCACATGTTGACACACCCTTGAACCTGGCACATCTTGGCTGCATGTCGCCCTAGCAATCAAGCATGACTTAGCAAAACCTAGCATTCCATGTCACCGTCTCCTTAGAACACTTGGAACTCGCTGACACTCCCTGTCACACACTCTTATTCATTCATTTCCATGCATTTTGACCTAGTGCTCCCTTATCTTTCTTTGGCACTCCCTAACACTCCTTAGCATGCATTGGCACACCTTGGTGCTTGACACATCTTGGTATGCTTCCCTAGCACTCTAGCATTCCTTGGCAATAATTCATAACATACCTTGTCACTCACTCCTTAACACACCTGGAACTCGCTGACTGTAATGTTCCAAACTAGGAAAAATAGTGCTATGCAAAGTGGACAATAAAAATAACACCATAAAATTAAATCAAACCATTAGACCAAAAAACTGTCTGGCATGTGTTAGCATGCCTTTTCATTCCTCACCACGCCCTGGCACTCCTTTGCTATCATGCCCTCACAACTACCCTTACATTTTTTGTAACATGGGAACCTAACAAACTCTTGCCTCAAGTATAACAACAACTTGACCAAGTTACAATTACTACAACTAGACTATGCCTTGTTCACCTAAGAACTTCCTATAACTCATCTTAGGCTACTCATGTATAATTTCAACTTATCCAACTTAACAAGTTATGAAGACAAGGCTCACATCCAACCGTGGTCATAAAATTAAACAACTAAGAAACAAATTTTACATCTTGACATGCCATAACATCTGGCACGCCTAATAATCCCTTGGCACTATGTAGCACGTGTTAGCATCCCCTGCATTTCTTGGCATGATTTGGAACTCCCTAGCACTCCCTGACACTTATCAAACCTCGTACTCGCTAGATAACACTCTCTATCACACTCTTATTCATTCATTTCTATGCATTTGAAACTACTTTTCCCTTATGTTTCCCTGGAACTTGGCCCTAACACTCCCTAGCATGTGTTGGCGCCACACCGTAGTGCCTGGAACTTCTTAGAATGCCTTAGCACTTGGCATGTATTGGCATGCCTAAAATTCCTTGGAACTTTCTATCATGTGTTAGTACTTCCTAGCATTCCCTGGAACACCTTGGCACTCCCTAGCTATCATGCCCTCATAGATAGCCTTACTTTTTTTGCGGCTTGGGAATCCAATCAAGTCATTGACAAAACAATGTTGTGCCCAACCCAAATTATCCCTTTGCCTGAAACTACTTTGTACACACCTTATCAAAACCATAGGCTTGCCTCCTTCCAGCACTATTATGAACTTATCCTAGCACACTTCGTCCTTGGGACACCTAGAATTTGCTTGACACTCCTTGGCACACTACACTCTTATTTGTTCATTTCCAAGCATTTTGACCTAGTTCTCCCTTGCGAAGCCTTGGCACTGGCTAGTATACTTTTTCACTCCCTCCTTATCACACCTGGAACTCGCTGAAAATTAATTTCCATGCAGTTTAAATGAGTTCTCCCTTGTGTTTCCCTGTCAATTGGCCCTCACACTCCCTAACATGCATGGATAAAATATTTGCAAAATTTTTCCATATCCTACTATCTAGGGTTTGGTTTTTGACTAGCTAAAAATGTGATAACTGGATCTAATCATGGGATATGATATAAAAATACTCAAACTTCATTATCCAAATATATTTGAGGTCAACCATGCCAATCTGGAGATCCACCAAGTCAAATTTCAAAAAGTTCTAGAACCCTGTCAGCAATTTTGGCTTGGCAAAATTGTGAAACATGGGTCTCAAAGTGCCACCCGTAACTCCAAGAAAGTAATTGTTGTGTAACAAATGAGAGAGGCTTTTTTTTGGTCATGTTATGAAAAAAAACCTCCTCCCCTTTTCCAAAATACTTCCCCATTTGTTCAAAATCCAATCTTGAAGTTGGTCACACAGAAACGAAACAAATCCTGGTAGAAGCACAACAAATAGTTGACTTGAAATTTTGATGACTTGAATGAGGTTTTGAGTGTTTTTGAAGACCTTTGAATAAATTTGGAGATGTCCACTTCACCCTGGAGCCTTTAAACCATGCAAAAAAATCATTTTAGCCTCTTCAAACTTGATTCCCAAATTGACCGTCCAGAAGCGCAACAAAAAGAGAAGCAAGGAAGAAAAAATCATATCTCTTTAACCATAAAACCTGTGAAAACAATGAAGGTGGTTATTGTGCTTGTTTCTATTCTTAACTAAAACCTCCTTTTTCTTCCAAAATTCATCTCCTTTTGTTCATAAATATCTTTTGAAAATCATTATAAAAACGGAGTTAAAAGGGGAGCAACTCTCTTGTAGCAATTGTATTTTGGGAATATCTCCAAAACGGTAAATCAAAATTGGCTGAAATTTTTACATAAAGTTAATATCATTATAGTGAAACTCCAAAAAAAATTTCAGCCCCATTAGAGTCACAAATATCAAGAAAATCCCAAAATGGTTGTAGATGACGATGTCTCATTTCTCGAAAACCGTGCATCATTTTGATCTGAAATTAAGTGGGTGTTTTCATTTAATCCCCATGCATCTCCTATAATAATTTCATGGAAAATGGGTGTGAGGTTTAAGATATATGATGAGAACCTGGTGACTAGGTAAAAGCGCAATGCAAAAGAGTAGCAACTTAGGGGAAGGGAATGAGAGGGAAGGGAGGTATGAAAAATTATGGGAAAAATATGGGGGATAGGTATGGGTGTTAGGAAAATAATAGAAGTTGAATTTCTAAAAAATAGTGAGAAAAAGAGGGGGAAAAGGTAAAAACACAGACCTAGGGTAAAAGTGCAACATATTTCTAGGGTTTTTGGTAAAATAAGGAAATGAAAATATTTTGATGAGGGGAATGACTGAGAATGGTCAGTGAAGGATGATGAAGGAGGTATAAGCTTAAAAATAAGGCATTTGACTCCTGAATGAAGCTATGAACAATGGAAAAGGGAAAGCGTAGCAAAAACCCTAGTAGTAGAATTTTGACTCAATCTCTGAGGAAAGAAGGTGCAAGTATGACTGATAGGGTTTGATTGACCATGATTAATCAAAAGACTCGTGAAATATGGAGATGACCTACCATGATGAAATGATCTTCATTTTTGGAGTGGGAGTAGCAATGACACCTATACAATGACTCATACTCTTTTCTTTATAACTTGGAAAATTTTGCTAGTATAGACCAAAATTTGACTTTTGACCTTGATTGACTTGAAAGACTAACAAATCCTAATTACTATGGAACATAGGACCCTAATAGAGACCATATCAAATGTTGATCAATATCACCAGGTTTTATGCACAACTGTCATGCTTCTATACATCGAGTACCCATATGGAAGAGTCCTTATTTCATCTAGTATTTAACCAAGACATACCATGCACATGATTCCAAATATATTTCTGCATCTAACTCTTCCTACCATATCTCTGAATACATGAATTCTACTTTCTAAAGAAGAGCTCTTATCTAAAGATGCACATACCTCTTTCCTTCATTTTTTCATCTAGTGAACTTCTTTCACAAACTGCCTTTCTTTGAAGAAAATGTCTATGATGAGGCTCCTTTCTCAAGATGATAAAATACTTCAATTATGCCTTCATGTTGCAACTAAACTAGTAAACTTCTTTGATGCTTGCTTCCATAATATGCCAGATTGCATCCACAAACTTCTAGTGGAATATACTCTTTCCAAGAAATATCAGTAATTCTAGAAATCTATCCCAAAACTTAATTTGAATGCAATCAATGTGTACATCAAATAAGCCACGATCTTTAGATTCTCTACACCAACATATATAGAGACCGAATCCTTAGATCAAATCATAATCACTAAACTAGCTGACTCATACCCACTTAGTTATATGCTTAGGTCAACCAAACTTGTGTTATAGGTCTCTATATAAGGGATTTGGCCTGTTGTATTAATTCAAGAATACACCATAGATTTGTACACAATACATAGACTGGACCGAACTATTTCTTGCATTTGATGCCATGGAGCTAAGCTTGTGTCTAGATCCTCAAGGTCTATTTTCAACATAGCACTTTGTCAAGTATGCAAATTCCAAAAAAAATTCCTCAGATAGTGCTGGCCTTAGAAATTTATATCAAAAGTTAAGCACAAAAACACTTGAGTTAAACATTGTCATGACAGAGGACTTCATAAGAACAGAACTAATGTGCTCAAGATCGTTCAAAAGTATATGAGTTCTGGAACAGAGATTGAATATGGATGTTAGTACTTAGGTCTGCAAATTAGTGTGTATGCCATACAATTGTCGGAGTTAGCAGTATTAACATACAGGTATATAAATTAGTGTTGCATTATATACAGGCCAACTTCCAGAAATTAAGCCATCTTTGCATAGTAGACTTCCCTGGATAAGGGGTCGAGCCATACCACAAAGAACATAGAAGTGTGTGTCCAGAAGTCTGAAATAGCCCATCGAATAAACGACCAGATCAAACAAAAGAAAAGAAATAAACCCAAAACAATCATTAACACTTCGGCCTATCCACTTTAGAATTTCATTTAAATTTTAGAACAAGTGAATATATATGTCAACAAGGCCGCATAGATTGAATACTTGATAGAGCTGCTTCACGTGTAGTGTAGTCTTTCAGGGGGGCCAACAACTCTATCTCCAGGATGATTACTTGGTCGTAGAGACTTGTCATAATTACGTTCATTGTTGCTTGGGATTGTCCTCAACTTGGCTCTGATACCATGTTAAATTTAGGATCACATGTTCTTTGCTGAAGACAGAAGCTTCAATATCTCATTAGCCCAATTATTAACTCATTAGCTGAGAGATCCCTGTAACTTCTTTATAAAAGATAACATTTAAAAGGATGACAATCAAGCTTTCTAGAGTTCATATCTGTCTTGTTCACAACTTCGATTGTGAAAAAGATTGTAACGATGTCATCAATTTATAGGTATTGTAATGTATCACCATTGCTACTAAGCAGTACCGATGTCATACTTAATGTTGGACCATAAATAGTGGTGAGCTTGAGGTGACATACATAGAACAGTACCAGGTACATATAATTGTGAGGGAACCAAGAAAGATCACTGCTCAGGATTCTATTTTTATTATTATTTTATGATAGCTTCAGATTTTGCAAACTTCAAGGAGGACTACTTATTCTTGATAGATGACTTCAACAAAATTCCTATTTTGCTACTTGATGTTGGGTATAGAAGATTTCAGGGAGACTAATTATCCTCAAACTGAGAGAGGATTTTCATGCAAAAATCAAATGCTTCCACTGCTTGTAACCAAACATTTATTGAGGTCTATTTCTAGGATCACAATGAACCTACTGTAAATCAACATCTCCACAGGTTGACTCACTTCATATAAGCTATTTGAATTGTGAATATATATGTGTGTTGATCAAGTCACTGTAGGAAGTGCAAGATTCATACTATCAGCACATATTCTTATCACTGTATTAGTTTCCATATATCTTACTGCCCTCATGTAGGAAAATAACTGACATTAGAATTTATGAGGTTAAAATAGATTATTGTCCAGAATTTAAGTCAATGTTATGAGTTTTTTTGGGTGTTACTGTCCATATGACATATACATCGCTAATACCTTATTCACTGTGTCATGGCTAATATAGGATGACCGAGAATTTCCATTAACAGAGTCTAGAGTGTAGGTCTGGAGGATACATACAAGACTTAGATAAGCCATACCTTAGAAAAATACGAGCCTTAAAGAATCACATCTAGGTTTGAACATACTTCTTGAGAAGGTGCATATAGAGGCGATATGTAGTCATAGTGAGTTACTGACACACCATTATAGATCAATTTTGATGAGCCATAGACCATAGAAGAATGAATATGTTGAAGGTATTATGAACAAAGGTATAACGAGGCATTGCTAATACAGTGATGCCAAATATAGCGATGCCTATAGCTTGATTTTGAGGAAATAAAATACTGCCTGAAGTGAACCCATAATTTCCAAGGTTAAGTGTGAATTTCAATTCCCCTCTTAGGTCCATGTTGTGGCCGGCAACAACCCCCCCCCTTGTTCATTTAAGTGTTGACCAAAATACTAAATGAATGGGGACCCTTAGTTAATTTTTAGGAAAAACAAGAGTTTCCTTTCCTCAAAATAAGGTTACCATCATAGGCTTAGGTAAGTCTTTTGAATATTTTAAACCTAAATCTATGATAAGGAGAAAGTCTTTAAAGTCGCGTTGCAAAAAGATACGAAATACCTCCATTTCTCTTTAAATATCGGTATACACAAGATCCTCCTGTTAAGAATAACATCGCGTCGCAACAAAGTAATACTCATAAAGAAAAACTTAAAGATTCACCGATCTGCGATAACGCCGATCGCAAGATCGCATATCGCAGAAATGAGCCGGCAAGATTTGGCAAACATCAAACTTCTGCGATCTGCGATGTTGCGATCGCTGCGATATTACATCCTTGCGATTTGCGATGGTGCAATTTGCGATGGTGCGATTTGCGATCGTGCGATATGCGAGGTTACGTAAGCAAATCATAAATCACTTCATTACGAATCCTTCGGGCACACCATTCAAAGAAAAGCCACTTACCATAATCTGACTCGAAATCATGCGCTTTTAATGATAGTAAATGAATTAGTTGTCAGTTATTAAATGGATTAAAGACGCATGCCTTGGTAGGGATTTACTTCACATAAGGTGGCATATTTGATACATCTGCTGCATTTAAAACTCTCCCATCACCTTTCTGGATCAGTCATTTCCATTTCACTCGTAATCTGCAGGAACAAAGAGCTAAGACAATTCAAACACAAACGCAGGAAGAAATGGGAAAGAAAAATAAAGCTCAAAGCTCCGAAGCGAAGGAAAAGACGAAGGAGATGGCGCCTTTGTATACAGACACAGCCTGTAACAGAGACGCAGGGATATCAACATGGGAAAGCATGTACACGCTGCTAGAAGAGGAAAATCCTAGAATAATGAAGGTTGTTGCTGTTGCAGGCTCACAACGCTCTTCTGAGGTGTCCTTAGAGGAGCTAGCATGTTCATTTCTTCACAGGATAGCGGCAAGACCCAAAATTCTACCATATACGGATATGATCAAGTGGATACTTGATGATGCAGACATGAACAACAGACAATTCAAAGTTCAAGGACACGGGCTCATCGGATCGTTTGTTGCCCAAGATCTGAAGCTTATGTATCATCTTCCTGAACCGCAGGCGACTTATAACGCACAATTTGTCAAGAAATTCGCGGCAGAGAACCCAGACCTATCAGAGACCACAAGGGATTGGTCTAGAAAAGAGGAGCCGCTCAAAAAAGACAAAAACGGTATGTACAGCACTGGTTCCCTCACCTCTCCATATTGTTTTGCTGCGGCCATGATTTGTAGGTAATTTGGGATGCCGGATATCAATAAGTTCTCGTCTGAATGGCTACCATTAATTGATGCTGCCACAAGTGCCGATATTATAGATTGGGCCAAGATCCTTTCTGATAATCTATACACGGCTGTTATCAATTACCGGTCTAAAAGATCCTCTTCTCAAAGGATCTATCCTCCTTTTTATCTGTCTGCATATGTTATGGATTCTATTTGTCTTGTGTCTAAATTCCCCACTATGGGTTGGAAATGGACTACCCATGACCCATTGCCTATCCATGTTTATCATAAGGTGTTATGGGATTCTCAGTTCATCCCTCACTTCTACCAGATTTGCCACGGGCTTATTTTGCCCTTGTATAGAATAATGTATGATAAAGACCCCCCGAGGTGCTCTCCCGAGGCACAAATTGACATCATCCCCATCGCAAGATGGTTCGGGGAAGAATGGTTTACTTACATTAGAGTTTTTGGAAGCACTGTACCTCCACATGTCCTGCCTCTATACATCCCTGATAAACTTTTGGCTCGGGAAATTGCTTACCAAACCTGTTCAGAAGGCGGCCTGACCAAAGACCTGAAGGACAAGAAGAAGGCAATATGGCCTCAATTTCCTGTAGCTTGTGGGGCCTTCTCATTGTTCGATGTAGGACACGCTTTCGCCGAAGTGGAGAATGTGATGTGTCTTCAATTATTTAAATTCCCAGCAAGGCCATTTGACCCAAATGATGTTGCCCAAGAGTTCACAACGAACGTCAAAATAAAAGTGTTCGCTGGGAAGAAAGATTTGTTTGATGATTTGTTTTAGAGTAGAAGCTCACTCCAAGAAATTTTGCGGGAAGCTCGGTCGAGGTTGTCTCCAGATGACCTCCAAAGATTCATGTTATATAGAGAAAGAAGGCTGGCCAGTATTCCTCTAGAGAAGCTGCGACTGCTTGCTAGAGAACCAACTCCAAGCATTAGCCTCAGCGAAAACTCTAGCACTTCCAGATCTAAGTCCAACGCTGCGCAAGGAGTACCTGAGCATCCTAACGAGTCTAGATACGACCAAGGAAAAAACGAAGAAACAACTAAAGATACAGCTCAGTCAAGTGCAATGTCTCAACAGCAAGTTATCGCCTCCCCACCAAGAGATGTCCCCCCTCCTGTCATCGAAGCACCACTCGTCACGACAGAACTGGACAAAGAATGGGAAACCTTCAATGAATTGATCAATCTTGAAGGGAAAGCCCCGAAAACACCTGTGAACAATACACAGGTAGTGCAAGAAGTGGTTCCGACCATAGTCAGCAGTATCACAGAAACGGAGCACGTTCCTATCGCTCCACCTTCTGAACTTCTACTTAATGTAGAAGAAATTCCCCCACTGGATGTATTCTATAGTCCCCAACACAAAGCAGTTGTAAGGAGACAGAGGAAGAAAAGAAAACTAGAAAATACACTGTCACAAGATGCTGAACATTTGGACGTCTTATGGAAAGACCCCAACAATAACCCGACTGAAAATCTCACTAAGTTGTCTCAGATCGCAGGAGCATATGCTTCTGCAACTATTGACAAGGCATCGGAAGTTCAGCAACTATTGAAAGAACAAGAAGATCAGATACAGCTGCTACAACAACAGTTGCAACAAGCCAATGCTAATATTGAAGCTTCCAAACAGCTCGAGAAGCTGCAGGAAGACTTTCAGCAGATGCAGATAGGCTATCAAAGAAGTCTAGACGAGAAAGGAAAACAATTGTAGACTTTATAGGAAATGCATAAAGACGAGCCTAAGCTAGCAGAATTTATTTCAGAATCTATTGGCTTGAATGAGCAACTACTGCAGCAACAGGAAGAGTTGGGACGTAAAATATCACAGTGGAGTCACTATTGCGAGCTGAGCGATAAAATCACCAATCAGGTGGTAGACTTGTGGAGTGACTATGATCAGAGTGACAGAAGGGTGACGGAATATTTAACTTGGCAGGATGATGATGAAGGGAAAAGAGCAGGTTCACCCAGGATAAACGAAAACCATAAAGAACTGCTCTTTAATAAATGGGACGATCAAATTAGGCAGGCGGAGCGAGCAGCGGAGACAGCGGCTACACAGGCAAGCATTCTTATTGACTGTGTAAATGAGAATTTACACAGGGCCAATTTAATCGCAGAGACCACCCCGGGGTACCTACCAAATAAGTTACAACTGGAAGCAGAATGGAAGTAGAAAGCGCAAGCAAAGGGGAGAGCAATCCAAGCATTAGCTAGGTTGAATTGGGAATGTTACTGGACGTACTTGGTCAAGCCGCACAGCTAATGGATGACGGTGAAATGCATCACAAACGCGGCCGAAAAAGTAGCGCCAGCTCTCATAGATGTTGTTTTCGCAGCCGAGCTCAGCGCCGAAATCAGTCAGCCGACTCTCCTCAAGCCCATGCTGAACACTTGCAACTTTAAGGACCAAGTTCAGAAGTAGCCTTACTTAGAATGTTGTTTTTTCTTTTAACTAGATTAGAAAAAGGATGGTCATTTGAAAACCGCATCCTAAATTTTGTAATAATACTATTATTAGAATTAGGAAGTAGTATTTTAACCCTTCTCATGCATTTAGAGAAGGGTCCAGAAATTTGTCAAAAACTTGTCCTCGGAACATGCACTTCTGCACCCTCAGAGGAGGTTTTGATGAATGGATGGATCGAGATTTATTAATGTTTGCATTTTAATGTCTGCTACTGATGTTGCACTTTTGTACTCTTAGTAGATGTTAGAACAAGTAGAGATAAATCGTTTTTGCTTGAAGTTTATGGGTAGGATTAGTCATAAATGGTCCTTTTATCTCTTGACCAATTTCTGCTTATATTCTTAAAGTGATATGCAGTTTTCAGTTGTTTATATGTTAATGCATGAATGTGTGGGTTACCATTTGGCACTTCTGTACGGTGGAGTCATTTATTTGTGTTTGATATATGAATAACTTATTATGCGATATGTTGTTCACAACTGTTTTGCTTAACTTTTTATGCAGAATGGTTTATCTTAATTGATTTCTATTCTTATGATAGCTGAATGATCTTTATTACCAGTTATTGTTCGAAATCTCTTTAGATCGCATAATAGAAGAAATACACCCGGGTTAGCGTAGATTAGATGTGTTGTTTCTCATTAGATTACAATAGCATAGAGTTAGTTTAGAAGTTTGAATTAAATTAGCTTTAAATACTCCTAGATCAGCATCATCCAACTCTACACACACACACACCCCTTAGAATTGGGAAACTGGTCCCATTATCCCCAGTCGGACCCGCTATACCAAACGGATAAGGAGCTGCCAACCAAGGTCCGGACCGGGTGGGTATCCCCCTTGTTGTCGACCCGATTTTCGAGGCTTCAACAGTCCATTACCATAATAGGAGGAGTACAAGTAGTTTTGGGTAATGGTTTGGAGGCTCTCCTAAAAAATGGCTTAGATCTCGCAATCGTAGGCATTGAACTAAGGATCTAGGGTCACAACTACTTGGAGCCAGACTTGTGTGTGAGGTTGGAGGTTCACAATCACATTCATGCAGTGTTAAGGTTGCGATTTAGTTGATAAGTTAGGTAAAAAGGCTTCCAGCTCAGGGATTGGTCACTTGGGGTGGTTGTTCAGCCTCTAAGTGATATGTAGTCCCTGAGGGAAGTCAGTAAGTTATCATTTGGTATGCCCACTTCCTTAACTAACACTAGGAGGTTAGGTCATGTCACAGTAGCACTCAACTCATGTTTACCCTGGAGAGCTTGTAAAAGTAGCTAAATGTGGGGTGAGGGGTTACAAATGTTCTTTAAGGGAGGATCAATATTAGATCAACATCATCAATAGCTTATCATTACCAGCATCAAACAACTTGTACGAAATCACCATGGTACTATTCATGCATGCTCTCCCCAAGTGACATCAATCGACGAATGTCTTGTAACCATGGTACCATCATATCCATTAATCAAATCCATGCATGATTTCATTAATAAGCTCTCTCTTAAGACGAGATCTGAGCTAGTTGCTAGGAGACTCCTATTCAACCCGGTAGCCCATAAAACCATTTTCCTATATTGGTCATTGTACTATACATAGGGACAACAACCCTATACTAGTCATAATACAAGGCACAGGAAAATGTCCATCTTCTTATACTTGTCAACGTACTTGACACATGGATGATATCCCTATACTGGTCAAAGTACAAGAAACAAGAAGATGCTCACTAAACCATCCTCCTTATACTAGTCAAGGTACAACGCACATTGATAATATCCCTATACTGGTCAAAGCACAAGACATAGAGAGAATGAATTCCCAAGATGTTATCTAATATGTTAAACCATTCTTACTATATTGGTCATATTGACATATTGATAATGTCCTTATAATAGTCAAAGTGACTCGGAAGAATAACATGATCTAGTTAGATCACTACTCTCTCCAATGTCATTTCAAGTAGATCTCAATCGGAATTTCACAAAGCAACATGAAATCAAGCCTAAGCTACAATTGGATTAACCAAACACACGTCAGTGTCCAATGAAGAATAGAAATCATGTTAGGGCCAAAGAAATAAAATGGATTGGCCTTTATTATAGAGATATCATACACAAAGGAGACTTTATCATAGATCACAAAGGCTCAAATACATGTTGAATGTTATACAATATGGATGTCACATAGAATTGGATTCATCCCAAGAATTCTCATTATAGATTAGATTAGATTACAAAGATAATATAGATCCCAGTACTGAGAACAAAATTTGGACTTCCTCCAAAAGCTTGGATCAAAACTCATAACATTTTTTTGCAATGGTTATCACCATAATACTTCTTGAATTTATCGCAGAGGAAATCTCAGAAAAGGAGGCTCAGGCTACCATAGATCCATAGATCCAAATCATGTCTCACGACTTAATAAAAATACCTTAGGATTCTCCCATAGATTCTTGGTTAAGCATAATTAGAGTGATATTGAGAACCTTCAAATTTCTGAGAAAATTTGTCACAAATATTTTCAGATGCATTTGAATCCATACATAATTCAGAAGGCATTTTCCTTACATAATTCAGAAGTCACAAAGATACCAGATAATAGAATTGATCTTGGACTATTGCTTTTGAGATTTAGTTAAAATAATTCTAAGAATTTGACCCATCAAAGTGAAGAAGGTTTCTTTTGATATGACTTCAACTGTAATCAACAACTTTCTAGTTTCACAATGCTCTGATACCATGTTGAAAACCCAAGTAGAATGGGTACAAAGAAAATTTTTGAACTACTGATAATTATTTGTGAGATTATTGTAGATTCTGTTAATTATTCTTCTTTATTAGATAAGTATACTTTAGAAATTTAACTGATAGGGCAAGAAATTAAAGATCACAATGTGCAATAACAAGAGACACTGGTGTTTAGGTCATAGACTAGGGAAAAAACCCACAAGGGGAAAACCCAAACAAGTTTTTCCTTAGAGAGATCCTTCAACAAGACATCAAGTCATCAATAATATTGACCATAATATGGCTTCCACAAGTGCTAAGTCTACAATGAAAATGTCAATAAGTAGTCCAACAAGATCCCAACAAAATGAATATCATACCACAATGACAAAGCTCGAATCTCTTCCCTTTGAAGGCTCAAATTTTAGATTGGATACAAATTTCAGATCACAAGAATAAGAAGCAAATGTCAAACCACCAAAATTCATATCATACAAATAATGCGTAGATCTCGAGCCACCAGACTTCAGATCATAAGAATAATGAGTAAATCCGAACCACCAGACTTTAGATCACAAGAATAATGAGCATATCTAAATCACCAGAATTTAGATCACAAGAATAATGAGAAGATCTGGACCAACAGACTTCAGATCACAAGAATAATGAACATATTTGAATTACCTGACTTCATATCACAAGAATAATGAGAAAATATGAACAACCATACTTCATATAAAAAACAATAGCCATAGAACTCAACCTTCAACTTGGATTAGATGAGATCTTGGGAGAGATAGAACAAATACCTTCTTCACTTGATATGCCCTTGAACTCTTCCTTGTAGCTCTTAGCATATGAGAACATAATACATAAGTGTGTAGTTAAATTGCATTGCAAGGAGGACGAATGGAGCTATTTATATAGCCATCATGAGATCAGAATGAGTGCCTTTCTAAGCAAACTGACTTGACCATCTAGAAAGGTTGACCTGATCTGAATGAATGAGTTTCTAGGCAAGCCAACTTAACACATGTGGAACCACTTGTAATTACAAATAAAATAATGTTTTTCTTCTTTTACAAAAATACGTTTTGACCAAATCAAAAGCATGGAAAACATGCTAATTCTAATTTTATTTTTCCCAAATAGAAAGATAATAAATATTTTTTTATAAAGACCGACCATAACTACAATTTCAGCCACCACAAGAAACTCTGCAAAAGCTCCTAACAATCCATGGATAGTGAATTATCTTCATGCAACCACCGTTGAATATGGAATATTTATCCTCAACAAGCCATCCATGGCTATAATGTGACATTTGTCTACCATATATTGCCATTATAACTTCCAAAATTCCCCTCTAAGTTGACTTATGGATTGATTGTTTTTCCCAACTTTATCACATTTGATAACAAGTACTCTACAAGTTCATGTGGGCTTGATTTCATGGTAGCTAGGGACGAGCACCAATATTGCAACAAGAATGCTGCAACTCCTGGGGCTACCAGCTTTACTTTATCAACCTAGGGTTCGTACAAACTTGGAGGTGACAGTGTTATACACAAGTAAAAGTGATTGTTCTTCCTTTTGTCACTGTTCAACTGGCGAGAGACCACTAGGGTTTTCAAGTCAGACTTCTATGGATTTAGAAGAAGCTTGATTACTGATGAAAGAAAGAGAAATCTACTCTAGGAGAAAGCTTGTCTACTGTAATAAGGAAAAGGACTGAAATCCAATGCTAAAAACACACCATTTCCTAACTAACTGCTGAGAAACTATGCTTTACAAGAATGCCAAGCTAACATGTATGAAATGCTACTATCCTAAGCATGAAAGTTCAAAACATCAAACATCACTACTATGCATGTAAAGGACTGAAATAAATCTGTTTTTTTTTATTCTTTTTATGGAAAAACAAGTGTGAAAGCTAATCTCTTTTGGTGATGTGGTAGGTGGCTTAGGGATGCTGGTGGATGGTTGGAAGGTTTGGGAGACCCTTAGGTGACCTTGTGTGGCTTCCTGGAGGTTTTCCCTCAATTCGGCCTCAAAACAGGCCACTACAGGAAAACCTACAGGATGTCCTAAAAACCTACAGGATTCCCTATATTTCTACAGGATACAGCCGAGAGAAAAACAATGGGTGCTGGAGGTGATGGAAGCCTTAGGGAAGGTAGTTAGTGGATGGAATGGAGTGATAAAATGCCTAGGATCACTCAAAACTCAAAATCAAGGTTGGGAGATGGTTGGATTTTCTCAACATGCTTGTAGAAGTTTCCATGTAAAATGATGAAATTGGTGAAGGTCTTAGTGAAAGAAAGGAATGATTATGGATGGATGAAGTTGGAAGGAGGTTGCTTGCTATGAAATATTTCTCTACTTTTGAAACACTTGCACTGCATCAAACAATGATATTTGCCCAAAAATCATGTAAACAAGAAGAATTTCAATGAGCTAGAAAAACAGAGTTTAATGAGCTAGCTGTCTACTTCATGCATGAGGAAAATTTGCAGAATAAGATGAAGTCATTGATGAAATCTACTATAAGACTGAAAATGAAAGAAATGGTAATTAAATCCTACACTTGCAAATTGATCAAATGCTGGTTCAAGTACAGTAAACTCTAAATTCTATGAGAAAGTAGAAATATATCTTTTTGGGGTTGAATAGGGGTCCTTTCCTCAAATCGTGATCCCGGAAGGAGGAAGTGAGGCCAAGACACCTATTGACAGCTTTTTGGTGTTCCTTTTATCCCTTTTAACCTATTGTTGAAGTAAAGCACAAATGGAAGCAAACTAATAAACAAACTAATCAAATCTACACTACTTGCAATGAAATACTTCTAAGGACAATTTAACCATGAATCTATGAAACTAATCTAAGCATACAGATACAAGAAGTGGAGCCTTTGCTGCTAAGGTTGGGCCCTAATCCAAGAGCTTCAGCCCTCTGAGTTAACTCAGTACTGGATCATGAAAAATCTCATTCTCGCTATCAAAACAGAAAATTACATAGCAATATCTTCCACAAGTTTGGAGCTCCAAAATAACTAGTGTTTTTTTACAACAAAAATTCAAATCCTAATGAGGCTCTAGGCCTATTTATTTATACAAATGAAGTCTCCAACTACTTCCTTAAATCTGGGGAGGCTCGGCTCCCAAACTTGAGATGAACTAACTCTTTGACTATCACTTGCTCGGCTGCCTTTTGATCTCCATGACTTGGCCGCTTGTACTTCAAGCTAGTGTGATTGATGGAGGAATATTCGAATGAGGGAGGAGTAAATGAGGAGGATTTACCTCCTACAATCTCTCTTCCTTGTCCCATTCGAGTTTTAGCCTTTAATCTTGCTGAAATTCCCTGATTTTCTCTCACAAACCTACATTTAATGCACATTAGTCCACTAGGCATAATATCTCACTTTTACTCATCTCATTAAACAAAATATAATCAAAACATGTAATAAGTTATGAGAAGAGTTGATTTGACTAATTTAGGAGGTGAATGAAGGTCCATATAGTTATCCAATGATGAGGTTCATCATCACCCCCGTATTGAAAGTGTTTCTCATCCTCTGAGAAATTCAATCAATATCAATGTCTTTCATAACTGCAGTGGCTTCCCTAACATCCCATGCTTCTGCTATGGGTTCTTCTTATTTTGCATAGAATATTTCCTTCCTTTCTATCTCCTCCCACTGCTTTTTTTCTTCCTCTTCCTTCCTTCCGTCTAGCATCCCCAAGAGCAATGGTGGACTAAGTCTCAAGCCAATCCAATTAACTTTGAGCCTTTGGATGGTTTGTTTGTACATGGGTGTCTTGTTTAGTGCTTCTCTCATCCTTTGAGGAGAATGGTACTCTCTGATTTTCAAACTGTAAGGCAAAGTATTCCATCTCCTTTGGCAAGCTTTCATGTTGTCATCCCCTAACAATCTAAACATATCCTCAAAATGTGTAATTTCTTGCTCTTGGGTAGTAAGATGCCTGGGTGCAAGTTGAGGATCATTTGAAATTAAATTATGTGTGCTGATGATAGCCATTGGATTGGATTGCTCAGCTCTTATCATGAGAGGCTCTATTTTTTCCCTTGCCAATATTCTCTTCATTTTTGCAGTCCTTGCTTCCTCGTGGTTCATCCATGATGCCAAAGCCATCAACTGTAAATCCCCTAGCTTTGCATTAGGGTCCCATACATTCATATCTATCAAGGCCATGTTATGCAAGTAGAACTCAGACATCTTAGCCCTATCTTCCAATGTTCTTTGATCACAAAGATCAATGTTCTGTCTATAATCCTGGAATGGCATAGTGCCTCTCTGTGCTAGGGTCTTGATTTGGAACTGCAACCATTGTTCCTTAAGCTAAAATGCATAAGACTTAGCTGGAATCCTGCATTGGATTGCTTCCAAAGATAGATTGGCCATGGATGCCAATTGATTATTTCTTTCTTGCAGATGTCTTTTCAACCATGCATTTTCTGCCTCCAGCTGAGTTTTTATTATGGCCTCTCTATACCCAAGGCTACTTAGTTCTATGCCCATCTCTTTGAGATTCTCCTCCATGTGACCAATGTCCTCCACCCCCTTGGACTTGGCAATCTGCATCCATCTATGTGTTTTGGCTCTTTCTTTCTCAACCTCAAAGAATAATTGGATGGAAATATTTTGTGGAATGACCCTGCCCCCTTCAATATATCTATGGTAGGAGTCAAGTTTAGGTTGAGGACTAGCTTCCCTTAGCTCTGGGTGCTCTCTCTTTGTTTCTTGCTGCATACTTCCTTCCTTATCCAATTTCTGAGTTTCCTGTAGGTTTAGCAGAGTTTCCTGTAGCACTGCCTTTGCTTCCTGTACTTCTTGTTGTGTATCCTGTAGGATGTCCTTTCATTTAGATGAGATAGATCTAGTCACAAGCCTTCTCTCATAAGTGATAGGAGACTTAGGGGAGGTTTGTGCTAAGGATCCTTCTCCTTGAGTTTTTATAAGAGGAGCCATCTTCTCCTACTATTTAGGTGAGTCTTCAATAACAATGGGAACCTTGGTTGGAGTTTGAGGTTTTCCCTACCTTATCCTTGTACTTTTCCTTGTTCTGAAGTATAGTGGGGTTTTCCTCTATCTCTTCCCTTTTTTTTTATAGGGGTGCTAAGGATAGTGAGGGAAGCTGTTTCCTCTTTCTCGGTGGGTTCTGGAGACACCCTGGGTGACTCCTCCTTATCCTCTGCCTCCTCTTTTCCATTGCCCTTTTCACCTTTGTCTTTCCCCTCTTCTTCTCCCTCTAGATCCTCATCTTGTTTATCAGTTTCCTCCTTGAAATCCTCCTCTATTTCTTCATCACCTTCCTTCTCTTTCTCTTCCTCATCTATTTCCTCTTCATCCCTCTCAACTTCTTCTTCATATGTTTCAATATCTTCTTCATCCTTTTTACTGACAGTCGAGCTTCTATAATATGTGAGGGCCTTGATATCCACCTCTGCTGGCATGTCTCTGAAAATTTCCCAAGTGATAGGAATTCTAAGGTTTTGGAGGGCATCTTCTATGATGATTCTAATTAACCCATGGTGGGCTAGTTGTTGGAAGTTTACTTCCTGCACCTTCATACTTGTATCTATCTGTGATTGCAAAAGGAAGTATGGTATGTTGAGCTGGTGGTGAGGAGGTGTTTCTGCTCCAAACCTCTATTCTTCAAGAAGCCTAAAGTGATATCCATATACCACACTATACATGTTATGAAACCAACTCAAGAAAAAGATAGAAAAGATAGATCAACGCCTTAGAATTCAGCCTCTTCGAGGGGGCAACCTCCTTTACATTACATAAATGAACAATTCTTTGATGATACAAATGAAAAGACCTCCTTTCTATATATAGGAATCTAAGGGGTTATAACATAATCAGAGCCAACATAACAATAATAATGTAAGGGCACAATAATAACAATAATGGGCCTCTGTGGGGCACAATAGTAACAATATGGGCACTACATGGGTACATCAATATAATAAGTGGGTTGTACTAATAACAATAAGGGGTTACACTAGTAGTATAGGGGCCTAACATGCCCCTCTCCTTCAAAAAGCGTTGTCCTCAACACTTGAGTAGTTCTTGATGCTTCTGTATAAAATTCTTGTCCTCCCATGTGGAATCTTCAGCGGGTAAGTTCTTCCACTTGATGAGATACTATGAAATTGATCAATTTCGTAGCTGTCAGGTTCTTGTTTCTGTGACTGCTCCAGGTTCCAATATGATTTTTCCTTCCTCTTCAATTTCTGGCAATATTGTTTGAATTGGGATCTTTTGCAACTTTTGAATAAGTGGCCACACTTATTCATCCTTCTTCCATTCATCCCTTGCTTCGTTTATCCAATCTGGTTGGATAATAGAAATAGCACAAAACAATGCTTCCACATCCTCATCCTTGAAGAGTCTTCCCATTCAGTAAGGTCGCCATTTTTTAAGTGCATGTAGTATTGCCAACATTTCCTTCTCATAAACAACTTGCTTGAGATGTAGCAATAAAAATACCCAATCACCTACATCAAAACATTTTTCACTACGATGTTGATCTACCTGTTGTTTCGTTTGATTTTGCACCAAAGTGGCGTTATCTTTGAAAATTTGGGGAACTTGTTGTTGATGCTCGATGTGATCTTTCACTGCTTGAACCTTTTTCTTCTTGATATGTCCTTCTATCTTTAGAGTTTGAGGAGTGGTAATTTCTTCCAATCCTTTACAAGATATGGTCGGATTCATTTCTTAATGCTCGATGTGATCTTTCACTTCTTGAACATTTTTCTTCTTGTTATGTCCTTCTATCTTGATAGTTTGAGGAGTGGTAATTTTGACCAATGAATTACAAGATATGGTTGGATTCATTTCTTCTTTCTCGATGTGATATTTCACTTCTTGCACCTTTTTCTTCTTGATATGTCCTTCTATCTTAAGAGTTTGAGGAGTGGTAATTCTTGCCAATGCTTTACAAGATATGGTCTGATTCATTTCTTCTTTCTCTGGGGTGGGGTCTTGGCGTATATCTTCTTATTTTGATGTTTCTTGATCCTTTTCTTCCTCCTCTTCATATTCTGTGTAAAATAATTTCTTCTTAGCACACTTATGACCTTTAGTGCATTTGCTATCACAATTGTAACAAAGCCCTTTTTCTCTTTTTTCTTCCAATTGTTGTGGTGTAACCCTTGTAGGTTGTGGAAGGCTAGGAGAAACAACACTTCCATCTTTATAGTTGTGAGGGGCATGCTTCTTGGTTTCCATAATTTTGCTTTCCACTATGTCACAAAGCCCTTTTACTCTTTCCAATTGTTGTGGTGTTGCTATAAAGAAGGTGTTGCTCTTTGTATCCTCAATAATGTGCAAAACACACAAAAGGTAATAGTGTTGATTGATTCAGGAAGTACCCACAATTTTATTCATTGTAAGGTAGCAAAAGAATTGAATTGCTTCTTATATCCAGCACCAGAGTGTCAAGTGATGGTTGCAAATGGAGGAACAATAAATTGCTCGGGAAAGTGCCATAATATCAAGCTATCCATGGGATAATATGTATTGACAAGCCCAATGCTTTCCGTTCCAATGGGAGGTGTTGATGTTGTACTAAGAGTCCAATGGCTACAATCCTTGGGTACAATAGCTTTTAATTTTCAAGAACCTTTCATGAAATTTTCTGTGGAAGGAAAGGAAGTTGAATTAAGGGGTATTGCAGGGAAACCGGGAAAGATAATCAGCTCTGATACCAAAGTTATGAAACCAGCTCAAGAAAAAGATAGAAAAGATAGATCAACACCTTAGAATTCAGCCTCTTCGAGGGGGCAACCTCCTTTACATTACATAAATGAACAATTCTTTGATGATACAAATGAAAAGACCTCCTTTCTATATATAGGAGTCTAAGGAGTTATAACATAATAAGAGCCGACATAACAATAATAATGTAAGGGAAAAATAATAACAATAGTGGGCTTCTATGGGGCACAATAGTAACAATATGGGCACTACATGGGTACATCAATATAATAAGTGGGTTGTACTAATAACAATAAGGGGTTACACTAGTAGTATAGGGGCCTAACAATACCTACCTTCACATGATATGTATTTTATAAGATGGTAGCTTACCTCATTCCAGGGGTGTGGTAGGCTTTCTCTCCTCACTTCGTTTTTGTCTTCAATGGACTCCTGTCCCTCTAAAAAGAATTTCTTTTTCGCAGTTTGGTTATCTCCCTTGTCTTCCTTTCTCCAAGGCAACCCTAAGGGAAGTGTGGTAATTATGCTTATGAGTTTAGGGGTGAGCTCTATGGAGAGGCCTCTTAGCACAACAATGGCATGGGTCCTAGTCAGTGGAATGAGGGAGAGAGCAAAATCTTTGGCTACTTCATCATCATACCCCCTCAATTTCTCAAAGTACCCCATCCAATTATGCCTTGTGAATATTTCTAGCACAAGAGAGTGTTGGTGAATCCTTACAGTGTTAATGGGCTCCCTTCTATTAAACACCCCTGTCATTTTGTCTCGTGAATTTGAGGAGAAGAGATACAAAATTTTAATGGAGGAAATGGGACTGAAATTTTTGTGGATACAATTCCCTTATACAACTATCAATTTCATCAAACTAGGATAATTTTCTATTCTTTTTACTTGGAAAAATGGAAGGAAATGTAGAGCCTATCTCCTCATAGTGTTTGTTGTAGCCAACCCCTATGTTTCCCCCTCTAAAATTTCTCTCTGCCAATCATGTAGACTACCTCACTGTATCCTGTAAGATTCTTGTGTGATCCTGTAGGATTTCATGTAGGATTCCTGTGTGATCTTGTAGGATTTCCTGTAGGATCCCGTGGGAATTCATGCGCAGGAAAAAAATGAATTTTTCCTCTTCTGTAGATTGCTTGGGGACGAGAGCAACTTTTCTAGTGTGAGCCTCGAGAACATGAATGCATGAGTGCATGGGGATCAATGTTTATTTCCTCTTATGGTCGAGTGGAGTGAGGTGGTGTGTTGGCAGCCGAGGTATGAATTTCTATTTTTGGATTGTTGGTCCCCACTACCACATCATCATTCCTTTCACCTCGTAATCAACTCCCACTTCGGGCATTCATGGTCTTAACTACTTTCGACCTCATCCTCATTTTCTTTGACTTGATTGCTACCACGTGTGTGAGGACTAACTATTTTTTCCTCGCTGACTAAACGAAGGTGGCCAAGTTAAATGGCCACCTTTCGCTTATAAACCAACTCATTCACAAACTTTACATCTTTTTGTTACATTATGCAAATGAGAGAGTGAAGAAACATACTTACCTATGGTAACAATACCTTGCTGCAGTTTGTTGAAGAAACAAGGTTTTTGCTATATGTTGGTTGCATGTGATCTCTCCTTCTTTTTTATTTTATTGTCCTTTGATGATTTCTTTGATGTTCAGGTGCCTAATGTTGAAGATGATGGTGTTTCTGCTACTCTGGAGCTTCTTCTACCCTTGGATCTCCATGCTAGAAACTTGCTGCAACTTATGATTTTTATTCTATGGGATAGGCTGCTACAGGATTTCCTACAGGATGTCCTGTAGCTGCTTCTCGCTCGAAATTTTTAATCATTTCTACCGCTGGGACTTGAGGATGATGAACATGGACAGAGAGGAGGTCTAGAGGTGTTTGAATAATGAGAAATAACCCTTCAGGTGTTGTTCCCCCTTGCTCTCTGTCTCATTTTTTTCTGTGTTTTTTCTTGAAGACTGTAAAAAAAATTTTGAAAACTGATTTTTTTAATGATGAATGCAGGGGTGATCAAGGTGGAGAAAGGTATGTTAATGAAGTGGTGATGTAGGAATTTTATTTTTTGACATGTGTGGGTCATTTCCTTTCCCTAGGGTTACTTCCTTTAGGATTTCCAAGCCACTGTCAGGGGATCCTGTAGGTTTACAGGGAATCCTGTAGAAAACATAGTACCCTTGCAAACTGAGGCAAATGAGTGAAAAAATGAAAGGAATGGTGGAATGATGAAGGATAATGAATGGAAAAATAAAAATATGGGTGGAATAGGTCCCTTTTGATTCTCCTTTGCTCTTTGATCGTCCTCCTACTGACCTGCAAACAATTTTTCATGATTTTTTTCTTTTTCTTTTGAAAAAAACTAGTATGCCTCCAAGAGGATTTCATCCTAGCTGCTTGCCTTGGGCGCATCAAGAGAGGTTTTCACCCATAGATCTTTCTATTTCTCTTTTTTTTTTTTGACACCATTGGGCCGCCCCAGGAGGTTTTCAACCCAATAGTGGGACTTAGGTGCCTCATAGAGGTTTTCACCTGAGCCTCTTTATTTATTTTTATTTTTTTATTCTCTCAGTGACTTGATGAGGCAGGAGGTGAGGCTTGCTCCAACACCATCACTATTTCATTGATACCATCAATGAACTCTTGCTTTAACAATGGCCTTTTGTAAACTTTCAATCTGTTCCCATTAACAAGTAAAGGAATGGCCTTTGCGTCTATGGTTCTGATCTACACTGAACCATTATCATGAAATCTCTCTATAACATAAAGCCCTAACCATATTGTCCTTAACTTGCCCTTAAATTCTTTATACCTAGAATCATATAACAAAGCCTAATCACCTTCTTGAAATTTCTTATCCTTAATGTTCTTATCATGCTAGATCTTCCTTTGAATTTGAGTTACCTTTGTGTGTAGGAGGGCCTGCATTCTAAACTCATTTAAACCATTCAACTAGAGCAATCTCTCTTTTTGTGCATTTCTGAGATCTAGATCTAGTTGGGCTGCCATCCTCAATGTATTATACTCAAACTCAATGGACAGCAGGGTCTTTTTCTCATAGACCAGCTCATAGGGTGTGAATCCAATGGTGGTCTTCCAGGTGGTATTATAGGCACGGGTGGCTTCAACTAGTCTATCTGCCCAATCTTTCCTACTGCTGCTAACCACTTTGGTCAAGATGCCTTCTAGTGCTCTGTTGGTAACCTCCAATTGCCCATTATCTTGTGGGTGATAGGGAGTGGAGGTTCTATG
This sequence comes from Pinus tabuliformis, assembly GCA_031772625.1. Lineage (NCBI taxonomy): Eukaryota > Viridiplantae > Streptophyta > Pinopsida > Pinales > Pinaceae > Pinus > Pinus tabuliformis. The sequence continues at coordinate 495,745,417 of CM062814.1, read as the reverse complement.
CTTGATCTTGTGCTGGTTTAGTAAGCCTTCAATCATGTTGGACGTAAACTGGCTGCCTTGATCAATGACCAGTTCTCTAGGGTACCCAAACTTGTAAAATACATTCTCCCTTAAGAACTCAACCACCTTCGCCTCTGTTGTTGCCTTGATTGCCTTGGTTTCAACCCACTTAGTCAGATAGTCAGTGCATACAATAATATACTACTTTTTCTTGGAAGGAGCGTCAATAGGTCCAATGAATTCCATGCCCCACTTGTCAAATGGCTCGAAAGTCACTTGAGGTTGCAGAGGCATTTCATCTCTTGGAGTAAGATTTCCCATCCTTTGGCACCAATCACACTAACTAGTATATCTTTTCACATCCTGATGAAGAGTGGGCCAATAATAACCAGCTTGTAACATTTTAAATGTTGTCCTCTTTGTTGCAAAGTGACCCCCACAAGGCCCATCATGACAGGTCAGAAGGATGTCAAATACTTCCTCCTCCCTGACACACTTTCTCAGAATTTGATCCAGGCCTAGTTTGGAGAGGTTTCCCCCAATCCAAGTGAAGGTAGTGTTCTTTCTCACAACCTTGCTTTTCTCTTTGGAGGACAAATTCGGTGGGAACTGTGCAAATACCAAATAGTTTTCTATGTCAGAAAACCATGGAGAGAGAACTAAAATGGCGAATAAGTGCTCATCCGGTAACTGATCATCAACCATTCCCTCCTCACCTGCAGAAAAATTTAATCTCGACAAAAAATCTGCAACAACATTTTCCTTTCCAGGCTTATCAACAATAGTTAGATCAAACTGTTGTAATAAAAGTAACCATCTAATAATTTGGGCATTCACATCAGGTTTATTCATTAAATATTTGATTGTAGCATGGTCAGTATGCACAAATGTTTGATAGCCTGTAATATAATTCCTAAATTTTTTCGATGAATGCATAACAATGAGGAGCTCCTTTTCAGTCACTGTGTAGTTCAATTCGGCCTTTGACAGATTCTTACTAATAAACTAAATGGCATAAGGCAATTTTTCATCTATCTAGCCTAGGGATAATCCTATGGCTTTGTGTGAGGCATCAACATGTATATGAAAAGGAAGGGCCCAATTTGGGCCTCTGAGAATCGGTGCAGTGGTTAACTTGTCCTTCAGGGTGTCTAGGGCCTCTTGACAGCTTTTTGACCATACAAACTCAGAGTCTTTGGCCAACAACCCAAATAAAGGAGAAGCCAACTTGCTGAAGTATTTTATAAACCTTCAGTAGTATCCAGCTAACTCTAGGAAACTTCTGACATCTCTTTTCTTTTGAGGTGGTGGGACCCTTTGGATGATAGTTATTTTGTTTGGGTCCACCTGTAGTCCTTGCTGAGATATTAAATGACCTAGCACAATCCCTGCAGTCATCAAGGATTCACAATATTTGGGACTAAGAGATAGGTTTATTTCAATGAATTTGTGCAACACCTTACCTAAGTTGGACAGAGCCTCCTGGAAATCACATCCATAAGGTGTAAAATCATCCATATAAATCTCTACCACATCATGGACAAATTTGGCAAAGATACTCAGGACTACTCTCTGGAAAGTGGCAGGAGCATTGTATAGGCAAAAAGGAAGGACCCTATAGGTGAAAGTACCCCAAGGACAAGTGAATTTGGTTTTATCCTAGTCTTCTGGGATGATCTGGATTTGAATGTACCCGCTGAATCCATCTAGGAAAGAGAAAACCTTTTTCCCTACCAGACCATCTAAGACTTGGTCGATTAAAGGTAGAGGGAAATGGTCCTTCTTTGTGGCTTTGTTTAACTCCCTATAATCGACACAAATCCTCCACTTGCCATTTTTCTTTGGAACCAACACCAAAGGAGAGACCCACTCACTGTCTGAGATAGGGTAAATGAATCCTGCATCTAGCAGCTTTTGCAGTTCTTCTTTGACTATATCTTTAAGAGATGGATTCATCCTCCTTTGGGGTTTCCAGACTGGCTTGCAACCTTCTTTGATATAAATGTGGTGAGTACACACCGAGGGGTGCACTCCCTTCATTTCTTTGTAACTCCAAGCACAGGCATCCAGGTGTTCCTTTAGCAGGTTGCACAACTTTTCTTCTTGCTGAACAGAAAGAGATGGGTTGATTTTCAAAGTTCTCTCGGGGCTGAATTCTATGGTTTTGACACAGGTAGGGTTGGAATCGGCTAAGCATAGATCAATTTGATGGTTGTTTTGGGTTTCCTTTACTACTTATTCTAAGGACAATGTACTGGGATTTGGACTTTGGAGTATGTGTTCAATCAAATCATCTTCATCCTGCTGTCCCCCTCCCATGGTTGTTTCTAAGGTATAGAGTTGGGCGAAATAAACTTCATCTTCCTCCTCCTCTTCCATCCATAAAGGTAAGTCATGTTCTAGAGATGGTTGAGTAGGAGGGTATAGGACTAATTTCTTGTACATATGCCCATTTTTTATGGTCATATTTCCAACCCTGCAGCTAATGTAGGCATCGAAAGTGGCTAACCAGGGCCTCCCAAGGATGAGAGGGTAACCAGTAAGCTTAGCCTTAGGCTGGAGAACTAGGAAATCTGCAGGGTACTCCCAAGAGTTAATGGAGACCATCACATCCTCCACAATCCCCTCAGGGGTCACTGTGGAGCGGTCTGAAAGTTGCAGAACTATTGTGGTCTTTCTCAATGAACCTTGGAGGTTGAGCTTGAGCATGGTGTCCTTGGTCATCACATTAATGGTAGCCCCAAGATCGATCAAAGTGTGTGGGACAATGGTTCCATTGATGTGCACATCTACTACAAGGCTTCCAAGGTCCAAATACTTTGGACAGATTACTTGCCCCAACATTAAGTCAGACAACTCTCCAATGACATTAATGGTAGGAGCATATATTCTTTTCCTCCCTGGATGCTTGAAGCACTTCTTCTTGATCAACTTGTTGTAAATAGGTACATCTTTAATAGCTTGGAGATGTGGAGTTTTGACACGTAGGTTTTTCAATTCTCCCAAAAGTTCAGTCTCTTCTGGGCTAGGTTGAAGTGGTTGGGTTAATATCTGAGGAAAGGGTGGTGGATTTACTTTAGGCATGCCTTCCTCTCTTTCCTCCTCAACCTCCCTAGGTGGAGGTAGAGTTTGGTTGTCTGGGAGCACTCTCCCAGATCTCAGGTTGATTTCCTGAATTTCCACAGCATAAGTTGGATAGGATGTCACTCCAGTGTATACTTGATGTGCTTGTATTTTGTTCAGGTTCAGATTTGGTTGGGCAGGCATCTGGGGTTGTTTAGGTGGAGCAGAGTGTAACAGCTGTGGTTTGAGCAGGTGGTGAAGGCGATAAAGCTGGGCATTGTTGTATGGGGGCCTCCACCCCTGGGGTGGTGAACTCCACTGAGGTTTTGGCGGAGCATATGGTTGAAATGATTGGCTGGATGGCTGGGAATGATACTAAGGTGAAAAGGACCAAGGAGGAGGTGTAGACTAGGAATGATGAGCAGGGGGCCCCCAAGAAGGTATGTATGTGGTCTAGTTGGGGTTGTAATATGCATGGGATGACCCTTGCATGCCCTGCTAGTATGGCCTAGGCCCATGAGGTCTCCTTTGGTTTATGTAGCAGAGTTGTTCAGTTACCCCTTCAACTCCTTGATATACAACTTTTAATCCAAGGAGAGAAGGGCACTTGTATGTGGAGTGGTTTTCTTCACAGGCTGAGCATATTTGAATAGAATTCAATGGACATTCATTCCTACGGTTCCTCCTGGTGCATCTTGGACAGAAAATGGCTAAGGCTCTCTTTGCTTCTTCTTGTTTTCTCTTAATGTGCATAATTTCCATCTGTAGGGCAAGAATTTGCAACATCTCACTCTTGGACTCCTCTAGCATGTTTCCAATTTCACCCTTGATGGATGAATTGGAAGAGGAAGGACTGACCATAGGTTGACTACCCCTACCCTTTTTCTTAGTTGCCCTAGAATGGTTTCTAAAGACAGTCTTGATATCCTCATAGGGTAACTGGTAGATATCCTCTCCTACTAACAAGTTTAGGGTATCCAGAAGATCTTCCCTTACTCCTCTAAGCAGGACTAGCTTTAGTGACTCAGGGTCAAGTGTGCACCTGGTCCTTTTGTAGCTAAGTTGGAATCTTTCTTCATAATCCTCTAGGGATCCATCATGCCCTAAGGTCATCCTAAAAATTTCGTATTTAGTGTCTTTAGACCTACATTAGTCTCAATACTTGTTGTTGAAGGCTTGCTGCATCTGAGCCCAAGTTGTGATGCTATCTCCAGGTAAACCCATGAACCAACGCAAAGTTGCATCCTTGAGAGTGGATGGAAATAGTTTCAACTTCTGCTCATCATTGGTGTAGTCATAGGTTCGGCATATGACAACAAACTCAAATAAGAAAGTGTCTGGATCTTCTGAGGTTAGGCCATGGAAATGAGGAAGGGCAGAGGGGCTTATATTTTTCATCTTAGTATCCCCATTGGTTTCCCTGATGGGGAAGGCACCCTCAACTCTTTCCCTATTTCCTCTGTCATTTCTTTTTTCAACCATTAGTTCAGTAGGAATGGGTTCTCCTTCTTCTTCTTCCCCTATAGGTTCTTCAAATATGTCGGGTTGCTCACCTAAGGGTTCGTCCAGTTCACAACCATCGAAGAAGAGGGAAGGCTGGCTATTTGAAGCATTGGGGGTATTTGGAGAAAATTTCCCTAAGTTATCCCTATTCCTACGAGGCATGAAAAAAAATGTTTTTGTTGTGTTTTGTGTTTTTTCGAACTTTGAAAGTAATTGTAGAATTGAAATTGCAGACTGAATGAAAACTACTGATTGAATGAAAAATTAATTGCTTGATTGAAATCTTACTTTCGAAATGGAATGGAAAGCAAAGAATGCAGAATGGAAAACGAAGAAAACTAAATTATTTTTGCAGAAATGAAACTACTAGAAGAATATTAGAAACAAGAAATGGAAGAAAGAAAGCAGTAATCACATATTACTTAGACACCTCCCTAGCAACGATGCCAAAAAGTGATGAGCACCAGTATTGCAGCAAGAATGCTGCAACTCCTGGGGCTACCAGCTTTACTTTATCAACCCAAGGTTCGTACAAACTTGGAGGTGACAGTGTTGTATACACAAGTAAAAGTGATGGTTCTGCCTTTTGTCACTGTTCAGCTGGCGAGAGACCACTAGGGTTTCAAGCCAGAATTCTTTGGATTTAGAAGAAGCTTGATTACTGATGAAAGAAAGAGAAATCTACTCTAGGAGAAAGCTTGTCTACTGCAATAAGGAAACGGAATGAAATCCAATGCTAAAAACACACCATTTCCTAACTAACTGCTAATAAACTATGCTTTACAAGAATTCCAAGCTAACATGTATGAAATGCTACTATCCTAAGCATGAAAGTTCAAAACATCAAACATCACTAGTATGCATGTAAAGCATTGAAATAAATTTGTTTTTCTTTTTATTCTTTTTATGGAAAAACAAGTGTGAAAGCTAATCTCTTTTGGTGATGTGGCAGGTGGATTAGGGATGTTGGTGGATAGTTGGAAGGTTTTGGAGACCCTTAGGTGACCTTGTGTGGCTTCCTGGAGGTTTTCCCTCAATTCGGCCTCAAAACAGGCCACTACAGGAAAACCTACAGGATGTCCTAAAAACCTACAGTATTCCCTGTATTTCTACAAGATACAGCTGAGAGAAAAACGATGGTTGCTGGAGGTGATGGAAGGCTTATGGAAAGTGGTTGGTGGATGGAATGGAGTGAGAAAATGCCTAGGATCACTCAAAACTCAAAACCAGGGTTGGGAAATGGTTGGATTTGGTCAACATGCTTGTAGAAGTTTCTATGTAAAATGATGAAATTGGTGAAGGTCTTAGTGAAAGCAAGGAATGATTATGGATGGATGAAGTTGGAAGGAGGTTTCTTGTTATGAAATCTTTCTCTACTTCTAAAACACCTACACTGCATCAAACAATGATATTTGCCCAAAAATCATGTAAACAAGAAGAATTTCAATGAGCTAGAAAAACAAAGTTTAATGTGCTAGCTGTCTACTTCGTGCATGAGGAAAATTTGCAGAATAAGTTGAATTCATTGATGAGACCTAATGTAAGACTGAAAATGGAATAAACGGTAATTAAATCCTACACTTGCGAACTAATCAAATGCTGGTTCAAGTACAGTAAACTCTAAATTCTATGAGAAAGTATAAATTTGACTTTTTGGGGCTGCATAAGGGTCCTTTCCTCAAATCACAATCCCTGAAGGAGTAAGTGAGGCCAAGACGCCTATTGATAGCTTTTTGGTGTTCCTTTTATCCCTTCTATCCTATTTCTGAAGTAAAGCACAAATGGAAGCAAACTAATAAACAAACTAATCAAATCTACACTACTTGCAATGAATACTTCTAAGGACAATTTAACCATAAATCTATGAAACTAATCTAAGCATACAAATACAAGAAGGGGAGCCTTTTCTGCTAGGTTTGGGCACTAACCCAAGAGCTTCAGCCTTCTGAGTTAACTCATTACTAGATCATGGAAAATCTCATTCTCATTATCAAAACAGAAATTACATAGCAATGTCTTCCACAAGTCTGGAGCTCCAAAATAACTAGTGTTTTTTTACAAAAAAAATTTGAATCGTAATGAGGCTCTAGGCCTCTTTATTTATACAACTGAAGTCTCCAACGACTTCCTTAAATCTAGGGAGGCTTGGTTCCCAAACTTGAGATGAACTAACTCTTTGACTATCACTTGCTCTGTTGCCTTTTGATCTCCATGACTTGGTTGCTTGTACTCCGAGCTAGTGTGATTGACAGAGGAATATTCAAATGAGGGAGGAATAAATGAGGAGGATTTACCTCCTACAATCTCTCTTCCTTGTCCCATTTGAGTTTCAGCCTTTAATCTTTCCAAAATTCCCTGATTTTCTCTCACAAACCTGCATTTAATGCACATTAGTCCACTAGGCATAATATCTCACTTTGACTCATCGCATTAAACAAAATATAATCAAAACATGTAATAACTTAATAAGTTGTGAGAATAGCTGATTTGACTAATATAGGAGGTGGATGAAGGTCCATATAGTTACCCAATGATGAGGCTCATCAGCTAGAGTGTTCTGTACAAGCATCCATGAAGTCTACCCTTTGAACGAAAACCTGCACCCTTAATTTACATCGTTGGATCTCGTCACAAGCAGAGGAGGGAGGTATGTCACATGGACACCCTCCATTGGGGATTTCATACTGGTATGTTCCCTTTCATCTAAATATAATGAAAATGTTTGCATTCTTAATTTCTTTAAGAAGATTGCATAATTGTAAATAACAATTAGATATTGTGTGACATTATTTTCGCAGATAGCAATTAGTTACATTGTGCTTTTGACAAATAAATTTCCTTAATATTAAATGACATTAACAAATTATTGAAAGATTATTGCAAGTTGGAAACAAAGGTAAGTGAGCCAAGTGAAGTGTCAATATTAGGTAAGTGAGGTGAAGTGTCAATATTAGGTTTGAGCGTATGAACATAATCATGCATTTTTTAGTCTAGTTTATTATCTTTATTTAGACACCATATAATTTGATTTCCAAGTGGATGAGCCAATAAAAAATTATGATAGAAAAATAAGATGTATATATTTTGGAATCATCATTTCATACATAGGTAAATATATAGAAAAAATCAAATTAATTTTCTTCGTCTATCTATATACGTTTGGAATCTACAAACAAGAATTTTCATTGCCAATGAATATATGTACCAGCCTAGATTCATCTTAACCCCATATCTATCAAGCACCAAGAGGGATCCAATATATCGAGGTGAAAACCTCTTTTTTGAGTGCAAAACATGAGTAAAGGTTTACACCTCGAGAGATTTGATCCCTCTCGAACCTTGATAGATTCGGGGTTAAGATGGATCTAGGCTTGTTATATAATACTATATAATATTTATATTTGTATCTATGTGTCTCTTTCTTATTCCCTCTCTCCATGTCACCCCCAAACATACACACTCTCCTTCCATATCTCTCTTTCTCTTTCCCTCCCTCTTCCTCTCCCTCTCTCTCTTCCCCTTCTCTCTCTCTCTCTTCCTCTTCTCTCCTTCTCTCTCTCTTGGCCCTAGCTATCCTCTCTCCCTCGCGCTCTCTCCATCACTCCCTCTCTCTCTCCACCTTTCTCCCTCTATTTCCTTTTTCTTCCTTCCCTCTCCCCCCCTCCAACTTTATCTCTCCCCTCCTATCTCTTGAGTCATCTCTCTCTTCCTTCCCCTCTCTCCCTTTCTCTCTCACCTTCCTCTATCTCTTCCCCCATTCTCTCTCTCTCTCTTCCCTCCAAATCTATCACTATCTCCCTCCCTCTCCCCTTCTCTCTCTCCCCTCCATCTTTGTGTTTCCCTCTCTCTCTCTCTCTTACTTTTCTCTCCCTATCTCTCTCCCCTCCTCCCCTCTCTCCATCACTCTCTCTCCATCTCTCCCTTGTTACTCCCTCTCTCTCTCTCTCTCCACCTCTATCTCTCTATGTTTTGTTCTTTCCTCTCTCTCTTTCTCTCTCTCCCTCCCCCCATCACTATCTCTCTCTCCAACATGCACTTTGTCACTATCTCCCTTCCTCCCCCACTCTTAAATTTGATCCCATTGTATTGTGTTTAAGAAAGTATCTAAATTAGAAAAACTCAATTGGTTGTAAAATATTGAACCTATATTTTGGATCAATCACGTCAAAGAAAATGAAATAATGAAAAACTTAAAATAAACCTTCAATCTCTTTCCTCTATTATTGTTAGTCATTTTGCTTGCTCTTTTCACTTGGATCCTTGGTTAAGATGGATCTATGTTGGTTCTTAATAATACTATTTATATTATATACATTTCACAAATTTAAATATAAAATTATTTTCATTTTTTATTTTATTAAAACCTTAATTTAATTTATGTGGGAATATTTTTTGTAGTCTTTAGAGGGTTTATATATATCTCAAAAGTAATTATAACCTTTTTCCTTTTGGCTTCAATTAAAAAATTGTTGTAAAATTAATTTAATATAAAATATTTTTATTGTGAATTAAGTTACAGTTTTTGAGCATATGTGGTATCGATAAGCCATGGTATTGGCTAATGGCCCATGTTATTGTAACAAATCTTATTAACAAGTTAATAATACCCATGGTAAAGTGGGGGTGAATATCATGGTTAAGAATCTAGTCATATTTTTATAAAATATTTTGATTGTGAAATAAGTTATTATAAAATATTTTTTGGCATGTGGTATTGAAAATCCATGGTATTGTAACAAAGCCTATACACAAATTCATAATATCAACAACGACAAAGTGGAGTTGAATATCCATGGTTAAGAATCTTGTCATATTGTTATAAAATATTTTAATTGTGAAATAAGTTATTATAAAATGTTTTGATTGTGACATAAGTTATGTTTTTTGGGCATGTGGTATTGATAATCCATGGTATTGTCCCATGGTATTGTAATAAAGCATATTTATGAGTTAATAATATCTATGGTAATGTGGGGGTGAATATCCATGGTTAATAGTATTTGCATATTGTTATAAACTTTTTTTATTGTGAAATAAGTTACGCTTTTTGGGCATTGGTATTGATAAGCCATCATATTGGCATATTGTATTGTAATGAAGCCTAGTTTTTACAAGTTAATAAAATCCACAGTAAAGTGGAGGTGAATATCCATGGTTAAGAATCTTGTCATATTGTTATAAAATATTTTAGTTGTGAAATAAGTTATGATTTTTGGGCATGTGGTATTGATAAGCCATGGTATTGGCCCATGGTATTTTAACAAAACTTATTCACAAGTTAATAACTAAATCAAAATATAAGAAATTGAATTTTATTATTTGTATTCCTTTAATTTTTTATTATTAATTGAGTCAACATTTAAATGTTTGAGTCACTTTTAATTTTATTTTTTTTCAGTTAATACGACATTTAAAATTGTTTACATACTTACATTACACCTACACATCTACCATATACTGGGTTGTAGACTGCCTCTCGCTGCAACAATATATAAAAAAAACTCATAAAAAATAGAGATAATTACGCCGTAAGGCGTTTCCATTTGAAATCAACTTTGCTTTTGGGTTACGTGTACATGTCTTACCCTTTGATTTTAAATGTTAGACGATGAAAATGATCTTGACCATCCAATTGATCAGACTGGTATACAATGCGACCCCGCGGGTATACGATGCAACCCAGCAGATGGATGCTTTCCCTCTTTCCCTCGCTGGACGCTGCGCTGCTTCCACTTCCAGGGGACGCTAGCTGCTTCCACTTCCAGGTGCTTCTCGGTGTGGAGGCATTGCACTTGCCCTCGCTGTACATATCTTCCAGGTCGAATTTTACAAGCACACAAATTCCGTGGACTCACAGAAGATGAAGCCGAAGCTGAAAATTCAAGATTCTAGCAACAATACCAAAGGTTCAACAATATCGTGTAAGACAGCCACAATTTCTGAGCAAAACAATGAAGGAATTGGCCATTTTGAAACCAGGGAACATTGCCCAACAGAAGATTCTCGAGGATGGCACCCTCTTTCCCATGGTTCTGCTGCCTCCAGATGAAAACCCCTCAATTGGGTCCCTTGTCAACGCCATCCAACAGAACAGGGAATGGATTCACAATCAACTGAATCGCGCTGGAGCGTTGCTGTTTAGAGGGTTTCCAGTGAGAAGTGCATCCGATTTCAACACAGTTGTTGAAGCATTTGGATGGGAAGAACAGCCATATCTGGGCTTAGCTTCAAGGACCAGGGTTGAAGGAAGGGTTTACACAGCAAACGAAGCTCCAGGAACATTGCCCAACAGAAGATTCTCAAGGATGGCACCCTCTTTCCCATGGTTCTGCTGCCTCCAGATGAAAACCCCTCAATTGGGTCCCTTGTCAACGCCATCCAACAGAACAGGGAATGGATTCACAATCAACTGAATCGCGCTGGAGCGTTGCTGTTTAGAGGGTTTCCAGTGAGAAGTGCATCCGATTTCAACACAGTTGTTGAAGCATTTCGATGGGAAGAACAACCATATCTGGGCTTAGCTTCAAGAACCAGGGTTGAAGGAAGGGTTTACACAGCAAACGAAGCTCCAGGAACATTGCCCAACAGAAGATTCTCGAGGATGGCACCCTCTTCCCCATGGTTCTGCTACCTCCAGATGAAAACCCCTCAATTGGGTCCCTTGTCAACGCCATCCAACAGAACAGGGAATGGATTCACAATCAACTGAATCGCGCTGGAGCGTTGCTGTTTAGAGGGTTTCCAGTGAGAAGTGCATCCGATTTCAACACAGTTGTTGAAGCATTTGGATGGGAAGAACAGCCATATCTGGGCTTAGCTTCAAGGCCCAGGGTTGAAGGAAGGGTTTACACAGCAAACGAAGCTCCTCTGGATCAGCACATCAAATTTCATCATCAGATGGCTATGGTAAGCCGATCCTCTAAGCATTCCAGACTACAGTTTCCTTTTCTTCTTTCTTTCTCTTCAAACTTATTCCTATTAGGTTTTTTTTTTCTTGACCATCAATGTTCTGGGTATTTTTTTTGCTGTGCAGTTTCCTGTGTTTCCAAGCAAAATATTGTTCTTCTGTGAGATTGCACCTCCGGAGGGAGGGCAGACAGCAATCCTGTTGAGCCATAAGCTCACCCAACGAATGGAACAGAGGTACCCAGAACTTGTAAAAATTATGGAGCAGGGGTTGATCTATTCTTACAGCATTCCTCAGGAAGACGATCCTCAATCCTTTTTTAAAGGGCTGGCAATCCCGTTACCAAACCAGCAACAAGCAGGAAGCAGAAAATAGGTAAGAATAAAATGACAAGTTACATGTAGCATCTATCCATTTTCATTTTTATCTTTTAACTCAGATTTAAAGATGGGAAAATTCTTGATTTTCATAGATAAGGAGTGGAGAAATAAAAAATCTGTGTTACTTTTTTTTAGCTATTTAAACTTGAGATAAATTTATATTTTTGGGTGAAGATGAGGCTGTAATATTTTTTCACACATTTATAGATCACTTCTACCCAGGAACAGTTCAGATTTAAAATGCAATTACCATTTTCAATAATCAAATTGTTCTGAAATAAATTGAAATTGATGATCATGTGGTAAGGTTGTTGCTTCCAGGCTTATAAAGTCAGGTGTTCCAGTGTCCAAAATAACTTGGGCAGATGATGGCACAATGTTTTTTGAATTGGGACCTATTGTTTCTATAAAACCTGTTGATGGAGATGCAGACAATAGGAAAGCATGGTTCAACCCTTCAGCACTTCCAGAGATAGTCCCAATGCTTGCAGATGGTTCCCTCTTTCCTGATGAGGCAATTGAATCATACCTCCAGATAATTAAAGAAGAGTGTGTGGACATCACCTGGGAAGTTGGTGATGTTCTGGTGCTGGACAATATGGAACAGAGGTACCCAGAACTTGTAAAAATTATGGAGCAGGGGTTGATCTATTCTTACAGCATTCCTCAGGAAGACGATCCTCAATCCTTTTTAAAGGGCTGGCAATCCCGTTACCAAACCAGCAACAAGCAGGAAGCAAAAAATAGGTAAGAATAAAATGACAAGTTACATGTAGCATCTATCCATTTTCATTTTTATCTTTTAACTCAGATTTAAAGATGGGAAAATTCTTGATTTTCATAGATAAGGAGTGGAGAAAAAGAAATCTGTGTTACTTTTTTTTAGCTATTTAAACTTGAGATAAATTTATATTTTTGGGTGAAGATGAGGCTGTAATATTTTTTCACACATTTATAGATCACTTCTACCCAGGAACAGTTCAGATTTAAAATGCAATTACCATTTTCAATAATCAAATTGTTCTGAAATAAATTGAAATTGATGATCATGTGGTAAGGTTGTTGCCTCCAGGCTTATAAAGTCAGGTGTTCCAGTGTCCAAAATAACTTGGGCAGATGATGGCACAATGTTTTTTGAATTGGGACCTATTGTTTCTATAAAACCTGTTGATGGAGATGCAGACAATAGGAAAGCATGGTTCAACCCTTCAGCACTTCCAGAGATAGTCCCAATGCTTGCAGATGGTTCCCTCTTTCCTGATGAGGCAATTGAATCATACCTCCAGATAACTAAAGAAGAGTGTGTGGACATCACCTGGGAAGTTGGTGATGTTCTGGTGCTGGACAATCGCTTTGTGCAGCATGCGAGAAGGCCTTCAACCCCACCTAGAAGGCTACTCGCTGCCTTCTGCAAATAGTATGGGTGTTGTTGGATCAACTGTCAAGCATTTGCTGTAGTATTTCTTTCCATTATTAAGCATTGATGTTGTTGGCAAATAATCTGAGAGGTTAACCTCTTACTGCCCGTACTGGAAATATGCAAATAGATCTTTCAGGGTTTATTCCTGAAAAATTTGTACTTGGGCTTAAAACCAAAGGTCGTTTAATAATCGTTTGCCAAAGAGTTTTTACAAATGCTCTGGACGGGGCAGTTAGCCCTTCCAGATTAGAATAGAAAGGTTACAATGGAGCCATTGATATATTGGTTATATAAGTTTGTGATATAAGTGATGTCCTACATATATGCTAGGTTATTTTTGCTAGATTATTTTCTTAATTACGCCGTAAGGCGTTTCCATTTGAAATCAACTTTGCTTTTGGGTTACGTGTACATGTCTTAGCCTTTGATTTTAAATGTTAGACGATGAAAATGATCTTAACCATCCAAAGTATCAGTAACTTTGTTATGATAGGGTTTCATGTTTGGATATATAATTTATGGTCTGTGTCTCAAGCATAATGTCACTATAGAAAATTTGGTTTTCTAGCCTTTTAGTGACCTTTGTATTTGAACTGTGTTCTTGACATGTGATACACTGATATATGCCATATTGGTCTACAAAGGGGTTGGAGAGGAGTGTTTTAAAGCAACAGGTTTCAAATTATAAAAAAATTCAGTTCAGTTGTCAAGCGATCATTCTGATTAGGCCTCCTTTACTTCTGGTGGCATTGCGCCTACCTGAATGGACTTGAAGGCAATGCCTTGGACACTGAGTCATGTTAACATGCTTGTCTGTGGTGCATTCTTTGGTATCATTCTTAGATATGGTGCAGGGAAAGATGTTGAAATGCCTTGTCCCATAATCTTTCTCCAAGTTTCATCATGTAGTTAATGTATTTTTGTGTAATTAATTAACGCTGTGCATCAACGAGTGTATTAACTCAAGTTGTTTTATCTTTTCATTTACGTAAGTGTACCTACCCTTTCTCCGTGGATGTGATTTGTAGATTCAGCATTGTTCTTCTCAGAGTAACAAACGTCTCTGTGAGATTTTGAGCCAAAGGTTTCTTGTGGCTCATTTTGAATAAGTTAAAGATAGGGGTAGAGAAATGGAAGGAGGGCCTTGGTTGTCTGATGCAGCCTGTGTCTTTCTAACTCCTTGGGTCTTGGAATTCAATCCAACATTCATGACAATCTTATCAGTGCATGTCTAGGTCAGACTTCCAGATTTCACATTGAATCCTGAAAAGAATTGGTCATAGAAAAGAAAAAATTGTCAAGTTTTTTAATATGTTTATCAATTTCACAAAAGGAAGAAGATGGATTTTTTCTGGGATCAAGAGTGTGTAGAATTGGATCTAAGTAAAGGATGGTCACATAGGGTCATCCATGGATATGATAGAATGGGGTGATCTTTTCTTTTCCTTTTTTTTTACCATGGTGAATTGGTAACTGTTGGAATACTTTTGGTAAGTTCCAGGGTGACTGCCAGGATGATTGCAAGAGTAAGAGTATATCCAACAACCTACAAGCTAGATATACCAAAAACTTATGACTTAGTTAAAGCTGACTCCCCAGATGTCCTAACCACACTGGAATGGAATCTATTCAAGGAGCCGCATTACAATAAGCCAAACATATCTCTTAAAATTGAATCCAGATAAATAGAAAAATAAACAATGTTCCACCAAGACTCCGGGACGGGGAGATGCGGGTGCGGGGAGATGCACAAGGGGGACGTGTGGGAGTACCCTTAAATTTTAGGGAAATTTAGGGGGGACAGGGGCACGTCGAGGTATATAATTTTTTTAATATATATATATATATATATTTCAAATTCATATTCAATAATGAAAGCATAAATACAATGAGACATACACAATTGAATTAAGTAATGAAATACATTGATCCATACTCATCATCCTTACTAATACATGCATGATTCATCCATAGACCATGAGATTCAATAATGAAATTCTCTGATACATATTCATCATTCATTATTCACCATTCTAGAATCTACATTGATTTAAAAGTTAAATTCATCATTCATCACTCTAGATTCTAAATTGATCAGACTGGTATACAATGCGACCCCGTGGGTATACGATGCAACCCAGCAGATGGATGCTTGCCCTCGCTGGACGCTGCGCTGCTTCCACTTCCAGGTGACGCTAGGCTGCTTCCACTTCCAGGTGCTTCTCGGTGTGGAGACCTTGCACTTGCCCTCGTTGTACATATCTTCCAGGTCGAATTTTACAAGCACACAAATTCTGTGGACTCACAAAAGATGAAGCCGAAGCTGAAAATTCAAGATTCTAGCAACAATACCAAAGGTTCAACAATATCGTGTAAGACAGCCACAATTTCTGAGCAAACACTCTAGGATTCTCTACATTATCCTGGTGAGAGATCTCGAGAAAACACAAGAGGACAGGACTTGTGATGACCATGTAAGATACTTTCATAAAACCAAGAAAAGTTGATCTCGCGGCTCATAGATCAAAGTAGACAAACCCAAAAATAGTTACTTCCAATTCTTATTGTTTTCTTCTGAAATTTACTTCTGATTCCACACTTGGAGAGATCATTTTACAGTTATGAGTAATGACAAATAGAAGCAAGAAATATTTTGCTAAATTTTACATGTTCTATAAGTGTTTCTCCTTTAGCATGGTGAACTTCAGTAAATCCATACAATTCTGATAACAATGCAACAGGTGCAAACATTATTTAAATGTTATGGAACAACATGTTGAGCAGTTTTTGTGACATATTTTAGGCCCCAGTGCATTCAACAAAGCAGTGAGGGTGCAACGGTGGTTATGTTATAGTTCCGCAATATTGGATTATTTAGAGAGCACATGCATGTGCCAACCTCAGTTTATTAATTGATATTTCCAACAATGCAGACGATGGTTATGTGTTACATGTATACCTATCTGAAGAGTTTCAATCATAGTAGAACAAAGATGAAACAGACCTATAATTTATCGATATGTTATGTTAATACAAAGCCAGAGATGATTGTGTTACAATTCAGAATGGAATGTTCTTCAATATTCATGTTCCAAATGTGTATGATTGAATGTATCGTCTGCTTACTCCAAACATAATATTAGATTTTCTATCTTTTGGCAGTGTTAACATAATTCCTATGTAATGGCAGTGTTACAATGTCGACAACAGAACAATATGCATTACACCTAAGTCTGGAACCAAGGTCGATAACATAGCAATATGCATTACACCTAAGTCTGGAACCAATGTCGATAACATAGCAATATGCATTACACCTAAGTCTGGAATGTTACAATGGATGGTCTGGATCATTATGTCTTTCAAAATTATTAAATTTTTTATTTCACCTGGCACTTTTACATAGTTTGTACAAGTATAACGGATGCCATAGTAGAGGTGTGCGCTGCAAATAAGCATTCATTTTATTGCATCTAGGACAGAGAAATCATCTTGAAGGGGCTATAATGGATTAAATGATTCAAATAAATTCCAATGAGATTGAATTCAGGATGTTATAATAAAGGAGGACAATGCATCACATACCAAGCAAGGTTGAAGGTGGTAGTTAAATTGCAACTTCAAACTCTGGTTCTTGATTTCCAAGTTAAATCTAGAATGTAAATACAATGAACCTGCACATATGATTTGTGATTTACTCGGAGGTAGGTATCATGAGAGCCACAAGGCAAGGGAGGGAGTTAGTTTCTCAGACTGACCAGTAAAATTAAGGGGCCACAACGGTCTTAACGTATTTGGAATTAATTATGTTTCATGTTTTGTCGACCAGCAAATTTTTTCTTCCAACCCATGACAAGGTTGTAATGCGTGTAAAAGCGAGAAGTGATTTTTAAATCGAGGGCAGAATTCGTTGAATTCCAATGTAAAGTATAAAACTGATTTCCAAATCCTACATGTATGATTTCCTTGCAGATTGATATTTCCCATGAAGGGATGAATTTGATGTTCTATTTGAGATATTTGTTGCTCTGTCCATGTGTACTGACAACAAAATGGGTGGATCGAAGTGTGTCGCGTACTAGACGATCTCTAATACATGGAAAGGGTGTTGATTATGAAATAAGGACTCCCTATGACCTGTGCCATTTTTTTGACAAATTTTCGTGGATAGAGAGATATGAATGGAGGGAGGGAGAGTAGTTGATTGTTCTTCTTGTGCGGCTCAGAGTTTTGTATGAGCGTAGTTACTGTGTTTCCAACCTCTAGATGCAGGTCACTTTGTCTTGGGTTATGACTGTGTTACTATAATTTACCAAGTATGTCCAAAGAGATATAGGTGGTAGGCACTTCCTCCAATAACCTATGATCGAGCTCTGACTAGAGGGAAAGTAATTTTGGGTGTCGCATCAGCAGTCATGCAAGGAAAGCTTTATGTCATTGGCGGTGCTCTATTTTGTAAAGAAGCAATAAGGGATGTGTGGATGCATGATCCAAGGAAGAATAAGTGGACAAAGATGGCATCCATGTCAACTCCTCATTTTAGTTGCCTCATAGGAGTAATTGACAACAAACAATATGTAGTTGGAGGGTCTGGTATGTGCCATCTCACAGGTTATTCCCTCCTTTGCTTCTAAGTTTATGATCCCATTACAAACGCATGAAGGCATGAAATAAGTGCACGAGGTGCCATTGCTAGCAATATTTATAGTCATCTTAAACATGTAGTAGTGGTAGATGGGAATTTATGTGTAACAAGACCACACAGAATTTGAGGTCGTATGAATGGGGGCATGTACATTCTCATTACAAATACATGGTTTGAAATAAAGCCAGATTACATGAAGCATGGGGAATCCAAACACCATTATGGATGGAAAGATCTATATGATTGATTTTAATGGTTATAAACAATATGTTCATAGATGCACATAACTCCAAGAACGACCTAGAAATACGAGTTATGGTCGGAAAAAATATTTTTACGCCGTAAGGCGTTTCTATTTGAAATCAACTTTGCTTTTGGGTTACGTGTACATGTCTGAGCCTTTGATTTAAATGTTAGACGATGAAAATGATCTTACCCATCCAATTGATCAGACTGGTATACAATGCGACCCCGCGGGTATACGATGCAACCCAGCAGATCGATGCTTGCCCTCGCTGGACGCTGCGCTGCTTCCACTTCCAGGTGACGCTATGCTGCTTCCACTTCTAGGTGCTTCTCCGTGTGGAGACCTTGCACTTGCCCTCGCTATACATATCTTCCAGGTCGAATTTTACAAGCACACAAATTCCGTGGACTCACAGAAGATGAAGCCAAAGTTGAAAATTCAAGATTCTGGCATGGAAATTATTGGATTTACAGTAGGTCGCAAAGAGATGTGAAACATATAGCCAAAACCCATAAAGGCAATGCAAAGCACTAAAAGTTTAAAAGTTGCAAGAGCAAGTCATGGAGAGCCGTAGGGCTAACCCAACTACAAAAGATCAAAATACCCAAGAAATCCAGAGGGTAACGCATTTGCAAAAGGGCCAAAGAGCTGCAAGACCAGGTTGTGAATACCCTTCGACGTGGCCCTGCAACTAACGCACTTTTGTGGGAGCGAGAACTGCAACTCATTTGTGTGGGATTTTATTGGGACTACAATAATGACCATTTCACAATATTCTGAAAAAATCCATGTAAAGCAAGAATCGGTTCAAGACAAAGAGTAAAGAGAATTTGTTCGAGAATCGTGAAGAAGGTTTCTATTCGAGAATCATGAAGAAGGTTTCCTTTCATCGTGGTAAACCGGTTAGGGTGTTTTCAAACACACATCTATCAATCTCTGGTTTTCCAAAATCGTATTTTAAGTTCCTTCCGTTTTTTTAGAGGTAACGAGAAGCAAGTTACCAGGTTGATGTAAAACTGTTTTGCGCAAATCTGAATGTATCAGAGCAAGGTTTCAATCTTGGGACCTGTGAGTTATAAGTTCAATTACAAATAGAAACATTCAATGCCTAACTAACCTAATCTCCTTCCCTAGCTAGCCTAACCTACTTAAAACTGGCTTGAACGTGGGCTGTAGGACTGAATGTCCTTCCCAGATCTCCCGCACATCAAACTCCATAATTCTTGTAACCTCCCATGATCAGGCCTCAAATATTCCCGAGCGCACTCAGTACTTCATGCATGCATTTTTCCAAATGGGTGCTCTACTTCCATCAGAAATTTCAGCTGCATATGAGAATTCAAGCTCTCTTGGGTCAGTAAAGGATGCAGATACGAAGAATAATGATGTTGTCTATCAAGTCCATAATTTGGGGGTTTTTATTGCTTACGTGCAGGACGTGTTCGAGGACTTTGCATGCAGCTTGTCTTATCCTACCAATGGAAATGCAAGGTTGGAGAGTTTGGATGCCTGGAACAACTTAAGAATTCCAGAGGTCCAGAAATTTTCTCACTGAACGCACAATATGCATAAAGAAGGATGATTGTAAAGATATGTGTGCATCATCTGTGAGCTTACTAAAGTTCACATGACAGATTCATTCAATTTATTAGTTAACAACGGTGCTGCTGCTGGACAAGTGATATTCCATGTAAGGCATTTTAAGATCTTGTATTTCTACAGTAACTGTTTTTGCATTAATTATTGTTCATTGGAAGACTAATATTTTTGTCATGCGTATCTGAAAAATGCGACATGATCATTCCAGACACATTTTCACATTAGTCCAGAAGCATGCATGATAAACTTTGGAGGTCTGAGGTAAATACACAAATGCATCTTGTCTTTAATGCTCACGAGTAAGCTCATACATTTAAAGACCTCGATAAAAGGCATTAGAATAAGATATAAGAGAGGAGTGACGTCTTTTAATCTACCCTATTGCAATGGGGGTATACTTGTTTCAATCAAAAAAGAGTTAAACAAGATGCCAAGATGCTTGAGGCCATGAAGTTCCCCCTCGATAACCCCTGGAAGTATGATCGTAAGTATATATTGGCTTAGTTAAAGGGAAACGAGCAGCCAGGGGCAGCATCAACTTCAGAGTTATTACATGTAATGAACAAGACACCTAGGTGCTTTGATTTTTTATGCTTTTTACATAGATTTTAAATAAAAAGAGTAAATCTCTGTTGTATACATTTTCAAAGAGATGCAGTGTATTTGTGTTTTTTTTACACAACTTTTTTAATTACATGAAAGTGAAAGGAGATTTACAATATTGCACTTATTAGATATTAAATAAATTTTCTCATTGAACACACAATATGCATAAACGAGCTTACTGAAGTTCACATGACAGATTCATTCAATTTATTAGTTAACAACGGTGCTGCCGCTGGACAAGTGATATTCCATGTAAGGCATTTTAAGATCTTGTATTTCTACATTAAATGTTTTTGCATTAATTATTAGCACATTCAGTACTTCATGTATGCATCTTGCCAAATGGGTGCTCTAATTCCATTAGAAATTTCAGTTGTATATGAGAATTCAGGCTCTCTTGGGTCGGTATGGGATGCAAATACAAAGAATAATGATGTTGTCTATCAAGTCCAGAATTTGGGGGTTTTGAATGCTCATGTGTAGGACGTGTTCGAGGACTCTACATGCAGCTTGTCTTCTCCTACCAGTGGAGATGCGAGGTTGGAGGGTTTGGATGCCTAGAACAACTTAAGAATTCCAGAGGTCCGAAAATTTTCTCATTGAACACAAAACATGCATAAAGAAGATGATTGTAAAGATCTTGTATTTCTACAGTAACTGATTTTGCATTAATTATTAGCGCATTTAGTACTTCATGCATGCATCTTGCCAAATGGGTGCTCTATTTCCATCAGAAATTTCAGCTGCATATGAGAATCCAGGCTCTTTTGGGTCAGTATGGGATGCAGATACGAAGGATAATGATGTTGTCTATCAAGTCCAGAATTTGGGGGCTTTGAATGCTCACGTGCAGGACGTGTTCGAGGACTCTGCATGCAGCTTGTCTTCTCCTACCAATGGAGATGCGAGGTTGGAGGGTTTGGATGCCTGGAACAACTTAAAAATTCTAGAGGTCCGAAAATTTTCTCATTGAACGCACAATACGCATAAAGAAGATGATTATAAAGATATGCGTGCATCATCTGTGAGCTTACTGAAGTTGACATGACAGATTCATTCAATTTATTAGTTAACAATGGTTTTGCTGCTGGACAAGTGATATTCCATGTAAGGCATTTTAAGATCTTGTATTTCTACAGTAATTGCTTTTGCATTAATTATTATTCATTGGAAGACTAATATTTTTGTCATGTGTATCTGAAAAATGCGACATGATCATTCCAGAGACATTTTCACATTATTCCCAGAAGCATGCATGATAAACTTTGGAGGTCTTCCTAGAAACATGCATGATAAACTTTGGAGATCTGAGGTAAGTACACAAATGCATCTTGTCTTTAATGGTCACGAGTAAGCTCATACATTTGAAGACCTCAATAGAAGGCATTAGAATAAGATATAAGAGAGTAGTGACGTCTTTTAATCTACCCTATTGCAATGGGGGTATACTTGTTTCAATAAAAAAAGAGTTAAACAAGATGCCAAGATGCTTGAGGTCACGAAGTTCCCCTAGATAACGCCTGGAAGTATGATCGTAAGTATATAATGGCTTAGTTAAAGGGAAACAAGTAGCCAGGGGTAGCATAACTTCATAGTTATTGCATGTAATGAACTTGACACCTGGGTGCTTTGATTTTTGATGCTTCTTACATAGATTTTAAATAAAGAGTGTAAATATATGTTGTATTCAAATAGATGCAGTGTATTTGTGTTTTTTTACACAACTTTTTTAATTACATGAAAGTGAAAGGAGATTTACAATATTTCACTTATTAGATATTAAATAAATTTTCTCATTGAACACACAATATGCATAAAGAATATGATTGTAAAGATATGCGTGCATCATCTGTGAGCTTACTGAAGTTCACATGATAGATTCATTCAATTTATTAGTTAACAACGGTGCTGCTGCTGGACAAGTGATATTCCATGTAAGGCATTTTAATATCTTGTATTTCTACAGTAACTGTATTTGCATTAATTGTTAGCGCATTCAGTACTTCATGCATGCATCTTGCCAAATGGGTTCTCTACTTCCATTAGAAATTTCAACTCCATATGATAATTCAGGCTCTCTTCGGTCGGTATGGCATGCAGATACAAAGAATAATGATGTTGTCTATCAAGTCCAGAATTTGGGGGTTTTGAATGCTCACGTGCAGGACGTGTTCAAGGACTCTGCATGCAGCTTGTCTTCTCCTACCAATGGAGATGCGAGGTTTGAGGGTTTGGATGCCTGGAACAACTTAAGAATTTCAGAGGTCCAGAAATTTTCTCATTGAACGCACAATATGCATAAAGAAGATGATTTTAAAGATATTGTATTTCTACAATAACTGTTTTTGCATTAATTATTAGCACATTCAGTACTTCATGCATGCATCTTGCCAAATGGGTTCTCTACTTCCATCAGAAATTTCAGCTGCATATGAGAATTCAGGCTCTCTTGGGTCGGTATGGGATGCAGATACAAAGAATAATGATGTTGTCTATCAAGTCCAGAATTTGGGGGTTTTGAATGCTCACGTGCAGGACGTGTTCGAGGACTCTACATGCAACTTGTCTTCTCCTACCAATGGAGATGCGAGGTTGGAGGGTTTGAGAATTCCAGAGGTCCGGGAATTTTCTCATTGAATGCACAAAATGCATAAATAAGATGATTGTAAAGATATGCGTGCATCATCTGTGAGATTACTGAAGTTCACATGACATATTCATTCAATTTATTAGTTAACAACGATGTTGCTGCTGGAAAAGTGATATTCCATGTAAGGCATTTTAAGATCTTGTATTTCTACAGTAACTGTTTCTACATTAATTATTAATTCATTGGAAGACTAATATTTTTGTCATGTGTATCTGAAAAATGCGACATGATCATTCCAGACACATTTTCACATTATTCCCAGAAGCATGTATGAAAAACTTTGGAGGTTTGAGGTAAGTACACAAATTCATCTTGGCTTTAATGGTCATGAGTAAGCTCATACATTTGAAGACCTTGATAGAAGGCATTAAAATAAGATATAAGAGAGGAGTGATGTCTTTTAATATACCCTATTGCAATGGGGGTATGCTTTTTTCAGTAAAAAAAGAGCTAAACAAGCTGCCAAGATGCTTGAGGCCATGAAATTCTCCCTAGATAACCCCTGGAGGTATGATCGTAAGTTTATAGTGGTTTAACTAAAGGGAAACAAGCAGCCAGGGGCAACATCAACTTCAGAGTTATTCCATATAATGAACAGGACACCTGGGTGCTTTTATTTTTTATGCTTCTTACATAGACTTTAAATAAAAAGAGTAAATCTCTGTGGTATACATTTTCAAATAGGTGCAGTGTATTTGTGTTTTTTTGTACACAACTTTTTTAATTACAAGAAAGTGAAAGGAGATTTACAATATTGCACTTATTAGATATTAAATAAATTTTCTTATTGAACACACAATATGCATAAAGAAGATGATTGTAAAGATATGCGTGCATCATCTGCGAGCTTATCGAAGTTCACATGACAGATTCACTCAATTTATTAGTTAACAACGGTGTTGTTGCTAGACAAGTGATATTCAATGTAAGGCATTTTAAGATCTTGTATTTCTACAGTAACTGTTTTTGCATTAATTATTATTCATTGGAAGACTAATATTTTTGTCATGTATATCTGAAAAAATGCGACCTGATCATTCTAGACACATTTTCACATTATTCCCAGAAGCATGCATGATAAACTTTGGAAGTCTGAGGTAAGTACACAAATGCATCTTGGCTTTAATGGTCACGAGTAAGCTCATACATTTGAAGACCTTGATAGAAGGCATTATAATAAGATGTAAGAGAGTGGCGTCTTTCAATCTTCCCTATTGCAATGGGGGGTATGCTTTTTTCAATCAAAAAAGAGCTAAACAAGCTGCCAAGATCCTTGAGGCCATGAAGTCCCCCGTAGATAACTCCTGGAAGTATGATCATAAGTTTATAATGGTTTAGCTAAAGGGAAACAAGCAGCCAGGGGCAACATAAACTTCAGAGTTATTGCATGTAATGAACATGACGCCTGGGTGCTTTGATTTTTGATGCTTCTTACATAGATTTTAAATAAAAAGAGTAAATCTTTGTTGTATACATTTTCAAAGAGATGCAGTGTATTTGTGTTTTTTTTACACAACCTTTTTTAATTACAAGAAAGTGAAAGGAGATTTACAATATTGCACATATTAGATATTAAATAAAATTTCCCATTGAACACACAATATGCATAAAGAAGATGATTGTAAAGATATGTGTACATCATCTACGAGCTTACTAAAGTTCACATGACATATTCATTCAATTTATGAGCTAACAACGATGCTGTTGCTGGACAAGTGATATTCCATGTAAGGCATTTTAAGATCTTGTATTTCTACAACAACTGTTTTTGCATTAATTATTATTCATTGGAAGAATAATATTTTTGTCATGTGTATCTGAAAAATGCGACATGATCGTTTGAGACACATTTTCACATTATTCCTAGAAGCATACATGATAAACTTTGGAGGTCTGAGGTAAGGACACAAATGCATCTTGGCTTTAATGGTCACGAGTAAGCTCATACATTTGAAGGCCTTGATAGAAGGCATTAGAATAAGATACAAGAGAGGAGTGACGTCTTTTCTAAGTGATTAGATTTAGATATTGTTTGGAAGGGTAATATTTCAGGAAAATCTCAAACAATATTTCCTTGATCCCTCTTGATTCGTAAATATGTATTGTTGTTGCAATAAATTTTCATCATTTGTTGTTGAATGGTGAATAATGAAGCACACTTTCAGAAAAAGTCTAGACTAACATAGCTTTGATTGAATAATTCACAGTTAAATTTACTTTCAGAGGTGAAGGGAATAAAAGTTGGCTGGCATTACTTACAAAGAAAACAATAGAATCTTGGGAAAAAATGATGGTCTTGTTATTAAAGTTGGTTTATCTCTGGTTATTATCCCTGAAATATTCTTGTATATTTTACAGAATGTTTGTTGGAGATACCTCTATTTGAATCGAAAGACCTCTCTTCTTGCAGAATGTATTCGGGGAACATTATCAGCTCTGCAAACTGCATAATTTGGGCCATTCTAAGAGAATCCAAATTCTTGTTCAGCTGCATATGGTTGTCTAATTAATGTTATTAGACTTTGATTCTACAGGTTCATGTAATTTTCAAACATGTAAGCTGAACAATAAGCTATGTTTTGAAAGATTCAACTTTTGCCATGGTGGTGAAGTCATACTAACATATTTACAACAATTCTTTATGGAGTCCAACTTATAAGTGCCAATACCTTTACTCTTTCCTTTAGGCCGTGTCCTTACAAAGGTCTTGAATAAGGAATGTAAACTAGAACAATATTATATGATTTTTTTGTTATTTCCAATTATTTCTCTAATTTCAACACAATTTGATATCGTAGTCTACGGGTTGCTTCAATTAATCTGCGGACATTCATTTATAGACATTGGTAAAGTATCCATTAGTTGATTTTGAAATTTGAAATACACCCATGACACTGGTAATGCCTCCTTCACGATCATAATTTTTTTAAACTACTGGTTGATTTTTATTAGATCTGGATAGTGTCATTGTAACACTGAACTTGAGAGTTGTGAAATAACTTTACATGGCTATAAAAGAGAGAGGAATGGTCTAGAAGCTTCTTTGCAGAGAGTTGGTCAAGAAAAAACAAATTTGGAGGACCACCTTAGCTCACTGAAATAAACATTGAGAAATTCAGATACTGGTGTGGATACGCTGAAACGTTGTCAAGATGAGCTAGAGAGAACAGTTTCATCCCTCGAGTTCACATTGGAGGACAAGCTTACTTAATTATCAGCCTTTTCTGAGATAAATCAGGCTTATGATACTCTGCCTGATCCACAAAAGAGAAAAGTATATGATAATCTGCACCTCATACCCAAGTTTGACATTTCCAGGGTTGCTTTTGGTTATGTATTAGAGACGAATAAGACCTTTCAAGCTCGTACATTCTAGAGAAGGCCAAGGACCACGATCTGTGGTGAAAATTTTCAGGCTGCTTGAATTTACTTTTGTAATCTGCTCCCTATTTATGTATGGTGTGATGCTTGGACCCATGCCCTCTTGTTTAATATATGTTATTATGTATATAGTTCTTTATGATGGGCCGACCTTGTACTTAGTTTTGGTGGGATATTTGTCTAGAGCATTCTTACTGCTATCATAGTAGTCAATATGGTCACTAATCACATGCACATCATTGGATAATGGAGATCATCACAATGCAGCTTGCTGCAAGAATGCTTGGAACATTGAAGAAGCCATCAGATTTTTTGTGCCTCTTTCCATCTGTCCCTTCCCTCAACAATGGCTTACAACATCTATGGTATTTTATACAAAATTTAATGCAAGAACAAGATATCCATGCCTAACAATCAACTTGACTTATCATGACTTTAATCTTTATATAAAAAAACATAGATAGATAGATACATTGATTTTGATTAGAATTGTAACTTGTTTCCAAAATTGATTTTTATACAATATCTATCATATGTTTATTGTAAATATTATCTAGCACCATTCATAAGTTGTTTCCAAAGAAAGTACCTTCATCATTCTCATTTGTGTCCTCATACAGTGATCACAAGCCTATTTCCCAGGTCTTTATATTGTTATTTGTCATGGTAATAAATGTTGATTGAATGATCTTGAACATTGTAAATATATAATTTTGAAACATTGTAATGATGTTTAGAGATTGCATTGATTTTACAAGACACTTCAAGCTACTAGTTCCTTTTCTATTGCCTTACGGCGTGTTCTTTGCAACATATGGTGCAAATGCTAGTAATTAAGATTTGTGAAATGAATACGTTTTTGTTTTCATTTCGCAAACCACTAGCTTTATCACACCGAAACTAAAATCAATATAACCAAATCATCCAACGTGTACATGAAACGAGACACTTTACACTATTTTATTTTAAAATTTATAAACATCCACACATGTCATTTTTATAAAGAATACCAACCATTTAAAATTTGTCACCATGACATGTTTAAAAAAAAAAACCTTATCACTACAATCTTTTTTAAAAGAAATGTGACCTACTTTCCTCTCATGGCAAGAATTAAAGTCCCCAAGTGGAACTTGAACTACCATTTGAAGGTGAAAGATCTCACAAGGATTGCATAGAGGCACTCAACTACCATTTGAAGGTGAAAGATCTCACAAGGATTGCATAGAGGCACTCAACTACCATTTGAAGGTGAAAGATCTCACAAGGATTGCATAGAGGCACTCTTCACAATGCTCAAGGCATAAAAGGGTTATTTTCTCACATTAGGCTTAGAATATTTACCATAAGAATCTTTTATTGAGAACGTTAGCTACAAGGACAATATCATTAAGCCTTTCGTCAATTGAGCATTATAGAGTATTACAATCTTTAGACTCCATCACATCAATATCATGGACCTACAAATTAGTTATGGCCATGGTTTACTAAATTAAGGTTAATCAAACATTTTTTTGAACAAGACAGATCATGATTTACTAAATTAAAGTCAATCAAACTACTCTTGAACAAGTCAAGATTAATCCAACTCATTCCACCACCTCACTTTTCAAAACTTACTTGGAATAAACACATAGCTCCTCAACATTTATTAACGGCTTAGTCTAATTTATATATAGACAAAATAACCCTTTTCACTCGAATTCACCAAAATTCGGTGATACAATTTCAAGCAAGAATGTGGTTTTTTGAATTCTCTCTTCTTATGTTTTATTGTACCTTTGGTAAATTTCCTTTATGATTTATTTATTTATTTATTTTTTTCTAATTTTATATTTTTACTTCCTTTTATTTGAATTCTTTTATATTTTTCCTATTTTTATGGTTTTTTTTTTAATATTTCAATCTAAAGTTCATTTTGATTAAATAATAGATTAATTAAATAAATATCACTCTTCTTATATATTATTTTTTTACTTTGGTTTAATTTGTTTGTATTGGTTTTTAATTTCTATTTCCTTTGTAGGAGTTTTATTGGGATTCTTTAATATGTTCCTATTTTTAAGGCTTTGTAACAACCATTAACCATATTACATAAAAATAACATATATATAACAAATTTTTTTTTATCAATACCCATTAATTCAAACGTTAAACCAAACCTTAACCCATAAATATGAATCTCTAGTATATATTTATCTGCCACGTAAGTGGGTGCAAATCTAAAGCATATCTAGTTAATTAATTATGGCCACAGTGGGCTCTATCATACCGTGAGGGTTCGTGTGATCCTCCACGATGCAAAGGGACCACTGCCAGCGCTGGAATTCATTGTTGGCTATACACGACTTCATACAATTTGATTTCTGGCAGTAATGCAGTTGGTAGCTATCCTACATCATGCTCCGACTGTGACAGGTGGTGTGTGTTTAGTCCGTCGATCCGGTCAGCGCCATTCAACAATGATGAGGGCTCCGGGACTATTCATCTACCCAACACCTTGTTTCCTGCCGGTACACAGCTCATTTGTGTTTCACGGTTAAGGGTTTTGGCTGCTCTATGACCTTTTGCTCCTGGTTTCTCTGCGGGTTCCTTATCTCAACCTCCAAGCCCTATGGATCTATCTGTTCGACTGCCACAGGGAGGTAGTTCCAAACCCTTGCTGCCTACGGACCCAGTTTCTTTCTTAGATCATACTCTGTTTGTATTGAGAGTTATTTCAGTGCTTGGGATTAATGCATTCCTTTGCTGGTTAGGTTGGGCATTCAGTTCTTCAGGTGCTATGAGAAGTGGCGGTCACCCTCCATGGCATGAACCAAGTAAGATTTTAAAGTTGAAAGCCTGTACAGTTGATTATGTTTCCTCCTCCCTTAATATTTTATAACCCTAGAAGGGATGTGCCACACAACTCGATGATCTCCGGGTGCGGCTTACAAAACTTAGGTAAGGGGTTTGTTCCCATATCTCGTAACTGTGTTGCCGGAATGATTCAGGTCCTTCATCCCTCTGCTAATGTTTGCCCATGGTTTTGCAGGTATGCTATTACTTTAATAGAAAGGACATATGGTTACTACGATGGGTTTTCGACGGTTAAGCCTGCTCATAACTCTACAACTGGTACAGGTTGGAACTCATTTTCCTGGCTTCTATTGGTTAATCTGATGTGGTTTAGGGGATTCATGCATTTGAAGAGTGCATAAAATACTGTGTTAATTATGTCGCACTTGAAGTATCTTGTAGCGAATGATATTGCTAGACCGCAGGCTGTAATGCCGGTTTTGAAATGTAATTATTTCCTTCTTTTTAGGTCTGTAACTGCTTGGGAGAGACAGAGAAGGGTCTCTCGATCTTAATTTAACTTTTCGACAAGAACTCTGTTACTTGTTAAGTTATGAAAGCTAGGTTCTATGATATGTTTACACAGTCATATCTATATATATATATATATATATATATATATATATGGTATTTTCCTATTGAGCGAACAATATGTGTTTTCATAGTTTGGTTATATCATATGTTTTTAACTTGAAATTCTTTATTTACATCGATTCTGGTTGTCATACCTCTGCGAGAGGGTTTTACTGTTGAGAATCGTTTTTCCATTTTTCCTTATGATATTGTCGTCTGTATTATAGCAATAATCTCATATATCGATACTTCTTGGTTGAAACTAGAAGCTACCTTAGTTTTTGATATACTTCCGTTGATTTATAAGGGTTTAGTCTATTCTTGTAAGACAACTTCTTTTGCCCTTTTTCAGCTAACAGAGGAGATAGATATGATGATATGAGGAGAGACTTT
Organism: Pinus tabuliformis; assembly: GCA_031772625.1. Classification (NCBI taxonomy): domain Eukaryota; kingdom Viridiplantae; phylum Streptophyta; class Pinopsida; order Pinales; family Pinaceae; genus Pinus; species Pinus tabuliformis. The sequence goes on along the minus strand of CM062814.1, from coordinate 495,715,212 downwards.
AGTTAATGTTGACATATGAAAGTATATACATATATTTTCATTGGTCCAGGTTTAATAAATATGAGCTTTCATTATTAGTTTATCCCTTATACTATACCGCATATTTATATGTAAAATCTTGATAGGAAATGTGGAGTATGAGATGTTTCATACTTGTTGTATGTGGACATTTTTTATTACTAATTCATATTTCCTTCTGCATATTACTGTTTGTATTATTGCATCTTTATCACTGAATATGACTGTTTACTAATGCATCTTTGTCAATAGATATGACTGTTTTGCTAATGCATCTTTGTCACTAAATAGAATTGTTTCGCTAATGCGTCTTTATCATTTAATATGACTATTTTGCTAATGCATCTTTATCAATGAATATGATTGTTTTTCTAATGCATATTTATCACTGAATATGATTGTTTAATCATACTCCTGGAAACAAATAATTTCTCACTACGTAACACCATCCTGTAAATACAGACTAGAATACTTATTTGTTCCAAACTTGTAAATGGGTCAACCCAGCTTTGTCTGGAAAGTCTCTCCTCCCAGCCTCGAGCCTGGCGATTACATCTAGGCTCTCCCCCGAGCACTTTCTTTGTTCCACACCTGGATTTTATCCAATTACAACTAGTGCCTTGGGCCTCAGGACTCCACGGTCCAGCCTCAAGTCTTGCACTCAGATGACTGTCAATGAGTAACTTCCCACTGGTTTCTGTATCTCCCAGCTCAAGGATAGTTTCTCTTTTCCCCTTCTTTCCCTTTTCAGGGCAGAGGTGTAATTGTTTCTTTATTAACTGTTTCTTTTAATTAAGACAAACAATTATATTATATTAACATGTCCAAATTCCTAATTAATCATAATTAGGTAATCACTTGTTATCTGGCTTTCCAGCCTTAGTCAATGTCACAATGTAAAATATAGTAAATCATAAAACCAAGTTTAATAACCATAGTAAATCTTTCCTAGAGCCTGGGGTGTTACATCTCCCCCCCATGTGAGGAACACCGTCCCCGGTGTTCTCTTCTCTCCTTTTTTTTTACTTAAGAAAATAACGTCGGATATGCTTCCTGCATAAATCCCTCTTCTTCCCAGGTGGCCTCATCCAGGCCAAAGTGCTTCCACTACACTTTAACTTGGGTGATGGCTCGCTTCCGCAAGGTGGTTTCTCTCCAATCGAGAATACAAAGAGGTTCTGCCAGAAACTCTCCTTCCGGTTTGACTTGAAAATACATAATTCACAGTCATAATTATCTTAAACAAATAAAAATAAACAACATATATTCTTTTAGATCCTTACCTGAATATTTTCCCAATTTATTATATGTTTTGGGTTGTCCACATATTTTTTTAATAATGGAACGTGAAAAACGTTGTGGACCCCAATGCAGCTTGGTAATGCAAGTTTATAGACTACTGGTCCAATTCGTTCCAAGACTTGAGAAGGTCCACAATGCTGGGGTGCTAGCTTAGCACAACCCCTCCATTATAAGGAACTTTTTCAGGGCTTAACCCTCAGATACACATGATCTCCCAGTTGAAATTATTTGTATGTCCTCTTTCTATCTGCATACATTTTCTGCCTATCTTAGGCAACCCTTAGATTTTGTCGAACTTTGTTAACAACTTCCTCCATCTCTGCTAGCATGTCTGGACCTAGTGCTAGCTTATTAACAGGGTTATCCCAGTCCACGGGCACTCTACACTTTCTTCCATATAACACCTCAAAAGGACTCATGCCCAGTGATTCATGATGTCTATTGTTGTATGCAAATTCCATGAGGTGGAGGTAATCCTCCAACTTATGTGGTTATTGCACTAAAAACCCGTGTAACATGTCCTCCAGCACTTGAATCACCCATTCGGTTTGTCCATCCATTTGGGGATGATAAGCTGTACTAAATTGGATCTGGGTGCCCAATCCTAAAAAGAGGGTTTTCCAGAATGTGGATGTAAATTTCACATCCCGGTCTAAAATTACCACCTTGGGTATTCCATGCAGGCAAAAAATTTCCCTCATAAATATGTCTGCAATTTCCACCGTTTTGTATGTGGACTTCACAGGTATGAAGTGTTTGGTTTTACTAATTTATCAACTACAACCATGATTGAATCATGTTTCTTCTTGGTGTGGGGCAGACCAGTGATAAAGTCCAATGATATGGTCTCCCATTTCCATTCCAGAATGGGCAGTGGTTGCAACAAACCAGCAGGATGCTGATGTTCCGCCTTCACTAATTGACACTCCAAACATTTGGACAAGTACTCTGCAATGTCCTTTCTTAATTCGGGCCAAAAATACCCTTTTTTGATGGCTGTTAAAAGTTTCTGGTAACCTGGGTGGCCTGCACATGGTTTCCTATGAAACTCATCCATTATTAATTGTTTAATAGAGCTCTGGTTAGGAATATAAATTCTATTTTTAAAGGTAAGGAGGTTATCAAGATTTATTTCAAAATCTGATTTTTCTCCTTTTAATAGAGCTTCCTTTGTTTGCTGCCAAAGAAAAGTGTATTCGGGGTCCTTGATCGATGCCTCCTTTATAATTTCTGCAATTTTGGAGTGTGCTTGGCTGATCTAAACTTCATAAATACAATGTACCTTCCTACTCAATGCATCAGCCACTTGATTCTCCTTCCCCTTAATGTGTTTCATCTCAAAATCGAACTCACTTAAGAATGCCATCCACTTGGCTTGTCGAGCATTTAGACTTGATTGGTTGAAGAAGTTAGTAAGGTTGTTGTGATCCGTTAGCAGCAAAAATTTCTTCCCCAACAAGTAATGTCGCCACATTTTAAGTGCATGTACTACCACTATTAACTCAAGGTCATAGGCAGAATATCATTGTTCATAATATTTTAATTTCCATGACTCGTAAGCAATAACTTTTCCTTCTTGTGTCAGCACTCCACCAACACCCTCTTTACTTGCATCAGTGCAAACCACAAAAGACTTTTCCAGATATGCTACCTTTAACACGGGTGCAGTGGTAAGTAGGTGTTTTAACTTCTCGAAACTTTGCTGACACTCTGTTTTCCATTGAAATATGTACCCTTCTTTCTGTAACGAGATCATAAGAAAGGCAATTTTTGAAAATCCTTCAATGAACCGACGGTAGTACCCGGCCAAACCCACAAAGGATCTCATATTAGCAACATTCTTTGGGGTGGTCCATTACATGATGGTTTTGATCTTTTCCGGGTCGACTGATATTCCTTTTGTTGGTATAATGTGACCCAAGTATTGGATCTGATCTTTGAAGAAGTCGAATTTGCTAAATTTGGCATATAATTGGTTCTCCCGTAAAATCTGCAAAACAATTCTCAAATGTTCTTTGTGTTCTTCCTGATTCTTTGAGTATATCAAAATATCGTCAATAAAGATTAATACAAACTTATCAAGATAGGGCTGGAAAATACCATGCATCAAACTCATAAAGGTAGCTGGGGCATTTGTAAGGCCAAAAGGCAACACTACGAACTCATAATGACCATAACGGGTTCGGAATGCAGTTTTGTAAATGTCTTCCTCTTTTATCCTTATTTGATGATAACTTGACCTTAAATCGATTTTTGAAAATACTTTGGCTCCCTGCACTTGATCAAATAGATCATCAATACATGGAAATGGATACTTATTCTTAATAGTCATCTTATTTAACTGACGATAATCGATACACAGTCTCAACGTTCCATCCTTCTTCCGTACAAATAGTATGGGGGCTCCCCAAGGGGACACACTAGGGTGAATGTACTTCTTATCCAAAAGCTCCTGAAGTTGCATCTTGAGTTCTGTCAACTCAGGTATGCTCATGCAGTAAGGGGCCTTGGATACTGGGGTTGCCCCCAGAATCAATTTAATGGTGAAATCAATATCCCACTTGGGTGGTAATCCTGGGATGGATTCAAGAAATACATTGGCAAATTCCTGAATGACAAGAATATTATATAAAGAGGTCATTTTATTCTTACTGTTGGTAAATCCCACTTGAACAACATAAATTTGACAGCCCTTTCTAATACATTTTTCTAACTGACTAGCAGTGATAGGGTGTAGCTTTGTATTGGTCTTGATTCCTTGTAATTCCCTTCTTTGTCCTAATTTTGAAAGAAAATTGATAGTTTTCTGTTTGCAATCAACCAAGGACCAACATTTTTCCAACCAGTCCATTTCGATTAAAATATTGTATGAACCCAAAGGAAGAATGTTAAGGTTCACGTGAATGTGCTGTCCCGAGATCACTATGGGACATTGTTCTGTTTTGGTGGCTACCTTTCTTTTAGCCCCTGTGGCTAACTGAACTAGCCATGGTTTTGGGAATTTACAGCTCTGTAGTTGACACTTCTCTACCACTTTAGGACTAACATAACTTAAGCTAGCACCGAGATCAAACAAAACCGAAACAAGTTACTTAGCAACCATACCTTCACATTCAATCATGGTGGGTTGATATTCTGCTTGATGATCATCCAGGGAAACATTAATATGGGGCATGCTCATCGCTATATCTCCGATTATGGATGCTTCCTTCATGTTTTCCAGCTGTTCTGTTCTCGCTTTATGCGGGCAATTTTTGTAATAGTGTGTTTCTTTGCATCCCCAACATTGTAGCGGTGGTTTTGATGGCTGATCATTACTAATTTTACTAGTTCCTTCTGACTGTCTATGTTTTGAATAAGCAGTCTTGGGTTGATTTCTTGTTGGGAATTTATTGAAAGGTATTTGTTATAGATATTTTTTGTTAGCAAATTTTGAATGTTTGTTTGAAACCAGACTTCTTCCTTTCTTGTTCAACCCTCCTTTAGCTCCTTCATTTTTCTGTTTCGTTTGCTGATAACATAGGCATGCCTTTCGTACTGCATCGTCCATTGTTTTGGGGTAGTCAAACTCAAGTTTTTCCTTCATGAAATTGGGTAAGCTACTGATAAAATGCTGGATCTTAGCCTTTTCTTCTTGCATATAAGGCACATAGCGCAACAGGGAAGTAAACCTGGCCACATATTCGTCCATGGTTAAGGTTCCCAACCTTAACTCATGGAATTCCTTAGATTTTTTGTCATAGTAACATTCAGTTAAATATTTGTATTTAAAATGCTTTTGGAATTCATTCCAAGTAACCTGCTCCTCATCAATCTTTCTAACTGATTTAATCTCTTCCCACCAAAGAGTATCCTTTCCTCTTAGCTGATACACTGCCAATCAGGCTTTCAATTTATCCGTGTATTCGTAAATTTGAAAATATTTTCTCATATCAATGAGCCAAGCTTCCACTGCCTCCTCAGATTCACCTTCAAAAAGTGAGGGTTTAATATTTTTAAATTCTCCCTGTAATTCAGATTTCTATTTCTTTGTCTTGCGCTAGTCGGAAACATTGTCTGAGCACCCTTCTTCATCTTCTCCATGTTTTTTGGCTGATTCTGCATTTTCCTCTCCGTGCTAAGCTGTTGGGGTCTTCTCTCTATCTTCAGCACTAGGGTCTGGGTGTCATTGGTTCTGCCGATTGGACAGACTTCTTAGGATCTTCTCCTATTCTAGGCGGAGTCTTTCATTGTCAGTTCTTAAATTGGTCATCTCTGCACGAAGTTGTTGCACGATTTCAAGTAAGACTGCATTAGCTTGACGAGACTCTTTGCCCAGCTGAATCCAAATATCAGGATTAGCATTCACATAGTTTGTTCCAGGAGAATTGGGTGGTCCTGGGCTCCTCTGTATCTTGCCCCTTTTTGTATGGAGGTGATCTCTTTCTCTATTTGTGTTCACATACTGATTCACTAAGTTAAATTACAGAAATCATCTTCATTGGTTATATGTATATAATTCCCCCAAGAGTCTCAGTTTTCAAACTTGAGGCTCTGACACCATTTGTAGCAACCATTAACCATATTACATAAAAATAACATATAAAAAAAAAAATATCAATACCCATTAATTCAAATGTTAAACCAAACCTTAACCCATAAATATGAATCTATGGTATATATTTATCTGCCACATAAGTGGGTGCAAATCAAAGGCATATCTAGTTAATTAATTCTGGCATTACTGCCACAGTGAGCTCTGCCATACTGTGAGGGTTCGTGTGATCATCCACGAGGCAAAGGAACTGCTGCCACCCCTGGAATTCATTGTTGGTTGTACATGACTTCATATGATTTGATTCATGGCGGTAATGCGGTTGGCAACTGTCCTACATCATGCTCCGACTGCAACAGGTGGTGTGCGTCTAGTCCGTCAATCCGGTCAGCGCCATTCGATAATGATAAGGGCTTCGGGAGTGTCCATCTACCCAACACCCTGTTTCCCACCGGTACACAACTCATTTGTGTTTCACGGTTGATGGTTTTGGCTGCTCTGCGACCTTTTTCTCTTGGTTTCTCTGCGGGTTCCTTATCTCGACTTCCAAGCCCTATGGCTTCGTCTTTTCCACTATCGTGGGGAGGTAGTTCTAAACCCTTGCTGCCTGCGAACCCAGTTTCTTGCTTATATCATACTCTGTTTGTATTGAGAGCTGTTTTGGTGCTTGGGATTAATGCATTCCTTTGCTGGTCAAGTTGGGCATTCAGTTCTTCAGGTGCTATGAGAAGTGGCAGTCATCCTCCATGGCATGAACCAGGTAAGATTTTAGAGTTGAAAGCCTCTACAGTTGATTATGTTTCCTCCTCCCTTAAGATTTTCTAACCCTAGAAGGGATGTGCCACGCAACTGGACGATCCCCGGGTGCGGCTTACAAAACTTAGGTAAGGGGTTTGTTCCCATATCTTGTAACTGGGTTGCCAGAATGATTCAGGTCCTTCGTCCCTCTGCTAATGTTTTCCCATGGCTTTGCAGATATGTCGTTACTTTAATAGAAAGGCTGTGTGGATACTACGATGGGTTTTTGATGGTTAAGCCTGCTCACAACTCTGCAACTGGTACAGGTCGAAACTCATTTTCCTGGCTTCTATTGGTTAATTAATGCGGTTTAGGGGATTCATGCATTTTCAAAGTGCATAAAATATTGTGTTAATTATGTCGCACTTGAAGTATTTTGTAGCGAATGATATTACTAGACCGTAGGCTGTAACGTCGGTTTTGGAATGTAACTATTTCCTTCTTTTTAGGTTTGTAACTACTTGGGAGAGACAGAGAAGGGTCTCTCGATCTTAATTTAACTTTTCGACAAGAACTCTGTTACTTATTAAGTTATGAACCCTGGGTTCTATGATATGTTTACACAGTCATATATATATATATATATAGTTAAATATCTATTTATGGTATTTTCCTATTGAGCGAACAGTGTGTGTTTTCATAGTTTGGTTATATCGTATGTTTTTAACTTGAAATTCTTTATTTACATCGATTTTGGTTGTCATACCTTTGCGAGAGGGTTTTACCGTTGAGAATCGTTTTTCCCTTTTTCCTTATGATATTGTCATTTGTATTATAGCAGTAATCTCATATATCGATACTTCTTGGTTGAAACCAGAAGCTACCTTAGTTTTTGATATACTTTCGTCGATTTCTGAGGGTTTAGTCTATTCTTGTAAGACGGCTTCTTTCGCCCCACTTTAGCTAACAGAGGAGATAGATATGTTGACATGAGGACAAAATTTAGTTAATGTTGACATATGAAAGAATATACATATATTTTGTTTGGTCCAGGTTTAATAAATATGAACTTTCATTATCGATTTATCCCTTATACTATACTGCATTAATGTTGAAACATGAAAGAATATGCGTATATTTTGATTGGTCCAGGTTTAATAAATATGAACTTTCATTATCGATTTATCCCTTATACTATACCGCATATTTATATGTAAAATCTTGATAGGAAATGTGGAGTACGAGACGTTACATACTTGTTGTAAGTGGATATTTCTGATTACTAATTCGTATTTCCTTCTGCATATTATTGTTTGTATTATTGCAGCTTTATCAACGTTTCATACTTGCTGTATGTGGACATTTCTAATTACTAATTCATATTTCCTTCTGCATATTATTGTTTGTATTTTTGCATTTTTATCACTGAATATGACTGTTTACTAATGCATCTTTGTCAATATATATGACTGTTTTGCTAATGCAACTTTGTCACTGAATAGAACTGTTTCGCTAATGCATCTTTATCATTTAATATGACTATTTTTCTAATGTATCTTTATCAATGATCTCGATGCTTTTAGATAACATACCAGATAAAAACAAATTTAGCATTTTAAAAGCGATCTGGCTTCGCTAAGGCCCTCAGATCACCATTCGATCTCTCATCAATCTATAAATATTGTATACCAAAGCGCAAACACTAAACAAACTCTTATGCACTTCTGTATAGACTTGTATTTTTGTAGGTTTTAACCCCGTACAGAAATTAATTGCATATGAATTCTAAAAATAGAAAATAAACAATAGCGAGAGCATAACACATAAAACAAATATACACAAAGATTTTCCCTTGGATCCAAAAATCGGGACTACCAGATTGATTTTTCATTATGTTCCTTTCAAGGTTACAATACATATATATACATGCTGAAGCATCCCATACCATGGACTGAAAACCATGGCGCCCAAAACTTTTACGAAAACCATGCACAAAACCATGGGTGCAAAAAAAAAATTCCCTGGAAGGGGGCTAGTCATGGAAAGAATATAACACAACCCAACAATTTTTTCCCTTCATTTATTGAAAGGAGTTGTGTCTTTTGGAGTATCGGGTTATGGTTCTTGGGAGTGGTAGCGATCAAAATTATTTATGCATGTTGTGGGAAGAATCCAAACCTTAAACCTACCTTCCTTGTTGCCTGATTGCTTTGACCAAATACCTGAGAACTACCTGTCTTCTTTGAACTAAAAGACAAGCATATACATTTTCTCTCTTGATTCGCAAACCCAATGTGGTCAAGCAGAGCAAACCCAATGGTGAGCAAAGATAATGTAGTTACCACAGAAGAATGAAGAATTAGTATGTAGTTACTAGTGACAACTCATATGAAAATTTGACGATGTTTATATTTTGATGAATACTATTTCATACTTGCTACTGAACAAATTGGATTAAATCATAATACATAGACAAATAACTTGAGTTCCTTATTCTTCAAAAACCCTAATGTTAACTCTCTCTTATTGATAATTTTTATACAACTGACATCCACTTCAATGCGAGGCTCTTGGGATTGGGGTAGAACACAACTTTTGTTTATTTCTTTATGTTATGTAACTCCTGCCATTAAAACTCTATTTTGTTCTCTGCCATATTCTCTATTCCTCTTCCTTGTGTCCCTCTGCATCGATCCTATTGAACCATTGAAGGAAACAATGTCCTGGTCATTGTATTACTCCTCTACGTTGATTATGGTCATGACCTAATGCGTTTTGTGCAAGGTTGTGCATTGGTAACTCCTATGTTTGGTGCATTTCATGGTGAATGTTGTGCATTGAAGACCATGTAATGATATATGTTGTACATTGGAGACCATGTAATGGCATATGATGCATATGGTTGGTGTGTTTGCTGCATTTTTTGTATGTTTGGAGCATAGTTTTTTGAAGGCTGATTACATAGAGCTAGAGTTGTTGTATGCTATGCATTGGAATGGTATGCTTTTTTATTATATGTTGCATCAATGAAATATGAATGCTATGTTTGATTATGCTACATTGAAACCTGATCTTAATGCAAACCATGAGCGTTATACATTGAGAGTTGTGTGCTGAATGTTGTGTGTTACTAGTTACGAATAAAGTATCGAAAATAAGTGATTGATTGTCAGCTTAAGAATTGATACATATTTCTAAGTAGACATAAGCTACTGTAGATGCGGGTTTGGATCTCGATCTTCTACTTCATTGACTTGTTTTAGTAATTAATTCATTATTGAGAAAAAAATTCAAAACAAAAAGACTTTGATATACCAATTCAACATTTAACTATATTAAAATTATCCACCATATAAAAGGTAATTAGCATATGTCGCTTTCAATCTAACCAAAACAAAATGCATATTTACAGTCATTAAATTAACAATTAATTGTTGAATTTAATTTATATTTAATGATTTCATTTTTTATTGACTTTGATCATTTTAATAATTAGGTTGCATCGAATTCTTGAGCATCCGTAAGCCCTACACATCACACTTTTCATCATAATCTGATGAAATTAATTATTTTACTTTTAAGCTAATGGGTGGAAGATAAAGCTAATCCATTTATGTTTAAGTAGTAGGAAAAATAGTACATGATATTTAAAAAGTTTTATTATTTATGGTTGTTATGACTAGGTCAATAAACTTTCGGATAAGCTGCTTGTGGTCGTTTGAAATCAACACCCTCACGGTCCCACTCTAAGTCAGGTGTCAGGGACTCTCACCTCACACATTTCATGTCTTTCTCCAAAACTTGACCTCTGACTAGTGACCCACTAGAGGGGTCAGAGATCAACTCTCTTTTTCATTATCCTCTTGCATTTCACTCCAAAGAAAAATAATTGGGGTAGTTAAATAAGATTAAACTGACTTATTAATGATAAAAAATAAAATTGATTGGATTTAGGTAACATGATCAACAAGATTCAATTTTAACAAATATTTGAAGACATAATTTGATGATGTAATTTTTTATAAATTACTGCACGAAAATGGAGAAAAAGTCTTTTATGTATCAAAGACAAACAAGCGATTAAAAAGGGCATACAAAGACAATCACCCTTTCTCTAATGAATGCAGGCGATGCGAGGTCATCCAGAAAGTGCTTCTTATGCGCTTGTACAATCTTCCTCTGAAGTTTATCGTACGAAATATTGTACGTGTCTGCCACTATCACCCTTTCTCTAATGAATGTAGGCATTGTGAGGTCATCCAGAAAGTGCTTCTTATGCGCTTGTACAATCTTCCTCTGAAGTTCATCATATGAAAGATTGTACGTGTCCATAACCAGATCATCATCAAGAGGAACAACTTCCTCTTCCTCGCCTGCAACTAAATCTGTTGCTAAATATGGTGGAGACTTAATGGTGACCTGTTGTGTACTCGGCATCAGGTCGACATTCTGATTATTTGGCTCCAGTTCCTCCTCCATGTCTACAATCTCAATTAATTCTTCAATCTTCTGAGCAAGCTCCTTGTCCTGTATATGTCCGCTCTCCTCCTCTGTTGGTGGTCAGTTTTGTTCTTGCTCTTCATCTTTCTTCTACACTGTTTTACACCTCGCCTCTCTTCTTCTTCCTTCTTCTACTTCTCTTCTTGTTCTTGTTCTGCTTTTCTTCCTCCAATCTCCTCCGCATTTCCCTTTGTTGAAACTTTGATGGCTCTTTCACCCAACCTTTAACAATGTCTTTCGTGCTCAAATAGTTGTTGGTGGCATAGAAGTATGAATCCATGAGTGCTTCTGGCTTGGGAAAATGGTACATAAGATGATAATCTTCTGCTAGAAAAGTAGCAAGCTTCTATCTATTGGCACTGTACAAAGTCATAGTTTTCACATCAATATGTGAAACAATCCAGTTGATGACATTTTCACATGGGAAGGCTGGATATTTGCATGCAACCCTGTGTAATCCTAACTATTGAACATTGACATATACCTGTCGGTCCTCTAGATATGATTTGAAGCCCTTTGTCGAAAAAGATTCATTCACTTTTTGCTATGTAAGATCTGATTCCTTTTCCACAAACAGTTGAGTGTCTAAATACACTGGTAAGTTAATTAGCATGCTCTCAACTGCTTCCCCATACTTCTTTCTTTGGTATCTTTTGAAGCAGCTCTCTTGGGTGCCATGGTAACAATGACTGCTGAAGAGAAGTGCTCAACAATTGTTGTACCCGCTAGAGGGAAAAGGCACTCATGGCAAGAAAACATTAGCTTTTGCAAATCAACTTTCAAAGCTAGATCAGGTAGCAAACACATATACTGATGAGAATGATTGCACAATTTTCATGATCAAGTGAGGGAGACTGGCTGAGGGAACTGCGCATTATGCAGTCCCAGCAGCCAAGGGTGAATCCTGAGGCTTGAGACTGTGCAATGCGCAGTTCATCCTAGGAAATGACTGGATACCCTTCTTGCATAGATTATCCCATGTGAGGTTTTTATTCTGCCATACCAACCAATTAAACAGAGTGATTTTGTGAGGAATATGAAGTTTCCATACCTTATGGTACCAGTTTGGCTACAGTCCTCAGGAAGGGCAGATAAGGTGTTTATATATATCCACAACCACAACTCCTTTTGAGTTAAGTGCACCCGCCCAAGTAATGTGATCCTCCTCCCCCCCGTTGCACAGTCCCGCCTGTCTGAGTGTGAAAATGAATGTTTCCCATTCCAAAATCAGATCATCAGGTATGCCAAAATCCTCATCCCATCTCCACATAGGTGTGTTATCATTCCACAATAATATGATTCAGATAGAATATGTCATGTGCGTGCAGACTGTGTAGGAGATGTTCCAATAACTGTTGTGTGCCAACGACATCCTTAATCAAATATGTACCAATAATGATCTGTGAGCCACTGCCGAATTTCCAACAAAGTCTCCGAAGAAAAATTCCCTTCACCTTTTGAAAACTCCTCCAAATATATGATCCACTTACCTTCCCAAGTGTGCTCATCCTACTCCATGCCACAAGGTCCCTCCTGTTCAAATATTTTGTAAATATGATGTCTTGCCATAGATCTTCCATGTGTAGACCTCACCAAAGGGACTTCAAGAGGAGTGCCCATCCGAATACCTTAGTATCCAAAATTCCCCATCCACCCACTTCCCTCAGAATTGTTAGATTATCCAATTTTGTAAGGTGATATTTGCCTTTAGTATTTCAACCTGCCCGATGAAGTGCGCCAAAATAGATTTTATTTTATGGATGATGGTTGCAGGAAGACTGAATAGGTGTGCCCAATACATTCCCATCTGTAGAAGTACTTCTTGTACAAGAATGAATCTTCCCCCAAGTGACAACCATCTGTGAGTCCAGGCATTTACCCTCTTTTTAAATTTATCTAAAATCCAGTACCAGTCTTCATTCCTGTAATTTACTGGCTTTAAATTACATCCCAGATATGTGAGTCCCTCCAACAATGGTTTACAGTTGTAATTGAACATGTTGGAAATGTCGGTGATATCCCTCATATCCCTTGCAGAGTATAGGATGTATGACTTACAATCATTTGCCATCAATCTTGTAGCAGACCTGAATCAAGCCAATATGTTGTGAAAGTTTCTCCATAAGACCCTGGACAACACACCAAATACCAATATATCATCTACAAATAGATTGTGAGAAACCAATATACCTGAGCATATATGGACTCCCTTAAATAGACCTTCTACAGTAGCCACTCTAATCTTGTTGCTTAAACAAACCATTACCATTATGAATAAAAGTGGTGATAGAGAGAATCCTTGGCGGAGTCCCCACCCATCACCAAAAAAATTCGATGGGTAACCATTAATCAAAATAGAAAAGTGTGCACCGGATACACATGCCATAATCCATTCAATGATAGGATTTGAGAGTCCAATATTCAGTAATACAAATCTCAGGAATTCCCAATCCAAGCAGTCGTAAGCCTTACAAAGGTCAATCTTCATCACCAGATCTTTTAAATTCCTGGAATGTATTGAGTGTATAGTCTCTTGTGCAATGGCAACCACATCATGTATCAACTTGTTATGCAGAAAACCCGATAGCCCTCGGTTGATATGTACCGAGAGGGTGCCTTTTATGTGCTCCACAATAATCTTTGAGATAATTTTATACACAATATTGCAAAGGGATATGGGCCGATAGTCCAAGAAGGATTGTGTCTCTGATGTCTTCTTAACCAATGCAATGAATTCCAAGTTTATGGAACCATATATGCGACCTATTGTTCTAGTATCTTCCACCATATCTAGGAGATCCTTTGCAATTAAATCAAAGAAGTATAGGAAGAATTCCACAGTCGAGTTGTCCAGTACTAGACTTTTATACTTAGAAAATATTTTGAGGGTCTGGTGGATCTCCTCAGTATTCACTGGTTTGTATACTCGATTATTGAAGTCCTCATTGAACATTTGAGGATATTTCAATATACCCCAAACTTGGTCCTCAATGTTTACATCAGGTCACCTCTGGAAAAATGTCTTGAAATATGTGACAACCTTCCCCTGAATATCCACCGTCCTATGCACAATTTCTCCATTTTGGCCACGGATCCTCCATGTTGTATTATCGTTCCTCCATTGATTTGCAATATGGTGAAAATATTTGGTATTCTGATCACTCTCCTTTAACCAAATGGCTCGACTCTTAAGTTGCCAAGTGGTTTCCTAAATATGTAAGATTTGCCTTTTCCAATGTTCTAGTGCTTTTAGTTTTTCCCAAGAATCTAATGGAGGTGAATCACATTCCATTGTTTCCATCAGACCTTCTATATCTCTTGTAATGGACTGTAGCTCTTGTATGAGAGCCTTATTCTTCATTCATTCCCATATTCGAACCCGATGCTTCAATTCATGTAGTAGAGAGGTGAGATGTAGACTCAGAGATATGTCCATCACTCGATGATGTGACTTTAGAAAATCAGTGACGAGTGTGACAAAGCCCTCGTCCTCCAACCATGTACGATTAAATTTGAATGGAATACCTAGGCGCGACACATCCAATTTCCATTGTAATACAATGGGCATGTGATCAAAGATGTGAGCCTTAATAACCCTCGAGCACATAACATTGAATTGTCCAATGAGGTTTCCATGGACAAGAAAACGGTCCAATCTCTTGTCGATGTGGTCCTCACCTGATCTACCATTGTACCAAGTCGAGGTAAGAGTGAGAGGGTGGGTATCCCCGCAAATGATTTGTCGTGAATAGTAGGGATAAATGGTCTGGGAGTGGATCCCCCAGACACCGTATCCCCAAACATTCATGCCTCAATAGTGTGGCATTGAAATTGTTGGGTGCAGGAATTGCGCTCGAGAAAACTCCTCAACACTTAATTGTCAACCCGAGGGTTTCGTAAACTTAGAGATGAAGCACAGGCAATGCTAGAAATGGTATGAAATTTTCCTATATCTAATCCTACTTCTTAAAGGAAATGATTTCCAGAATCAGACAAAAAACAATCAGAAAGGTAATTGACACCAAAGCAACTCTAGTGCTGGAATGTAAAGGACAATTTGCAAGTAAATCAAGTAAAGAAATTCCACACAATGGAAACAATCTTAAATGCTGTAATGAAATGCTATGTTCATCTTCAGATGGATGGCTAACAGTCTGACAAGTGGGTCCTTGCAGAATTTTGTCTTCCTTCTGATCTTCCTTCCACACAAACAACCTGTCCTTGCACTATTGCAATCTGCTTGCACTAGTGCAGGTATAGTATCTCTATGCAAAAGTATATGTGACCTTCCTTACTGAAGACTTATGTCTTAGTGAAGGTGCTCTAAGACTCAACGGTTAGAGCACTCTGTTTCTGTGACAAGAGACCAGCTCTTGTACCAAGGAAGAGCTTTCTTCAACCAGTTTGCAAATTACTTTCGAAAGGACTGAAAGATGTGCTGAAAAAGAATTGCAACTGTAAATGAAATTCTGAAGTAAATTATCTGTGAAAAAGGAAATGCTTCAATTCATTAAACCTTACAAAGGAAATAAACTTCATGAAATAAAAGCACTTCAAAAGAATCAAACAATAGTCTAAGTGTTTTGCATGTGTTAACTAACTTTAGTAATCCATTCAAAAATGCTTATGTTCTTTTCAAGTATAATATGTTTATGATAATTTTATGCAACTACTTCCAGATCCTCTTAAAGATGTACTTTTAATACTGAAGACAGTTACTAAGTTAATGATTCATTCACTTGCGAAATAATTGGAAATAATATGCAGAGAAGTGATTCACTGTTCGTTGCAAACGAATGATTAAACCAAAGTGCAGGCAACCGCATGCACTGGTGCAGGAAATAATTCCTTGCACGATCCAATCAAAAACGAGTTAAAAGAGAGATTGAGAGTAAAGGAAATGCAAGAGAGATATTTCATAAACAAAGTAAACACAACTAACTCTCAAACCACAGATCCATTTCACACATTAGCTACAAAAGATATCTTAAATCAAAACTTGAAAGATAAAGATTAAAACTATAACATCACACAACTGCAAATAAAATATCCACACCTTCTTTCTGAATAACAAAAGCGAGAGGGGTAAACGAGCTGGGTTGGCTGGGCCCTAGCCAACAAGCTCATTCCCCTTCTAAGGAACGAAAAAGCTCAACACTTCAAATATACATCAAAGGTAAACTAGACGTTGTGTATGCAAATCATGGCGGTTCTCTTGTATTACTCAATTCAGAAAATATACATAACAGAGCAGTCCATCCCCAGAGCTAAGGTGATCACCAGATTACATAAAAAAAAATTACAATTGATGGTTTGCTGACTAGCCTCCTCCTACCTATAATCTATATCTTATATATCCTTTCGGCTCTAGCCATTTTCACTAATTACAGACATTTCTTGTTTAGGCCTTTCGACCGAACAGACTTAGAAACCGAAATTACAAACTTGGCCAGCAGTTATAATACACATCAATTTCGCTTGGTCGTAACCTAAATTTGAAAAATATTCCCTGATTGCACGCCACCTGTTATCCTGCTTTAGTTCATCAGCAGCTAGACTCGGAGTCAAGGATTGAGACCCGTCCTCGTGGAAGATTTGGCTTCTTGGAAATCTCAGACAGTCTTCGTGGCGGTGCAGGAATCTACCTGCACTGGTCACACTCATTCATAATTACTACTAAGTTCCATGATTACTTTAGGAAATTAATATGAGTCACAAGAGATATGTAAATAGGCATGAAATCCATATAAAATGATTAATAAAGTGTTGTAATAAATCTTAATATAAAATATGAGCATGTGCAGGAATGGGTAACTATCTTGTACTAGTGTAGGAAAGAAGGGTCTTTTATTGAGATAAAATAGAGGTTTATTTTGATGGAAATGGGATATAAAATAGGGCAATTTAGCATACCAACAGAAATTACCAGCCACAATCAATGAGTCTATTTTTAGCAGGTCACATGCTTCCAATCTGTCCTAAAAATCTTATTTACCAACATAAGGAGCATATAGATTAAGGATGTGTATTTTGGACGGAAAACCTCTAATATACCCTGAGAACAAAATGCCAACAAATAAATTGTACGCCAAAAAAGTGACCCATCTGAGGTCCCAGAAATCAGCCAAACCACCTAATAATCCAAATCAGCCAAACCACCTAATAATCCATTTAAATCTGGTTTATATTTATATGTATGTCATGCACATTAATTATTTATATATAATATTTTATAGTTAAATTTCAAAATACTTAATATATACTAAAAATAAATTTAACAAAGTAAAAAATATTCTCAGATACAATAATTACATCTTTTAAAAATATACTTTTATTCACCAAATATATCATTTAATTATAAAAATAAAAATTGTATTCATTTTAAAACTTAACTTATTTCCATTTCCATAATTACTAAAAAGAAAATGGAAACATGGTATTTAGAAAATCATTTATATATAAAAAAAAAAATTCACAAACTTAAATATTATGTATGTAATTGTATGTTTCCCTAACTAGTTTATTTATATAATGAAATGGTTAATATCAAGGCTATTAGTTCAAGCGAAAAAAAAAAGCCTATTATTCAAGGAAAGTAAAATATTAATTTGTTTGTATTTTGAGTTTTATATATATATATAAATATAAATAAGTATAAAGTGTTATTTTGCTATTTTGAAATAATTTTTAAGATTTTAATTTTATTATCAATAATTATTGAGTAGATAGTATTTATTTAGTTTTAATATAATATTTTAGAATATTTTTAGTCGTATTTATAAAACAAAGGTTGAGATTTATCTCCAAAGCAATTATGTTCTTTCTTCACTTTTAATTAAATTGATTAATTGAAAAAATGTGATATGAACATGTGCCATATGAACATGAATTACCTTTTTTTGGGCATTCACTGTTAGTAAACCATGACACATAATATTGTAACAAAGCCTATTTATTGAATATCCATGATAAAGTGGAGAGAATATCCATGGTTATTAGATGTTGTTTAAAAGTATATATGTTAAACTTATATGATAATTCTTTATAGAATTAATAATACTAGCGTATATCCAACTTAACTCCCAAGTCTCTGGTGGTGCAAACTGCAAAATTCGACGAAAGGTTTGCACCTCAAGAGATTTAGTCTCTCTTGGCATTGGCACTTAATACATCTAGAGATAAGAGAGATTAGGATGGTTTGAAACATATAAGTTCACTAGTTCTAATAATTTACTTAAAACTCCGTTTGTAAACCATAAAACCTAGTAAGTTCATAGATTATAATATAAAACCCAATAAAAAAATATACCTCTGTCTTAACTAAAAGCTTGAGATAAACTGGTTAACCAGAGAAGTACAACATTGCAAAAGAAATCATGGATGTAAACCGGTCTGTGGATTCTTATACCGCGAAGGCACTTAAGGGCTGGGGTGGAAAAGTGCAAAATACCATCAACCGCCGCAACAACTTTTTTGATGTGACGGGCAGAATTTGATTGACTGCCCATTTTCACACCATTCTGATAACGAGTATTGCACTGTTATTTTGAAAATGGTAAAATGGTAAGTGAGACAGTCTTGATTCTGTAAAAGTTGTTATGCGTAATGGAATTTCGTGTACCCTTGTTGGATGAAGTAACTTTGACTTTGAAGTTTCCACAGCATAATTTATCTATGATTTTGTTACGAGCTGATAATGGAAAGCAATTAAAGATCTAAGATCTATTAAAAAATCAGTTTGTTTTTTATTGAGAGGGATTAAATTTTTTAATTTTAGGTTAGTATTAATTTTGGGAGGTTTTTAAAAGTGTGAGTTAAATTTTTTTATTAAAGAAATAAAATTTATTACACATATAAAATTAATTTTTTATCAGTACGGAAAAAAATAAAATATATATATATATATATATTATAAATTTTTATTTATTTACAAATTTTTTGGTTGTTGTTTTAATCCATTTTGATAGACATTAAACATTAATATGATAAAAAATTAAAGTAAAATTTGTAGTGAATTTTGAAATGCCATGCTTTTATTCATAAAGAGATTAGTATTCAAAAAGATGATTTTACCATATTTTTCTTGAAAAAGTATCTTATTTGAGAGAGCAATTGTCATTTGATTTAACTCTTAATTGTGTTCAAGGTTTTTTTTGAAAAGTGTTCATAGTGCCATAACTTAGCTAAATTATAGTGTTGGTTTAGTCCTTGATAAGCACCATAAAAAATAAAAAAACTTCAACTATAATTTTTATTGGTCATTAACTTCCAGATTTACCTTGACCTTGGTGTGGGTATCTCTCTATATACATTATAGTCTATTACTACCCATAAAGAAACCTTATATGTTGGGGATTGAAGTGTCTAAACAAATGACCAATGTATTGTAACCATCTTTATATACATTATAGTATATTACTACCAATAAGGAAACCTTATATGTTGGGGATTGAAGTGTCTAAACAAATGACCAATGTAATGTAACCGTCTCTATATACATTATAGTCTATTACTACCAATAAGGAAATCTTATATGTTGGGGATTGAAGTGTCTTAACAAATGACCAATGTAATGTAACCATAGTCCTCAAAAGCCAACAAGAGAATCATTTGATGTGCCTTGAGATTAGGTCAAGTAAACCAAACAAAAAAAGAAAATTTAATAGTATTGGCTACCCCAACCTTCCATATACATGTCCACCACGAGATTAGTAAGCCTTAAACATGTAATGTACCTAAGAGAAGTACCTAAGGGGATAATGAATGTAATGTGACCAAAATATGGAAATATAAATACACGAATATCATGGTATCAGAGGCATGTTATATCATATTTACTTGTAGCAAGAATGACTTGTAAAGTGATTCTTTTCATATAGTCAATTTGATGGTGTTACCCTACTTCAACCTAAGGAGTCAAGGCTAGTACCTAGAGCTACAAGTTTGGTTGCATTGTTACTTCAATGTCCCATACTATCTATGAAAAGAAACACCAATTTCTCATGGTTTTCATGGAATAATTCTCTAAGACCAACAATGATCTGGATTGGATCATTATTTTTTTTGTTATCCATCTCGATGGTTTCAGATTGGAAAAAGTGGAGTAATTAGCTCACAGGACCATTTTTATCTGTGGGACCTAGTTTGGAAAATTAGGGTTTGAAACTTTCTAGGAGAATTTTGAGGCATCAAATGGCATTTTTTTGGGGTAAAAATTTGTTTATTTCGTAGGCACATTTTTTTCCCATTCTACACATAGAGACATTTCTAACGATGTAAGAATTGTGTCAATCGAAGTCTATATGCAAAATTTATGCCACTCATAAGTTGAAATTCCTGTTTTCACCACCATAATTTGAGAAGATGCCACATTAGCCCTCATTATTCATAAAAAAGGGGCTAGCCACATGATTATGATGAAGAAGACTCTAAAAGAGTCCATATTGTAACTCTTGTTAAGAGTTTAGGTAGTAAAACATAACTGCTAGTAGGCTATCAAGCTTTGTTATAATCGGGCCACCAGGAGGAAAAGGGGTTCCACTAGAGCACACACAGAGGATTTGTGCACTTATTATTTCATGAGCCACATCCCATACTTCTTTGTACTCACAACCATTTTCTATTCAAAGAAAGAGAGAAGAGCGACCTCACATTCAAGATTGGTTTTCTCTCGAAAGGGTTTCCCAGGTCATATATAATGTCAAATTGTGGTTTGTGAGTTTTTATTTCATTGTTCTCTACTTTCATCATTACTTTAATTTGCAATAACCAGCCAAAGAAATTACTCAAAGGAGGTCAACCCAGTTCAAGTGTCCTGAATCATTCATAGTCCTTGTTCAAAATGGAAGTGAAGGTCGATATCAAGTTATACCAAGGTGAGATTGACACTCTAAAGTTAAATCGTTGTTTGCCGCAATTAGAAGTTCATTTCAGTGTCCATCATGTTTACAAAGAATAGAATATTTCATTTCTGTAGCCAAAATTAGAGGGCCATGCCCTCACTTGGTGGGAAAGCCCCATGAAGATCCTTAAGTTGGAGGAGAACCTCCACTGAATAAGTGGGAGGACATTAAAACCCTCATAAAGTCACAATTTTACCTTATTGGTTATGTAGAGGACCAATGGATCTAATGGTACTACTTCAGGAAAAAGCAAGGGCATAACATACAAGTGTACACAACAGAGTTTAGAAAGATGGACATAATGTTGGGTATCTCCCCAAAGAACCTAGATGTAATCCTTAAGTATATAAAGTGTCTACATAGCCATATACGAAAGCAAGAGATGTTGTTTAAGCCTAGATCAGTGGATGAGGATTGTGTATAGGAACAATACCAGGAGAACATAGGCTTGAAGAAAGGGTAATCAAGTGGATCCAAGAAGAAGGAGAAACACAACACTTCTATGGAGGGGAAGAAGAAGTTGAAAGGGGGAAATGTTAAAACATGACAGCCACAACACACCATTGCAAATATCCCAGCAACCATTGCAATATTGAATTCCATACAGAGGAAAATTACTGGAAGTTGCATACAGAACTTAACCCGAAGAAAAAAATGAAAGAAAATAAGAAGAAGAACCTCATGACCACTGATTCAAGCAACCAAGTTGAAAGAACCTCATATGTGGATGAGAAGATTATTTGCACATCAGTGTAGAAGGAGGTGAATCTTAGTAGCCTTCAGCAAAAGGAAGAGAAATAAATGACCCTCTTCCACATAAAGATACAAGTCACGAAGACCAAGATTGATGCTATATTTGACTCAAGATCACAGGTGAATCTCATTACAGCAAACTAGTTAACAAATTAGGATTGGAAGCTCATGATCATCCAAGCCCATATCCATTAGGATGGGTAAATAAGGATGCATATTTAAAGGTAACAAAATAGTGCAAAATTAGATTTGTTATTAGTGCTAATTTTATTAATGAAGTAGAACTAGATGTGGTTCCCCTTGATGTGTGCATAGTGGTTTTTGGAAGTCCCTACATATACATGTGAGATACAATATTCATGTGGAGCACTAACTAGTACCATCTTGTCAAGGATGGAAAACCATTTACCATCAAATTACACAAAGGCGAGTAAAAAAATTCACTGGAAAGTTCCAACCAAGCCAATAAATTGATTAGTTCCAACAATAATTATGTTTTACTATTTTTAATAGAAAATCCATCTGTATAAGAGTCTGCAAGAGTCAAGGCATCTCAGGAAGGGTGTACTAAGAAACTGAAACAACAATTGGAAGAGTTTCTAAAGGCATATAGGTATGTGTTTCAGGAGCCTAAAGGGTTACCACCCAAGAGGAAGTGGAGCACAAGATCCAACTATTTCCAGACTCCCCATTACTAAAGTATTGGGTTGTACAGGTAGTCTGTTATAAAACCAAGTGAGGTGAAGGAACAATTGCAACAACTACTAGAACAAGGTGTTGTTTGAACAAATACATCACCATGTGGGTCACCTATTTTCATTATGCCAAAGAAGGATTGGACTTGGAATCTGTTTATTGATTATAGGGCATTGAACAAAATCATTCTAAAAAACAAGTACCCCCTACCCATGATAGATGATCTTCTAGATCAATTGCAACAAGTGAAGTAATCAAACCAAGTTGGACTTAAAGTATGGATATCACCAGGTTCGAGTCAAAGAAGAAGTTACCTAGAAAAATGCCTTCAAAACTAGGAAATGTTTTTACGAGTGGTTAGTAAAGTCATTTGGCCTATGCAATGCACCAACTACATTTATGATATTAATGAATCATATACAATTCCCTTTTATAGATTCATTTATTATTGTCTATTTGGATGATATATTGGTATACAATGCTACCTGGGAGGAACACATCTCACATTTGATGCAAGTGTCGGAGACATTAAAGAAGCACTTACTACTAGAAAATATCAAGAAGTGTGAGTTTGCACAGTAGTCTTTAATGTATTTGGGGTATGTAATAGGTGGAGGAGAGTTGAAGATAAATAATGATAAGATGGAGGGCATCATGAAATGACCGATGCTTGACAATGTTTACGAGGTTAGGAGTTTTGTTGGGGAAATACAGTACCTAAGGAAATTCATATCCTTTCTTTCAGTAGTTGCACTGCCACTCCACACCATAACAACAAGTGGAAAGAGTTTCCAGTTGGGAAAGGGTTATTAGAGGGCAATTGGGGAGTTAAATAAGAATATTAGTCAACCTCTAGTTCTAGAATTACAAAACTTGTAGCATCCCTTTGAAGTGGAGACAAATGTGAGTGGCTATGATATGGGAGTGGTCTTGATGTAGGGAGGAAGGCATGTATGCTACCATTATGAAGTATTTTAATGGGGCGGTTATTAACTACCCTACACACAATAAGGAGCGTTATGCCCTAGTGCAAGCTATGAAGAAGTGGAACCACTTTCTGATGGGAAAGGAGATAATGATCCATACAAATGACTGAACACTATACTACATGCAAGCCTAGAGTAAGCTACAATAAACCAAGCACTACAAGTGGATGGGTTTTGTACAACAATGTAACACCCTCCTCCCACTCTTACCCAAGTTCACTAGTCAACCGGGGTAAATATGTGACGAAGAGTTACTATGATATGATTCAACCTCCTAGATCACCTTAAGAAAGTGGTATCCACAAAAAAAAAAACCTTACTGACTTCCCTCATATGCTACAGGAACCCCAAGGGCTAAACCACCCTTCTAGGTGTCGAGACCATGAGCTAACTTTATTTTTCACTGATCTGAACTCCCAATCGCATGCACAAGCATGCATCTATGAGATGAAAAGCCTCTAGTCGCATGCATAAGCATGTAAGGGAGCGACTGCAGTCTCAATTTCATATTTTTGTGCTTGCTAACGTGAAATTTGTGCCACCTTTTTAGGGCTAGACTCCATATTACTGCTCAGACTTTATGAAACTTTCCGAAATAATGAATGACACAAAGACAAAGCCTTACATCCAAAACTTAGATAAGAAATTTTCCTAGCAAGGCCTAACCATGACAGACCTTGTGTTAAACACATCATGAACATGTAATGTACAGGTCATAAATACACATCTGAACATAGGGGTCTCATACTTATATGAGAATAGCTAAGAAGGTTTGATGCTCTATCATAATAGTTGCAATATCATCTATTAGGTCATGTATTCGTTAACATTTCATTTGCTAACCACAACATGATGAGAGCCATAACTCAATTCTATCATAAACTATGGTTATAACCAACATATTACTAGAGAAATGTCAATTATGGAACAACCATAAAGCCACATAAGAAAAAGTACATTTACTCATACATCACAAGAGGAAAGGAGCTTTTATCAGCATATGTAAAACCAACCAAGTCAGGGACTTCCATGTACCACCCGACCATAGATTGGGCTGAACCAAATCTCTCTTTCAGCCAATCACCCCCCCGCCATATTCCAAGCATGAATGTGGCAACTCATGTAATAAACCAAACATAACCAAACCATGGATTCCGGAGGCCATACCACCTCAACCAGTGATTGCACCTCATGGTCGGACATCACTAACTATCTTTAGATTGGTATCTACCCAAGATGTTTAGGGCTCCAGAGAATTTTTTCCAACCCAGCTACAGGACTAGTAACTCAACCCACAACTTTCGTAGGGATCTAGAGAATTTTTCCAACCAAGGCTCCAGGACTAGTAAATCAATGCACCAAGGGCTCTAAAGCGTTTGTCCAACCAAGGGTTCCAGGACCAATAACTCAACCCAAGTTGTTCTAGGGATTCAAGAGTGTTTGTCCATAAGAAAAACGAGCACCAATAAAAAAGAAGAAGGGGAAACCCACAACACCTTGCCTATCTAGGAAATGGCAAGGTTAGGAGAAAACACTATCAATCTAAGCAATCCTCCATGCCAATGACAGATCATAACCAAACAACCACATGTATATGCCATGCATGGCAAAACTAGCAAGGAAATCATATATGCAACTTTGTACCTGCAAATAAAACCCATTGTATTTGTTGATCCCTATCTCCCTTTGCGCTTTCCTACTTTTCCTTTGCCTTCTTACTCCAAATCTAAAGTATACCCAATATCCTCCAAGGGTGACAAGAGTATGAGAGAGAGGGAGAATAGAGAGAGAGCTCCAAGCTAAAACTAATAAAAGGTTGCGTATTGATCCTCATAAGCCTTTTTATCATTGAGGCCTCTATTTTCTTCAAGTTCCATTATTTTCCTTCATTTTCCTCCACACATGAAACCTGTGACCTTTCATATTTCTTTTCTCCTAATTTCCTTTATTTTCATAAATAAAACGCCAATTAATGCCTCTTTACCTTTGTCAATTTCCATAGCCATTTATTAATAAAAAAAGATTCCCCGTCACAATGTTTTGCCCAACATTAAGCTTGGAATACGTGCCCATGACCTTGGTCTTATTTTTCCTTCATTAACTTTATTAGATGGATTTTTAACCAAGGTTGTTATAGAACCCTCCCCCTTGGTGGAATGACGTCCTCGTTGTTCAATGACACTTATAAACTAGCAAAACATATGTTGACCATGGAGATTTATAACATAGCTTGATGCAACATTTACATCATATCCATCTACTGAAAACGTAAACAACATATCATGAACACAATACCACTTATTGGAGCTTTATAACACAACTCGATACAATATTTACATACATATGCATATACATAGACATAACCAAAACATAACATCAAACATATACCAAAAGACATCCGCTCAACCAGTGAATAGAGAAGTATACATAGCCCACATTTGATCAACGATCTCCCATGTAGCTTCATCGGGACCAAAGTGGTTCCATTGCACTTTAACTTGCTTGAATGCTCGATTCTGGAGCATGAGCATCTTTTGCTGCAAAATGCACTGAGATTCCGGCTGGAATTATCATTTTGGTTCCACCTGCTATACAGACCAACCAATCGTATGATCAACATATTTCACATACTTCTTAAGCAATGACACATGGAAAACATCATGGACTTTCACTGTCGGAGGCAGTTCAAGTCGGTAATCTATTGGTCCAATCCTCTCAATAATCTTGAAAGCCCCATAAGACCGAGGTGCCAACTTGGCACATGATCCAATCCTCAAGGATATCTTCTTGGGCTTGATGCGCAACTACACATGTTCCCCAACCTGAATATCCTTAAGAACCATGTGTTGATCTGCATAACTCTTTTGTCTATCTTGTGCAGCCTTTAGATTCTTCTTGACAACCTACATTTCCTATTCCATCTCTTCCAACATGTTTTATCCAATCAATACCCTGTTCACTGGATCACTCCAACTGATAGAAGTATTACAATTCTATCCATAGAGTGACTCAAACAGACTCATCCTTACTGACTCCTGATACCCATTATTGCAAGCAAACTCAACCAGTAGAAGATACTCTTGCCACTTTCATTGTTGATGCATAACATACATTCTCAACATGTCCTCTAAAATCATGTTGACCCTCTTTGTTTGTCCATATGTCTGCGGATGATAAGTTGTACTGAAGGCCAACTTTGTCCCCAAGCCTGCAAACAATTCTTTCCAGAACCTAGAAGTGAACTTAGAATCTATGTCTAACATAATATTCTTCAGAATACCATGCAACCTCACTAAATCTCTTATGAAGACCTGTGCCACATCAATAGCTGAATGAGTAGACTTCACTGGAATGAAGTGAGCTACCTTAGTCAACCTGTCCACCACAACCATAATAGAAGCATGTTGTCTAGAGGTCCTTAACAAACTTGTAATAAAATCCAGGGAAATGACCTCTTATTTCCACTATAGAATCATAATCAGTTGTAGTAATCCACCTAGATTCTTACACTCTACCTTTACCTATTGACAATCAAAACATCTAGCCACAAACTCTGCAACCTCTTTCTTCAAACTCGGCCAATGATAGAACTTCTTCACAACTGTCAATGGCTTTTGATATCCCAGATGACCTGAATATGACTTAGCATGAAATTCCCTCAATACAAGCTTCTTGAGCTCACTATTGTCCAACACATATATCATGTCCCTAAATATGACCAAATTTTTATAGGCCATTTTGTCACATCTCGTCAATAGGCCTTCAAACAGGATCATTCACATCCTTTGAACACTTTGTCATCCTCCCTACACAAAGCCCTACGTATGTCTCTCTTATATCCCTGAGTTTCTACCTGAAACTGTCTCATTTTAGTCATTTTTAGGACCAATGCACCTTGGCCTCTCATTGGCCAACGTCGACTACCAAGATGTCCTACTATGGGCCTACGTTGATCCCTACAAGTTGCTCAGTCTTGGGGCTGTGGTGATTCTAGAAATTAGGGAAAACAAAAAATAATCCTGAAGCTTCCTCTTCTCGAAGCTTCCAAGATCTTCTATAACTATTTACCTTGGATAAAGGTCTCAAAACCTATCCTATCCTACCTTGGATTTTTCATCCCTTATCCCTTGAGCTTATCCTACCATCACGAGTGGATATCAAGCCTAGATTGGTAAAAGGATAAGAATTCATGAACTACCTCCCTCATCTATATATTTACAACCATCCATAGGAAATGGGTTGGATTTTGGATATTGATTCTACCTTTTGTTGTTGTTGTGCAAGAAATTATTCCATGCATTAGGGTGACTAGAGGTGCACTTTGTGGCAAGGAAAGGACAAGTCAACTTGGAGGAGCTCTTCTACAAGATCAACACCTATTTTTGGTTGTAACTCACTCCATTTATATTAATGCAAAGAGTTCTTTGTTTTCTAATATATGATGTTATGACTTCATGTATGTCAATACCATGTTGATCTATTGAATAAAATGATTAGATGATGTTAAATAGATCTCGTAGATCATTGGCTTGTGTTGTCTAATTGTGCAGGTTCTAATTATAGTGATCAGAGCTAAGATTGGAGCATACAAGTCAAGGAAAGAGTAAATCATACGATGGGTTCAAAGTAGGAACCATCCCATTATCTATTTACTTTAAGGAAAGCATCAAATTATTTGTCTCTCTATTGTTCTAGGCCAATCCACCAGGCCTAAGTAAGATACTTTTATCCACAGTTGTAAACTCCGTATAAAAAATTGGCAACCATACTGGGGAATGGTGTATTCCCTTAGTGGTTTCTTTTTCCATTGTTCTTGTCTTACCTCTTCTTCAGACCTTTACTATCTTATTCAGTCAAGAAAAGACCTAGGAAGACCCTTCACTGAGTTTCAATTACAATTTTTGTGTCGTAACTTTGCATCCCTTGACCAACGCATCCTCTGGTCTAGAGACAGAGCGTTGCACCCTAGTTGAGCCTTCTTTGTGCCTTCATTTCAAAGCACTAGTGCCTCCTTTACACCTGTGTTGGCCCCTTTTCATGAAAATATTTTCTTTTGTCTTGATTTTCTCTCTGATCAACCTTCTTCGAGCTACTCTTCCTTGAGTTTTTGAGTGTCTTGTGGTCTCTCTAAAGCCTCCATTTGGTTTGCTTTCATTTTTTAGTGCCTTTGGTAAGGATTTGTTTAGATTTTCCTTTGTTCTTATCATTAGGTCGTTTGCAAAATGAATTTATTTGATCACTGAGTGCTTAGATAATTTGGTGTTTTAGTCATCACTCTGAAAAGTTTGTTTGAAACAACGATTAAACTTTTCATCTTAGTTTTCATCATTTTCAAAAATTAAGTGGTTTGAAAAGAAAATTATTTTCATCGGCATTTAGTTTTTTTTTGTGCATCAACATTGGAATAGTTGCATTAAAAGGAAATTGTACTTTGCACATTGTTTGTTACATACTATTTTGTCCCTTCCCTTCCTTAGATTTTCATTGAATGAAAAATATTTCATTTCCTCATTCTAGTTTGCATTTTAGGATATTCAGGGAAAATTCACGGTGAGCCCTAAAATTGAAACTTAATTGAAGATGAACATTAAAATTTATCGAATCAACCTAAGGATCATTTGTTACATTAACACAAACACTTATATGTCTAGGCTAGAGATGTGTTCCAACGTCATTAAACATAGTAGATATCCTTGTTTGACAGCGTTGTATCCAAGGGGTGAAATCTCATTCCACGTATGTAAGTGTATATGATTGTTCTCTGCGTACCTTCGGGTATATTAGACAATACTCAATGCATGAAAAGCATATGGGAATGCTCTCATCAAATGGTTACGCATTAGACAATGCTACTACAGATTGCACTTCCTTGTACCGTCGAGTATATTTTGGAATTCCCCTATAGGTTTCTATCCTCGTCATATGTAACTGAGTCGGTCACCTTGTATATCGTGATACAGTGAACACAACATTTGAGGATATTTCCTACACGTACGTTAAGTCCTTGGTTCGCTAAGGTGTATATTGCAGGTCACAACTGCTTGGTAATCCTCTATGCTTGGATTACCCTCCCTTTTTGTTAATTTCTAAAATTTACTATCCAACGTGGAATAACAAGAACCCCCACTCTGTCGTTCACGTAAAATGAAAAATAAGCCTCCTCTTCCACCAGAGTCTACTCTTGGCCGTTGTCAGAAGCCTAAGAAGATGCAAAATACCGAATCGGGAAATTCATGAACTACTTATAGTCCTCCTCTTGAATATGATCAACCAAAATCATGTCTCCCTTTGAGTACTAAGCCTGAGATTACCTCTACTTTTTTAATGAATTTGACACAATCGAAACATAAGTACTTGAAACCTTACCGCCTGAGGTTATTGAGCCTGAATTTCCTGAGTCATAAAACTTATTGCATGAGGTTGTTGAACCTGAGGTGCCTTGATCTGAAAATGGGGCACTAAAGGCTTCTTATCAGCTTACAAGAACCTCTCCCACTTCCAAAGCTTAAATATTTCCAAGACCTTATGATTAACCAATTGCGGAATTAAAAGTGCTTGAAAATAGGTGTATGCTTGTGTTTGTTTTTAACTGATCATGTTCCTTAAATTCATTTTCTTAAACTGATATAAAATACATATAACAGTAAATAGAGTAGCAAGTAAGCAAACACATAAGACAACAATATAATTAGGAGTTCACCCAAAACTCTTGGGCTACGTCTCTGTGAGCTCTAGTCAACTCAACTAGGCTCTCTGGGATTATGGCTGAAATCTTTTACAAGCTCCACGCTCAACTCCATAGATATACAAACATGACTCTATCGGTTTAGAATGCCATCTTATCTCGCTGGCTATCCTCACTCTGCAGACAGATCTAGGCTTCTCTGGACTTGACTCCTTCAATCAGCGCTCTAAGCGATCTTGCTCTAGCTTGCACCAACTCCCTCAGAATTCTCTTAACTGTCTCTGGAATGCCTTCTTCTGTCTTCAGCCCACTCTGAACACCAGCAACAACTTGATCATTTTGACCCTTTGTTGTTTTGCAGCTTCACTATAGCATCACGGCTCTTAGAAGTCTGCTTTGAGCTCTGTGGCTCTGAGGCTCTGCCTCCAACCTTTGGTGGCTATGCCTCTGTCAAGCACTCTGGCTTTGCGGCTCTGGTGCTCTCACTCTTGGCTCTGGCTCTTGGCTCTGGCTCTGGCTCTCACGAGCTTCTCTCGGCCTCTGCGTGCATCAATGGATCGCTCGACCTCCAAGTGCCCCTTAGCAACCTTCCAGCGACCTTCAGCAACAACTCGCTGCTGTCAATTGAGCTCTCTATCAAGCGCCCTCTGTTAATCGTGCTCTCTGTGTTTTTGTGAGGAATCCTCTGACTCTACAGCTCCCCCAGCCATTCCTCTGTCTCTCATCATGACAAATCATTCCCTTGCGTCCCTTCAGCTCTTCGACTGGCCCTCTGGCTCACCAGCTCTGTGGCTCTGCGTCTGGCCCTCTGGTGCTCTGGCTCTATGGCTCTGCATCTGGCCATCTGGCTCTGTGGCTCTGTGGCTCTCTGCGTGTAACACATTCCTACATCATTGTTACAAATGCCCACTTATAGCATGGCAAGGAGAATGGGACAGTTACAAAGGAAATACACAGGCGGCCTCTTTCCAGGACAAAATCCGCAAAAAAACCATATTTCCAATACACAGAGAATATACACGGAAATACATTATCGGGCATAAAATCTAGACTTCAAATTCTATGAAATCACCCCTATAAACCCTAACGGGTCTGCCTTTCATCGGCATATCGCAATCGCATAGGCGGGAGGTCTAAAAACCTCAATACACGGGAATACATAGAAATCCCAAATTCCCAGATTTCAAAATTTATGAAATCGAGTCTATAATCCCTATCGGGTCCGACCCTTATCGGCATATCGCTATCGCAATCACATTGGCCCTAGCATCGGGGTCACTGATCGCTGATCACCAATTAAATTTGGACCGTTGATCTGCTCCTTGATCGAACGGTCGATATCACATATCGCTGTCGCAACGGTCCTTTGTATCGGGGATCACCGATCTCCCGACCACTGATTAAATCCTGACCATTGATCCCTTTTCCCGATCCGACAGCTGAGATCGCACATTGCTATAGGCATATTGCATTCGCTATAGCCCAGGGGTTCTTCCCTTATACCATGGCATACGCCGACGCCGATCCGCCAATCCGATAATCGGCAATCGCATAATTGCATGTCGCGCTGCCTGGGGTTCCGATATCGCATATAGCCTGCCTCCGATTGTGATATGTCGGAGATTGCTGATCGGGGGTCCCTTCTGCCTGGCCTTAAGTCTGCCCTTTGAACCTTTTGCGATGCGATTTTCCTTTATAAGGCCTTAAGCCCATTTTTGGAAGAATTTGCCTCCTTTTCAAAGGAACAAAGGCAAACTTCTTTTTGCGATAACTTCATCATCCGAAGTCCATTTTAGCCCATTCAAATTGCAGTAGATTTAGAATGAAAATATCTACACAATGGGACTATTTCTAGGAGCAGCCATTGACTTTCATTTTCCTCTGTGAGGAACACTTTAGACTTAGAAGTCTATCCAAGATCCATTTTGGATCACGCCTTCCCACTAAAAGAACTTTTGGTCTCCAAAAGACTGACATACTGATATGAATAGTAAACAAGAGTAAGAGCACCCTCTTCTTTCAACCTCCCTACACTTGCCTTGCATAGTGCCTCTGAACCAAAGCCTTTGACCACTCTCCTTCCTGGATGTGCTGGTCCTCTTGGGAAGAACTGTTTTCCTCCTTGACTTCATGCAGAACTCCTGCTGAGATGGTCACAGAAGGTAGTTTCAACTTCTTTGCCTTGATCATTGATCCAAGGTGGCTCAAACAATGTGAAGTTACATCTGCTTAATTTTCATTTGTACCTGTTTGACAAGCTGTCAACAACAACATAAATACAGACAACAACTAGATGGCATAAACTCATGCTTCAACAAAAGAAACAGATTTCACATCTTGTGAACGCCTCCATGTCTTACATCTACATACAAATGATGGACTAGATAACAAGCCCACAAAACATGCCCTTAAAACAAATGACCCTTCAAGTCAAGCATGTAGGAAAAGATCTGGATGTGCTAGTCCTCTTGGGAAGCACTGTTTTCCTCCTTAACTTCATGCAGAACTCCTGCTGAGATGATCACAGAAGGTAGTTTAAACTTCTTTGCCTTGATCATTGATCCAAGGTAGCTCAAACAAATGTGAAGTTACATCTGCTTCACAAAATTTTCATTTGTACCTGTTTGACAAGCTGTCAACAACAACAGAAATACAAACAACAACTGGATGGCATAAACTCAAGGTTCAACAAAAGAAACAAATTTCACATCTTGTGAACACCTCCATGTCTTACATCTACATACAAATGATGAACTAGATAACAAGCCCACAAAACATCCCTTTAAAACAAATGACCCTTCAAGTCAAGCATGTAGGAAAATATCTCAAGAATTCTTTTCAAAAGATGAAACGCTTCATCATTATCTCCATCTTGGAGACCAAATCAACTTTCCTCAAGTCAATATTGCATGCATGTCAAAGCAATCAACCCTACAAGTTAATTACACATACATGTTCAAATACAAGGACAACATCAACATCCTTGTGTTCATGCACATCATTCTCATGCATGCATTTCATCCTTCAACTTTCGCTTAAGCACACTATACTTTCGAAGCTGAAATGAACATAATGTTGCAGCAACAAAGTGAGTCTCCTACTCAACTTTTCCATTCACCTTCTTGGTAAAATCCTGCAACTTGCATTCCATTAACAAAGAAATGCAAATAGATGCATCAAATCAAAAGACATGCAATCTTTAATTGGATAAGAACTCTAACCATTTCTTACCAATCCATTTCAAAGGTCTTTCCTTTGTCTGCACATCAGCATCAACATGTGAATCATCCTGAAACACATCATCCATGGAAACTTCCTTTCCATTTCTACCATCTTCTCTTTCCACTTTCTTCAGCTTTTGTGGAAGCATTGTTGGATTCAGAGTTCAACATCTTTCAACAAGACGCCCTTGATTATGGCAATAAGTGCAACACGTGTGCATCATGGACCTTTGGTTTCTTGCTTCCTTTCCTTCAAAAGTTTCCTGCATGTGGCTATCCTCTTCCAACATCTAGAAATATTATGGTTATCCAAACCACAAAAGGAACATGCAATTCTTTTCCCATATCTATGTGGAAATTTACCATGCTAAACATAATCAAAAGGAATATGGTTAGAACCAGATTTATACCTTTCTCTTTCACCTTTATTTCCTTCATGAGGAGGTGAATCAAATGAAGAAGTGGCTCCCTTTGGAACACCATCAATCTCTTCAAGGTTGTTAGAGTTTCCACAACTCTCTGGTTCAAGTGTGTGCTTCTGAACACCTGCATCTTGCAAATGATGTTTCAAGCTATTGCATTCCTCCTAAATACAATCTTCACACTCTTGAGGTAGAAGACCTGAAATGAAACTCCTTCTTGGAACTGTTTCAATGGCCTTCATGGCAGCTTTGGAACTCTCTCCATAAGACTGTCCATAACCAAGACCCAAATACTTAGGCCTTTCCTCAACCATTATTGGCTCAACAATACACTATGTATGTTTACCCAAGCCTTTTCCTTCATAGCCCATCTTAGACATTAACTTGGAACCTATGCCTCTGGTATGCTTTTCAAAAGAACCAATATAAGCATTCTTAGAGGAAATTGAAGACAAACAAGAACTATTTACCTCTTCTTCAAGCTAATACTTGACTAAGGCTTCCTTGGCAACAAAGAGCTGTGTCTCGAACTCATGCATCCTTTTCAGGTTCATATTTGCAATATGAAGTTGCCTCTCCATTTCCTGCAATTTGTTAGAAAACAACTGCTTCTCTTCCTCCACGGAATTCAACTGCTCTCTAAGTATGATGCTCTTCCTTCCATCCTCATACATTTCTCTCACCATATCCATCATGGTGGACAAGTCTTGCTTCATGTCTTCATCAAAGAATCTTGTGAAGAAAGAAGAATTTGAGGACTCACTCGTAGAAGTAGTCATTATGCCAATGAACAAAAGAACTTCAAACAAGAATAATAAAGAGCTTATTCAAGCAACCTTTTGCAACAAACCTCTTGTGCTTCAAGGATTGCTTTGAGGTCCTTTGGGATAAGAAGAATTCCTTCAACCCTTCTTCCTTTTTGTCCTCTCCTGGACTGAGCTATCAATAGCTTTCCCTTCACCTTTGCAAACTCACACGATAGTCAGTCTGCAAACAAGCATACAATCAATCAGACAATCAATCCTTGACTGCCCAAACACCTTTCAGACAAGCAATATTTGCTCTATAAATCAAGCATTCTAATCTGATACCACTTGCCCTGGTATAACCAGCTTTGATATCACCTTCATGAAGGTGGGGTTAATCAATCTCAGGCTCCAATACCACCTGATCTGAAAATGGGGCACTAAAGGCTTCTTGTCAGCTTACAAGAACCTCTCCCACTTCCAAAGCTTAAATATTTCCAAGACCTTATGATTAACCAATTGCGGAATTAAAAGTGCTTGAAAATAGGTGTATGCTTGTGTTTGTTTTTAACTGATCATGTGCCTTAAATTCATTTGCTTAAACTGATATAAAATACATATAACAGTAAATAGAGCAGCAAGTAAGCAAACACATAAGACAACAATATAATTAGGAGTTCACCCAAAACTCTTGGGCTACGTCTCCGTGAGCTCTAGTCAACTCAACTAGGCTCTCTGGGATTATGGCTGAAATATTTTACAAGCTCCACGCTCAACTCCATAGATTTACAAACATGACTCTATGGGTTTAGAATGCCATCTTATCCCACTGGCTATCCTCACTCTGCAGACAGATCTAGGCTTCTCTGGACTTGACTCCTTCAATCAGCGCTCTGAGCAATCTTGCTCTAGCTTGCACCAACTCCCTCAGAATTCTCTTAACTGTCTCTGGAATGCCTTCTTCTGTCTTCAGCCCACTCTGGACACTAGCAATAGCTTGATCATTTCAACCCTTTGTTGTTCTGCAGCTTCACTACGACATCACGACTCTTAGAAGTCTGCTTTGAGCTCTGTGGCTCTGAGGCTCTGCCTCCAACCTCTGGTGGCTATGCCTCTGTCAAGCACTCTGGCTCTATGGCTCTGGTGCTCTCGCTCTTAGCTTCGGCTTTGGCTCTTGGCTCTGGCTCTCATGAGCTTCTCTCGGCCTCTGCATGCATCAATGGATTGTTCGACCTCCAAGCGCCCCTTAGCAACCTTCCAGCGACCTTCAACAACAACTCACTGCTGTCAATTGAGCTCTTTGTCAAGCGCCCTCTGTTAATCGTGCTCTCTGTGTTTTTGTGAGGAATCCTCCAACTCCGCAGCTCCCCCAGCCATTCCTCTGTCTCTCATCATGACGAATCATTCCCTTGCGGCCCTTCAGCTCTTCAACTGGCCCTTTGGCTCATCGACTCTATGGCTTTGTGTCTGGCCATCTGGTTCTGTGGCTCTCTGCGTGTAACGCATTCCTGCATCATTGTTACAAACGCCCACTTATAGTGTGGTAAGGAGAATGGGACAGTTACAAAGGAAATGCATAGGCGGCCTCTTTCCAGGACAAAATCCACGAAAAAACCATATTTCCAATACACAGAGAATATACACGGAAATACACTATCGGGTGCAAAATCTGGACTTCAAATTCTATGAAATCGCCCCTATAAACCCTATCGGGTCCGAATTTCATCGACATATCACAATCACATAGGCGGGAGGTCTAAAAACCTCAATACATGGGAATACACAGAAATCACGAATTCCCGAATTTCAAAATTTATGAAATCGGGTCTATAATCCCTATCGGGTTCGACCCTTATCGGCATATCGCTATCGCAATCGCATTGGCCCTAGCATCGGGGATCACTGATCACCGATTAAATGTGGACTGTTGATCTGCTCCTTGATCAGATGATTGATATCGCATATCGTTATCGGCATATCATTGTCGCAACAGCCCTTTGTATCGGGGATCACCGATCTCCCGACCGCTGATTAAATCCTAACCGTTGATCCCTTTTCCCGATCCGACGACTGAGATCGCACATCACTATCGGCATATCGCATTCACTACAACCCAGGGGTTCTTTCCTTATACCATGACATACGCCAACGCCGATCCGTCAATCCGATAATCAGCAATCCCATAATCACATGTCGCGTTGCCTGGGGTTCCGATATCGCATATAGCCTACCTCCGATTGTGATATGTCGGATATCGCTAATCGGGGGTCCCTTCCATCTGGCCTTAAGTCTGCCCTTTGAACCTTTTGCGATGTGATTTTCCTTTATAAGGCCTTAAGCCCACTTTTGGAAGAATTTGCCTCCTTTTCAAAGGAACAAAGGCAAACTTCTTTTTACGATAACTTCATCATCCAAAGTCCATTTTAGCCCATTCAAATTGCAGTAGATTCAGAATGAAAAGATCTACGCAATGGGACTATTTCCAGGAGCAGCCATTGACTTTCATTTTCCTCTATGAGGAACACTTTAGACTTAGAAGTCTATCCAAGATCCATTTTGGATCATGCCTAGTCATATTCACCTATTTCTTTAGGACCTTCCCCTTCTCTTCCTTTGTCTCAGACGTAACTACCATCCATATATCTTGGACCTGATGGTGAATCTCTTCCACCTAGTCTTTTGAGTATTGAAGAGATCCCACACGAAGAACCTTATCCTTCTATTATTGTTCATTGGAGTAGACTTCATTTTTATCAGACTTACCCTCTTCCTCCTCCTCAAACTCCATCACAAACTCCTTTACCTGATTATTTTGACTCACCCACAAATTTATCATAAAAATATTCATTGGGATTGTTAACCATGACTGGATCTGATATGGTTTCCCAACCTATGTCCACCACTATGGTTGAGACATCAAATGTTGCTTTCTCATCCATGTTTGCAACATCACTAGAGGAACATTTGTATGGTGGCCCATCTGTCCCACCTAGATATCATTCTTTATCTGGTACCTTCTCTGGTGCGGCTTCCAGTCCTTGAACCTCTCCCATGTCATCTATTTTGGGAATTCCATTTGGAACTTCCCTTATGAATGCTACTCAGCCTGTGCCTTATCCTCTGCCTACACCTACAGTTGAACAATAGGTTGGCCCTTATGTTAGTGGTTAAGGATATCTTCAACATCCCAAATCTCTTTATGTTGGGTACCCTCCACCTGGGGTGTAGTTGCCTCCGTAATTCCATCCTCCTATGGAAGGGGCCAACCTGTCATTGGCATACCTTAAATTGGTAATCAACCTTATTATAATCCTCCTTATCCTGGGATGGTTGCCAATGTTTGGCAACCTACTTTTCCTGTCCAACTTGGTTCAATTTTGGACCCATTGTTGAATTCTCAACCTGTGTCGTCTTCATCTCAAATTCATACCCTTCAATATGTACCTCAACAAGATAAAATACATGTACTTCAACCTTTATAGGCTGCTATTGCATCTCAACATATTCCATCCATATCTAGTACCCCTCGGGTTCCACTTACCCAACCTTTACAAAGTACCTTACAGTCTCAACCACTTGGGCAACGTATTCCTCAAATTCCAGTAGGATAGACTGTGCATGGTATGACAGAGCCTCAGCCTAATCCACCTTATGCCAGGATGATGCAAAATATTATGGGGCAACAGTATATACCTTATCATGGTATTCCTAAAATTCCTTTCCAAGGCCAACACATCCAAACCCATCCATTCCAGCCTT
The DNA here is from genome assembly GCA_031772625.1 of Pinus tabuliformis. NCBI lineage: Eukaryota > Viridiplantae > Streptophyta > Pinopsida > Pinales > Pinaceae > Pinus > Pinus tabuliformis. Next base: position 495,676,950 of record CM062814.1, on the reverse strand, counting down.
TACAAGTTTATCTTGGAGCTGGTAAACAAGGTTACGCATATGCTAGTTACCATAATCCTCCTTATTCTGGTGCCTAGGTTCCTCCTTATCAGAACCCTCCTTATCTTGGAACACAAGTACCTGTTTCTCAACCTATTTCTTCCTATCGAGGCTATCCTCCACCGGGTTTTAACCGACAGTTACCTTTTGTGGCAACTCTTGAATTTCCAAACTTAAATCAGCTCAGCAATGATCTTGTTTCTCATTCGCCTTGGTGGCCGATAATTCCTACCAAATTTCCTTTTGATATCCCAAAATTCAATTGGAATCCTATAAAATACCCATCAACCCATGTCGTGACGTATCATCTATGGTGTTCTTCAAACTCCCTGAATGATGGTTCCATTCGATTACGTCTTTTCCAACATACTCTTACAGGTACCACAACTGAATGGTACATTGAATTACCTAGAGATTTGTTTCACGATTTCAGTTCCTTAGCTACCACCTTCCCCACACATTTCCAATTGCCCATCTAGTATGAAACTGGAACATAACATTTGACTAACTTTAAACAAACTAAGGCTCCTCACACCTCATATCACATTCATGAGTTGCAGCGTCGTCACTGGTTGGTTAATACCTAAGTTCTAGATCAATTGTTAGCGGAATGGTTCATTAAATCCATGTTTCCATATATCACAGAAGATGTAGTGAAAGGCAGGGTCGTGACTAAAGAGCAAGTGATTGCTCGTGCCCAGTATTTGGACCTCATATATACCCAATCTGGCATGCTCTATGGTAAGATAGCAGATGCTTCTAGACGTTTGAACGTTGTTCCTCCAACTCCTGGTAAAGAATCTCATGCTACTGATAAAGTCATTGATTCTACCAGTTTGCAAACAATGAGTAAACCATATGGTGCTGCTCTCACCGCATTTTTCCAAAACCCTCCATCCAATCCTCCTACAGATTCTACTTCCAAGATAAATGTCGTCTCATCTGACAAAGGCAAATCTCAACAACAACTAGGAAGTAATAAGAAAGGAAAAGGAAAAAAGAAGAAAGATTCATCACCATAGGATAAACAAATAAATCAATTTGATGAGAAATGAAAGCCTCGCTACCCATGCTTGATTTTCAATGAGGAGCACTTTACTCGTGACTATCCTCAACATGCAGAAGTGAACTAGTTTCTGAAATCCTCCACTTCTCCTGTTGTGTTGACCGACCCATTTCCCAATCAGAAGACCCACATGGTTGCTCAGGACCCTTCTTCCTTTAACATAGTTTTAATTCTTTCCTCCATGAAGCCTAAATATGATGTTATGGTGGCTACTCAGAATAAGGACTATGGTAATGTGATTCCTCTAAATGGTCAGGTTACTAATCAACCTACCAGTTCGACATCACCTTCGTTGGATCCCACTCCGCCCATAATTCCTATGGAGTTAACTATTAAGCCTTTGAAGGGTGTTATTCATAAATATGCTTTCAACCCTCGTGCTAGGGCTACTCAAAATTATAATGTAGTTGAAGACTTGGCTCAGTCTCCATCAGCTATGTCAACCCTCGAGGTGTCACAAAATTGTCCCACCTAAAAGAAGGCTTTGCTTTAGGCTATCGGATGTGCGGATCCTTCAGATTCCAACTTACTTTTTTTTAGTCATGAGAACTATACCCCTCGCCTTCTGGCTCAATTGGATTTTATCATCCAAGTCGTCCTTCGTGGTAAGAAAATTCATCGTTCTATTGTGGATGAGGGAGTCTCGACTTGTATCATGTCTATGTCTTGCTGGAAAGCAATTGGTTCTCCTCAACTGAGTCAGCCAGCCACCACATTGAAATAATTTGATGGGAGAACATATAAACCTTGTGATATTTTTAACTCCTTGTAAGTAGAATTAGGGGAGAAAATTGTATCCATAGAATTTGAAGTTATTGATGAACCTCTTGATTATAATATTCTATTGGGTCGCATGTGGGTGTACGCTATGGTTGTTTTCATTTCGACCTATTTCCGTATGATCACCTTTACTCATAAGGGCAGGATTGTGGCCATCGACCAACTCACCTTCTTCGCCTTTGATTCTCATGTTACAGGGAGTGTCCCTCTTGTAGGGGAAAATCTATACTCTTATTATCATGTCGAGGTTGGACTGCTAAAGGATTCCTCATCCATGGAAAAATTTTCACTCCCTCCTCCCTCACTTCTTGACAGCTCATCATCTGTTGCCTATATCAATATGATATCATCTTATACTATCACAATTGATCCATGGATTGTACCAGATGAATCTAACATCCATATTTTTGGAAACAGGATGTCGCTTAGCCCCATTGAGCATGATTGCGAAGTGATCTATTCAAATTGTGCGGATTATTCCTTCTCTTCGATCAATTAGGTTGATCGATCATTGGATTATGGCATGTTTTCTGATTCTAGATGGTGCGCCATGGGATGATCATCACCATCGTTCTTCCTTACCAGATTCCATTGAGGATAATCTCATTGATGTGTATTTACCCAATATCTTCGAGTATTTTACGAATTATGTTTCTATTCATGAAGTCGATTCCGAAAATAATCTCTCAAATATCGAAGAGACGATACCTCTTGATATCTCTGTTAAATTGGGTATTGTCGAAAATCTACACATTGGTGCATCTTTCTCTTCATCCGAGATTAAGACCTATAAAGCCCTATTTCAGGAGTTTTGAGATGTCTTTGCCTGGACCTATGAGGAAATTCCAAGTATCGACCCAAATATAGTGGTGCATGAAATTAAAATGTATCCTGATGCTAAACCAGTCCGAAAACGCCTCTGTCTAGTCCATCCCACGAAATTCGCCGTGATAAAGACTGAAGTTGAAAAACTTCTTCATGTTGGTTTCATCTACCTTGTTCCTTTGATCGATTGGGTGTCAAATATTTTCCTTGTCATGAAAAAATAGGGGACAATATGTGTATGCTTCGATTATCAGGATGTAAATTGCGCTTGTCCAAAGGAAAATTACCTAAACCCATTCATCGACTAGACTGTTGATGATTGTGCTGATTATGAAATCTATTCATTCATGGATGGTTTCTTTGAATATAATCAGATCAACATTCTCCCAATGGATCAACCTAAAACTACATTTATCTGTCCCTGGGGTACATTCGCCTATCGAAAACTCCCATTTGGTTTAAATAATGTTGGGGCCACATTTCAATGGGCAATGGATTACACTTTTCACGACATTAAACACATCGTGCATCCTTATTTGGACAATCTCCCTGCTCATTTCAAACATCGGGTTGATCACCTGATGCATTTTAGGGCTATTTTCTTACGGTGTAGACACTATAATATTCGACTTAATCCACACAAATGTGTGTTTTGCATTAGTTCTATTCGAATTCTTGGTTTTTCCATTTGAAAACATGGAATTCGAATCGATCCTCTGAAAGTGCAGGCGATCATTGATCTACCTGCACCTTCTTCTCTCGTTAAACTTCAACGACTCCAAGGGAAGGCTAACTTCCTGTGAAGTTTCATCCCTAATTACACTGAGTTGACCAAAGGATTCACTTGTCTACTTAAGAAATGGGTTCCCTTCCATTGGGACAATGTTGCTCAAAAGGCGTTTAATGCCATGAAAGATGTACTAGTTCGGGCATCTCTCTTATATCCCCCTTATTACTAGTGCGACTATTTCCTTTATCTCGCTACTACCATTTCTACTATAGCAATGGTATTGGTCTAGGAATACGATGTAGGGAATGAACATCCCATACATTATCTGTGTCAAAATCTCAATGATACCGAAGTTAGGTATACCCATGTAGAAAAGTTAGTTTTGGCAGCCGTTCAAGCCATCCAAAGGTTCCACCATTACATCTTGCTTTGGAAAACTACGGTTATTTCATATTGCAACACTATGAAATATATTTTGTCACATCAATTGTTGGGGGGTAAATACTCTAAATGGATCATCATCCTGCAAGGGTTCGACCTAGAATTCATCAAATCCAAGTCAAAGAAATCTCTAGTTTTCACTGAGCTTGTGTGCGACCTTCCTTTCCTGATTCTGAATCGAAATCTGAAGAATCTATCCTTGACGAGTCATAGTTTCTGATTTCATCATCTGACCCATGGTATGGAGACATTCTGATATATCTCCAGACCTAGACTTTTCGAACGGATACCTCTCGCTCCAACAGCGATGTATTCGATACCAATCTAGAAATTACATCATTATTTGTGACACCGTTTATCGACGTGGTATTGATACGATTTTGTGAAGGTGCCTCACACATGAGGAGGATGATAAATTCCTTAATGAATGTCACTCGGGGGCATGTGGCGGTCATTTGTCCAGTTATGCTACCGCACAGAAGATCCTACGCATTGATTACTTTTGGCCTACCATTTTTCGCGACTATATTCTCATTATCCAAAAGTATCATGCATGCAAAATTTATAATCGTAAGGCCCATGCTCTTCCTGCTCCATTACATTCCGTTATCATTGTCGGTCCTTTTGTGAAATGGGGTATCGAATTCATGATATGTAAACCTCACCTAGACAGGGGGCATGGTTATATCATTGTCATAGTAGAGCAATTTATTTGTTTGGGCATGGATATTCTTATTTGGGCATATTGTTTGGGCTACTGGATTAAGCTTCTCTGACGATATGCCTCTAGGAATCTCTGGTACTTTCAATTTCATGATTGTATTCCAGGTTGAGCACAATATCCTTTTCGAGGCGATGACTAGATTTAACAATACTAGAGAAATGACTGCATATTTCTTCTTCAATCATGTTATCACACGATTTGGTGTTCCACAAGCCATAGTTATGGATCACAGAAAGAATTTCTAGAATCATATGATGTCTGAACTAACTGCTAAGTTGGGACTTTCCCATGAAAGTTCCACTCCCTACTATCCTCAGGCTAATGGACAAGTTGAAGCTATCAATAAATTTATCAAAACTATGCTTCAACATATGGTAGGGGTCCATAAATTTCATATGATTTTACTTCTTTATGTTTTCTTATGGGCGTCTCGAACCTTAGTTAGGACTGCTATTGGATTTACACCCTTTCAGTTGGTTTATGGTTTGGAAGCATTCCTTCCAATCGAATGTGAGATTCTGTCACTAAAACTAGCTATAAAACTTCTTCCTACCACTTTCGTAGAAGAGGAATGTCTTTTACATATGACCTGTTTAGATGAGACACGGCATGATTCCGCTTTAGCTAATGAAGCTCATAAAAGATGTATCAAGTGCAATACGACAAAAGTTTCAAGCCTCGTGTCTTCTCGGAAGGAGACCTTGTTCTTTTATATGATCAAGAATTTGATAAGTTAGGACCAGGAAAGTTCCAACCTATGTGGCTAGGTCCATATATTTTCAAGAACGTTCTTGCTAAAAGGGCCTATGAGTTAGTCAATTTTGATGGAGTTTCGCTTGCACAGCCTAGAAATGGGTTGTACCTAAAGAAATATTATGCTTGATCTTATGCGTAGTACATTGTGTACATATTGTATATAGGTGTGTTGAGTGTGTTTGTAGTGTGTCTCTTCAGAGTTTCCTATGATTTTTTCGATCCTTTTTATGTTTGTTTTGCATTTGTTGACATCCCTCGAATCGTATTTTGGTTATCTTGATGGTGCTAGTCATAGTACTCGAAACCTATCCTCCGCAGCGTGTGCTATTTTTTCTCCAAATGGAAATTTAGTGAGCCTATAAGGGATTTGTATCAGTCACTCTACCAACAACATCACTGAGTATAGTGCAGTGGTTGAGCTACTGCCTGATGTTATTTCACATTGTATCTATCGTTTAGTCATCAAACTTGACTCATAGCTGGTGGTACTACAACTTGCTAATGTTAATTTGGTTATAATTCATACCATCCTTTGTATGTTCTTAAGGGTTCACCTTCTAGAAAGACATTTTGATTTCATACAATATGAACATATTTCTAGAAATCTAAACACATTGACAGATGCTCTTTCTAATCATGTTTTAGATAGACATTTGCAACAAATGTAAATAAGTTTCAATACACATAATATTTATTGAAAGTATAATAGGAGCATGGAAACATTAAAGATAGATATAGATAAAGTTTGGCTTTACAAAATTTGTGCTCAAGACACCTATGGCCACATGGCCCATATAAAAAAATACATGCAAATATATAAGCAGACTAATCAAAGTGCTCATGATAACATGCCACTGCATAAACTATCTTGCATAGTAGCTGACCAATACGGCTAGGCACTCCTATAGTGTGTTGTTGAAGTCACATCATAATTTGTTCGATCATGGTCTCATTTGTCCCATGTGTCAACCCCTCCATGTGGTGGTCCACCTTTGATAGGATCTCGGCTACATTGAAATCTCGTAGTTCATCCCATCCTACTGTAGCAACTTGTGCTAGTTTGATTACCTCTTGTGCTTTTTCTCCTGCACAAAGGAGATATGAAGCACCTATAGATCGAAAAGGCCCAATATTTGCATGAACAAATCAATAGTTTAGTTTAAAAAAAAAAAGAACCACAAAAATTTTAAAATTTTAAAAATTCAAATGGTTGAAATATCCTATCTGTAACACCCCATCACTCACCCTTAAGAAGCATGAGCTCAGGGTCGTCATGAAAATCCATCCTTACATACATATAATCATTGATCATAATGAACTGTCTATGCAACCATCCAAAGAGGGCTGGTGAGAAACTGATCGTTGGCATACTTGAATGTCGAGACATATGAACTATCCACCTCCCCATCCGTGGAAACCTCAGATCAATGGGCTCGAGTGCAATCTGTTGAGGCTGTAGTAATTGAACCCTCTCTATGGAAAAAGAGACCAAGAGGCTGTAGTAATTGAACCCTTGTCAAGTATTTCCTTCAACTACAATATAAATTCCACTAACTCTGGAGTGCTCATCCTGTAAGGTTCTAGAGGATGTTCTTACAGGAAAATAACCTATAGACCTCAAACCATTCCAGATCTCAGTCAAAACATTGTCTGGACATTCTTTTTTTTTGGGTGTGATCCACGGATCTAATAAGGGACCTCAAACTCTCATTGGAGCTCAAATCAGGGTTTCTCTAAGGGGTTCAATGTTGTCTTTTTTAAGGTAAACAATTAGAAGATCATCTTTCCATGGTGGTCATCTTTCCATAGAAGAAATCGAAGGGGTTCAATGTTGTATTTTTGAAGGTAAACAATTAGAATTGACATGCATGAGTTTGGTCAGTAGATGGATCCGATAATGATTTATTGTGATAATCAAAGTTGTATCAAACTCTCTGAAAATCCAATTTTTCATGATTGGTCCAAGCATATAGATATTTGGTATCATCATCTCAAAGATTGTGTATTGAGGCAGATCATGTTGTTAGATTACATTCCCACAGAGGAGCAAGATGCTAACATCTTGACAAAGGAATTACCAAGATGTAAATTCGAGTTTCACAGAGACAGGATTGGGGTAGTGGATAATCCCTTTCTTCTTGAGGGGGAGTGTTGAGAAATGGAAACAAGAAATTCCAGTTTAATTTGTCATTGAATTAAACTGTGAATTAAAATATAATTCTTTTCTCATAGCAATTTGAAAATAATTAATTAAGTTTAATTAACTTAATTAATTTAGGAAATTCGAATTGCAAGTATTTTAGAAGACATGTATATGTTCTCCCTAACTTATAGGAGTTAAGGATGAGTTATGAATGAGCTGTAATTAGTTAACTCAGTTTATTGAGTTAATTCTAGGTAAATTAGTTCTAATCAGTTTCAGGAACTAATTGTGAGTAAACAGTCAGTTGGGACACTAGTGACCTAATTAGTGCTACTCTAGTTAACTGAAGATTCCACCATCAAAAACTCATGCATGTCGATTATGAGAAAGACCTAGTTGAGACTAGAGTGCAGGGACAGTGTACTATTTGTTTCAGATTTTCTGAGTTGCACTAATAGTGCATGCATTCAGGAATTGATCCTTGAGGGATTACGCTATTTTTAGAGGCTTTATTTCCCTTTAAATACAAGCTATCCTTCATAGGAATTACACATTGGAATAGAGAATTGGAGAGCTTGTGAATTGTCTAATATTTGGCCTTGAGCTTGCTTATGAGTCAGAGATTGAATTTGTTGAGTGTTGGGATTGTTCTAGAGAGAACAAGCATTGTAATTTCATCTTGATTTTCCTAATTAATACAAAACAGATAGTGGGGTTTTGAGTTGTGGCTTTCCCCGGATATTTATTGTGTTATGTGCCTTTGATTATCTTCCTCTATTGATTATTATTTGTTCGATGTTTATGGGCTTCTACTCCAAAGAGTAGAAGTGGATTCTTGTCTCTTGTTTTAGTATATTACATGAGCTTGTGAATATACAAGTTTTTCTACATGAAGGCAGGGAGAGGAGAGTCAGGATAGAGCAAGAGAGCATGGAGTGAACTCCTAGTAAAATGGACGGTGGTGAATATTTAATCCAGGTGAGAAATTGAAGGCCAAAGGATAAAAATTAGTGACCAAGGGGGCAAAGTGATGAATTTCATGGATAGAGATTCTAAAGGAGAGTATGAGGCAAGGGAACTCATAAGTACACGAAATACTACATAGGATTATAACGGGTTCAGGGGAAGGATGCAACTAAGAGCACAAAACTTGAAAACGCTGATAGACCCAGATGTTGGCACAAAAGCCAAATGATTATGAAACAAAACTTAATATTTGTGCCTGAAATTGAGAAATTAGTCAACTCAGTTAAATTAAAAAGACATAAGACATATAAGATATATTTAATGTGAAATATATATCAAATATAAAATATAAAATATATAGAAATGTATAATATATATAAAATTTAAATTATATCTATATATATATATATATATTAAGAAACAAGATAGACCCATCTCAACTCCAAATTTACCAAGCATCTACTGGAATCAAATATTTGGAGGCAGAAACTTTTCTCAAATTTTACACTCAAAAATAGATTTGCATAAAGTTTAGTAAATTCAAAGTTAATATAAACATAAATTGATTTATTGAGAACTTGAGGGATCCCAAATACTTAATAAAATTGAAATATGTTATTTAAAAATATATATAATAATTATTATTTCCTATCAATTCAAAAATTTTAAATAATTAAATTTTACAATTAAATTATATTTAAAAATATATAATAATAATATTATATTCATTTTACATCACAAATTATAACTATATTTTAATTTTAAATTACCTTTAATTAATTAAAATATCTTAGATAATAATAATAGTAATAATTTAAAATTCAAAAACCTGTTATGAAAATAAAAATAAAAATAAAGAAAATGTGTGCACGCGCACACACACCTTGAGTAATGTTAAGAAAGAGAAAAAGTGGAAGCTCAAGATCTTAAAAAAGCATGAACCTTAATCGAATTTGTTGATTTTAATTGCACAAACCAAATCACACGGTAAAACACAATTCAAGTTCGTGATTTCATAAACTAGCAATTGCCCCCAGAGGTGAAAATGAACACCGATATGAGGAGTGGGGGGGTGTGGAAGGCAATATTCAAGCGAAATATATGGACAATAAAATAAAATCGAAATTGGAGTTTATATATGTCTTCTAAAAAATGTAGCAATAGGTTAAATTTAAGAAGAAAGTTACTAACATAAATGTCTGAGAACAATGACAATCCTTGCGGCCACAAGGTACATAACATAGGAGTTCAATTTCTTTGAGGTTTTTTAAAATGACATGAAATGAATTCTAAACATAAGGGTTGGGTGGAGGCATTCAATGTCATTTAAAGTGTATGTTTTAATAGAAAGGGTGAAAAGGAAATGACAACATTTGATCTTGGTGGAGATGTCTCTGATGGATTCTTGCTTGCTTGAAAGGAGGCAAAGGTCCTTTCTTGTTACACCTAAGAGTTTAGTTGCAACATCATCAGAAGCAATGAAATTTTCCAAATGGATTGTGTGCTCATGCAATTCAAGACAAAGTACGTGTTAGTCACATTCAAGGAAGGCACAATTGCATTTCGTGCAATGCCACATGATCTCAGATTGTTGGACAACCTTTTTCATGCATTGCATCCAATCAACGCTAAGGGGGCATGCAAAGAAGTAACAATATTCCATGTTAATTTTTGTAGAATTAGTACATATGACAATCCATAGAGCTTTCTTGGAGCGGAACATTGAAACAAGTTTAGAGATTTTTTTTTTTAGGGGACTACTAGAGACGCCTATGTATTTTCGACTTAGTGAAAGTGAGAATGCATTGAAACTTGTTTCTTGAAACCATTATTGGAATTGTCGTGTTTTAGCAATATCTGGGTCTATAACAAGGCAAGTGGTGGGGATAGTTCCAATAGTCCTTCCATTGAATTTGACGACATGACTCCCTTTGATTGCAAGGATTGGAGTGGTTCCTAAGGTGTGAAGGTCAAAAAGCTCATCCCCTTCAACATGGCATTGCGGTGACATCAATGTTGCAGTCTGACATGTCACACAAAGTGAGAGTTTTCTTGGGAGTTTTGACGCCATCACATTAGCGTATGAAGGACGTAGGAGAAGTTGAGCTAACAACTCCAACAATGTCAACAATTGAGTTGATAGTTGCAATGCTGAGTGAACTTATTGGCATGAAATGAAAACAATGGGAAGGAATCGACTGATCATCATGTATGCACTAAGACACGGTTGATGTAGAGAAAAGGAGGATCTCAAATGGGCTATTAAGATGATTGTATCTAGGATTATGATTTCTAAGAGCAACCTTCTACTTCAATGGTTTCTTACTTGTTGATGGAAATTTTTCGTTGCAACATTTGGTTATGCCCGGAGTAAGATGACTAATGGAAAATTACAAAGATAAATAGATAAATGACAAAAAAAAGTATGCAAATTCTTATTTAATTCTAAGTATTGAGGAGATTGTTGGCTTATTATGTTTCCATTCTTAGCAAGGAAAATTTCATAGACAAAATGGATTAGTTTTCACACCGATGCTTTTACCAGTCAGGTTAATACAACTTAGAGGACAACTTCAAAAAGCTAGACAAAAAAATTACCAGGCAAAGATTTCCTAGGGGAGGTTGGAGCCATTATTTAGTTTCCAAATGATAATTACATGTATGACCAGCTTGCCCATGTCCAACTCTTCTCTTCTTGATGAAAGAATTGTTGCAATAGAAGCCATGTCGATTCGGCTAAGCACCCTTGATATGAAGGTCCTCAAGAATGTTTTGAAGGATTTTGATTACAATGATTCCAAGGACATTTGTGGTATTTTGGTCCAGTATCCTGGAAACAAAGGGGAGGTTTGAGATAACTTTGATTTCATTAGGAATGTGCATGCCAATGGTTTTAAGGTTTTCTATAGACTTTTATTGTAGATTCAAATTGCAGATTGTGATATGCTAAAAAAATTGACTTGAATCTACTCTACTCATCAGCGAAAACAAAAATTGATCGATGAAATCATGAAGAAGAAAAGGAAGAATTTCAGTCACACGACACAATATTTTTTTGGGAAAGCCTTAGCTAAAACCCCCTGCTATCTGTATATTTCATTAATCAAAAGATATGAAAAGAAAATATAATGCTTGTTCAACCCAAACAATCTCTGCACAAGTACAATCTATCTCATTGCTTCAAAAACTAGCTCAAGCTAATAATTAGCCAAATCTGTTGCCTTCCAAGATCCTACTTCCTTATGTCGTTACCTTGGGAATTAGCCTATATTTAATTGGGAAATTCCTCACTCATAACTGCGCAATCCATGCTATGATTGCATGCATCATCAATTTAATTTAGATAATTTTACAACTGACAGTACATTGTCCTTGAACTCTAATCTCAACTGGTCTTTCTCAGAACTGACATGCATGAGTTATTTATGAGTGAATTATCAATTATCTGATTGATCAGTGGGTGTGAATTAAATCCAATTTAATTCACTTTACCTCTCACTAGTTCCTCCATCAGTTAGAACTAGTTTAACTAAATCTAACTCAGTTAAACTAAATTAAATAATTACAACTCAATAATAACTAAACCTGGGCCCCTAAAATTTATGGATCACTCTACATGACTTTAGATAGACTCCCAACTCGAATTTACTGAGCCAACTAAGTCAACTTAACTTATTTAACTCTTAAAAGTTGCTATGAGAATTAGAATTACAATTTAATTCAAGGAAAAATTAAATTAGGGTTTTTCTTGATGCTATTTTTAATCTTTATTGTTGTTATTGTCAACACTCCCTCTCAACAAGAAATTAATTCAGCTCTATCCCGATCTAGTACCTTTGGAATGTTCTACATGCAACCCTTGTCATTGTTGTTGTTGTGTTGACGTATTGAATCCACCAACATTAAGGGGATATCCCCGGTACGAAATCCCAATTAGACATCACACTGTTTGGTGTAGGAGTCTCATTAGGTATGATGGCTCGGTTTCCATTTACTTAGATATTTTCCTTAGCTCTTGATGTTCAACATATGAGAGTGTTACATTAGTTTATTCAAAAGCGAGGCAAGTGTTCCTGGTGAGTGTGTAATGTAACTGTGTTTAGATTCTCTTACTGCAAAAGGGGGAGAGTAAAGTAAGCGTCTAAGTGAGAGGTAATAGTACCATCTAGGAAGAGACAGGCGAAAACCAGAAAGGTATGTCCAACATCAAGCAGAATATTCCACAGTGGATGCGACAGTCATTAAAACCAAAGTACAAGGGAAGACATGTCCACCATCTAGAAGAGTAGTCCACAATGGATGTGACAGTCATTATAACCAGTAAAACGAAAGGTATGTCTAGTATCCTACGTAGTATTCCATAAGGATGAGACAACAATGATAACCAATATTACATCACATTCCCAACAAGGTAAGTACTAAAACAACTGAAATAGTTCAACTATCTTAGTACATGTGAAACAAACATGAATTAAAAATGTCGAAAGAATAGTCTTAGAAACATCTACAAAACATGCATGAAAACGTGTTGGCCTTAATAGGATTTTGTATTAGGAAAAAGTTCCAAGACACATTTTTATACCATACATCACTAGCCCTGGTAGTGTGACATTAGGGGCACTCTCGCTCCTCGAAGAACTGACTGAAAAATCTCAATGCTTCGTGGGAGGAGCCAAGGTGAAAATTCCTTGCTCATACAAAGGGAGGGGTATATATAACCAAGGGTGATGCTTGACCCTTGTGACTCTTGGACTACCCTCATGATCATTCAACTTCCTATGACTTTTCAACTAACATGACTCTTCATATTCATGTGTGTCCATTGGACTTTCACTTTACATTACATTCGATTTACAATGGATATGGCCCATAATAGTGATGTGGCCTTTGACAGTTCATGACACAACTTGACACGACACTACTGACATGGACTGGCTTACTATGGTGGCAATGTCAAGTTGTTGTTGATGCTGAGTGATGGATGTATTCCTTGATGTGTTTTCTTTTCTCCTCTGCATGGCTTGATGACGCAGGGTCGTCAACGATATTTGGTCTTGAAAGGAGGTTGCATGCATGTGTTCCCTTTTCTTGTTCTTGATGGGCTCCTTTTGTCCATCCAATTGGAAGTAATTATTCTAGCATGTTCACTCCTTCTTCATCTCCTTCATCGTCTCGCCATGATTTAACAATGTACATGTTCCTGCAATTCACTCATGATGAGACGACATCAAATCCAAAACCTCCTAGCCTAAGATGATGCATTGTTATCAATGGACTGGTCCCTAGACAGATGATAAGCTGGGAAGAGGGCCCAACAACTATGAATTGTGTAGCTCTAGGTGACAGGGAGTGAGACTGATCACTGAGACTGTGCAGAGCGCAGTTCAAGCTTGATTGAGGAACTCTAGAGCATAGTTGTCATTGCTGGGAAAAACTGTGAAGAGGGCACTTGGAGGTAGGATTGCACAATTGATATCATCAGTGGCAGATGCAAGGTGAGGCCTTGGGAGGTAGGTCTATATAGTTTTCTGAGGGAAGGCAGGACTAGGTAGTAGAGGGATCAGAGGAGATAGATCTGCATAGTTTCTGGGATCAGTGAGACTTAAGTAAGGGAGGACACTGGAGGGACACCTCTACGCAGTTCTGGGAGGCAAAGAAGGCTTGGGTTTTTGTGCATTGTGGGGTTCCAATAGGCAGGGAGGAGGCTTGATGACTAATCTTGTGAAATGTGCAGTTCAGGTAGGCCTTGAGGTAGCTTCTATGCAATTCTCAGGAGGAAGGAAGGATGCTCAACTCTGGGATTGCGCAGTGCAACAATCCTGGAGGACAGTCTCTATGAACTGTGCAGTTCCAGGTAGTAGAGAAGCATCCCTGAGGGCTAAGACTACGTAGTGTGCAGCTCAGTCAAGATCTGGTGAAGGGGAGTTTTTCAGTCAGAAGGATTTCCAAGGAAATGGCTAAGTGTGGCAGGTAAGTGAACTTGTGAGGAACTTGACATTGTGATCACACACTTAGCATACTTCAATGAAATGACAACGTAGACCACCAGAACAACAAGACAAAGCATTACCCTCTGTGAGATTTTCTAGAACTAAAAGCAACAAGTGCGACACTTAAGATAGAACTTAGGATGACCATGATGACACTTGTTTGATAATGCTTGAAACTTTGTGTATGAGTGTGACCGATGTTTACATAGTTAGGACAACTCAAACACCCAAAGATAAACCTTCGAAATGACCATAATAGGACCGCAAGAATGATAAAGAAATTAACATGCCAAAAGATGACAGTTGGTCAATCGAGCAAAAGGGGTGAAAAGACTCTGAGGGAGCTCACGAAATGAGCTTGAGTGTTTGCAACCATAAATGAGAAACCAAGGAAGCCTTTAAAATTTGAGTGCAAGCCAAAATTTGGAGGGTTTTGTAGCCACTACAACACTTGGCAATGCACTGGTTGGATACCAGCTTTTCTATCTTGGTTCATTTTAGATCATGGCCTTGGTCCTTCAGGGAGAATTAATTCATCATGCAAATTACTTCAGCTTCCCCATTTACCCCATGGGAAGACATGGTTCGCCTTGTACCCTCTCAGTTGAACACAACATAAGATTCAGCCAGATCACAATGTTTCGAATTGGGAAGGGTAGTTTAGCTCGCGAGCTTAGGACTTTTGTAGTATATTTTTTCATCTCTGGTGTTTCTCTGCTGCCATCAGGCCTGGACAGTACCCCAATGGAGTCAGGCAGGAACAAAATAATTTCTCCACTTCCAGCGAGCCTGGACAATACCCTGGTGGAGCTTTTTGCTTCACCTCTCTGCGTAGGTAGCATTTCTCTTCTTTCACCTTTGTTATTTTTTAAAGAGAACTGTGCATAGGCACTCATTTATTTTTGTGGGAGAAGAGGGATCCCAACTTATTGAGATTAGGAGAGGTTGTTCCTTAAGAGAAGCATACAAAGACCTCTGATTCAGTTTTGCTCATTTAGATTTCCCCTTCTCCATTTCTACTAGTTGGATAAGCTTGAAAACACCAAAGTAGAAAAATGAGTATAGGCATGAGGTTTCCTAGACTGGACACAGGTTCATGGTTTGACCAAAACTTTCCTTATAGATGGATCATATTTTCCGTCAAGACTTCATCAGCCAAAATTTACAACCAAACACAAAGAATATGGACACTAGACCATCCAAGGGTTGTAGTGTCAGAAGACTCTTTTAACTTCAGCCACATACACATTCAAAAGCCAGAACACAGTTAGGCACAACACTTATTCACATAAGTAAAAACAAGATGAAACTAAGAAAACAAAACAACAAACAATCAAAAGACTATGTACATAGCGCGGGGCGTTGCCTTGGATCTCATTGAAAATAATATTTCAAGTCTTGGCCATTGACAGGGAGACAGTCAATATTTTCGTCAAGTGATTGTGGACTATACGTGTGTTGGCCAAGCTTCTCATGGACAATAAAAGGACCAATCCACAAGGATTGAAACTTAGTGTGTTTTCCTTTGTCCTCTTGGGCTTTGTCCCACTTTAAGACTAAGTCACCCACACTAAATCTAGTACTCCCTGTAGACTTTCTATCGAACCATCTCTTGATATGGTTTTGGTGGAGTGAAATTTTTTCTTTTTCTTTCATCCTTTCTTCATGTAACTTGTGCAATGTGTCCATCCTACGTTGAACCAAAAGACACGACTTGCCTTGGGATTCTTGGGACAACTGGAGAGTAGGCAAGTAAATGTTCGGCGGGAGGATGACTTCCTTTCCATATACCAGGAAGTAGGGGGAAGTATTCAGAGAAGTATTATGTGTGACTCAGTTAGCCATAAATCATTCACAAGAGCGGAGTGCCAGTTTGTTTTCTTAAAGAATATGGGCTTTTTAATGATGCAAATGAGGTTCTTGTTTGTGGATTCAGCAAGACCATTTCCCCGTGGATAGTAATTAGCATAATTCTTCAAAACAATACCATTTTCCAATGCAAAGTCATAAATCTTCAACGAATAAAAGTATGTGCATTGTAAAAAACAAGTGACGTAGGAATGTCGAACCTAGAAATGCTATTCTGCTGTAGGAAGCTGATGAATTTTTTATCGTTCACTTGTTTTAGTGGAACTACCTCTGTCCACCGCGTGAAATAATATGTAGCAGTCAAAATATAATAATGTTGTTTCGATGAATGTGGGAAAATTTTCCCAATGATGTCCAAGCCCCACTATTGGAATGGTTCTTCCACTGCAACATGCTGCAGCGGGGCTACTGACTTTTGATTTTTTTCGGCACACCTCTGACAGACCGGACACTTGCAAGCATAAGCATGTGCATCCTTCAATAATGTAGGCTAGTAGAAACTGACCCGCATAACCTTGTGCGTTGTGGTGTTCACCGCGAAGTGTCCCGCGGCTGGCCCGTCATGGAGATCACGTAAAACCTTTTCTGAATCTTGTGCCTCCAGGCACTTGAGAAAGATACCATTGTGGTGCTTTCTGTATAGCACCCCATGGACCAGATGGTATGATAAAGCCTTAAGTTAGAGTTCCCTCTTCTACCGCATAGAAAAATTAGAGGGCACGGTGCCATGCTCAATGTACTAGTGCAATTCTGTGTACCAAGAGTTTCCGTGTGAAGTGTGAGAGGCTCACTCAACATTGTACATTTCTATTTCTTACTCCCATTTTGTGAGCTCTTTTTCTTCCTCTTGTACGTGAATTGCTTTTTCTACTAGTTTTCAAAGACCATGAACCTTGATGGTATGAACTGGTTTGATGTCAAGATCATACTCCTGTAATCCAGTCATCTAGTTCACCCTTCTCTCACCCAACTCTTGTTGAACAAGTAGTGATCTCACTGTTGGGTGTGGCACAAAGATAATGCAATGGCTTTTCAACAGGTAGGGTCTGAAATGCTTCACTGCCTTGTACATTGCATAAGCTTGTTTGTCCATGGTGGGATAGTTGAGTTCTGGTCATTGTAGCCTCGCACTCATGAAGGAGATGGATCTCTCATTGTTCAACTCGTCCTTTTGAGTGAGCACTGCAGCGAGTGAAGTGTCGAAAGAAAAAATATAGAGCAAGAAATCTTTGCTGAAGTTTGGGTTGTATAACGTTGGTGCCTCTACTATTGCTTTCTTGATATAGGTGAATGTGTCCTTTTCCATCTTTCCCTGACTGTAAGTTGCGTCTTTCTTGATCATCTCTTGTATGGGTTTCATAATCTGAGCATAGTCAGAGGTGAAATTTCTGAGGAAGTTGATCTTCCCAAAGAAAGACTGCATAGATTTCTTATTCATAGGGTAGGGAATCTGCTGATGGTCCAAACTCTATCCAGATTCACCTTGATCCCACTTTTGGCAATGATGTGTCCAAGAAGGCTACCCTCGGACACTGTGTAGATTCTCTTCTTGGGATTTAAGGATATCCTGTATTTCCAACATCGCTTGAAAATTTTCTTGAGATGGCGCAGGTGGTCTAATCGTTGTCTTGAGAAGACTGTTACATCATCGAGGTAGACCACCACACTTTGTTCGATAAGCCCGTGGAAGGCGATTTCCATTACATGTTGAAATGTTGCACCTGCATTTACTAACCCAAACGACATTCTGCATAAAGTGAACGTACGCCACTTGGTACAGAATGTTGTTTTGATTCTGTCAGACTCTGCTACCAGAACCTGGTTGTATCCTAAAAATCCATCAAGCAAAGAAAAATCTTTGCTCCAGATATTGTCTATAGTATATGCTCCATGGATGGCACCAGGTAGTTTTCCTTGTCTGAGGCACAATTGAGATTACTGAAATCTATGCACAAGTGGATCTCCCTAGACTTATTTCTGATAGGGACTAAATTGGACACCCATGTTGAATGTCACACTTTATAGATGATCATATCATCCAGCAACTTGTTCAGATCTTTCTATATAAGGGACTCAAGTGATGGATGAACCTTCCTTAGCTTCTACTGAAAAGGATTGGCCCCGTCCTTGATCGGTATGATGTGTTGGATTATTCGCATGTCATATGTCTTTAGATCATCGTACGTCCACGCAAATACATCATGGTATTGTTTGAAAAGGTGGATGAAATCCCGCCGCTCTTGTGATGTACAACATGTACCGAGATTCACAAACTTCTGATCCTTTTCTGTTCCCATATTGATTTGTTCGTGCAACAACATAGAGCTATGGGTTTTGGCATTCACAGGTCCCTGAAAAGTGGTTCTACAAGTCATACATCTTTTCACATGATACCACACCCTTGCTGATGAAGATTCCTTTTCTTGTATCGGTTGTTTCCTATAGAGACTATTCATGCTCATCCTCTTCTATCGTTGTGTCCTTGAAGGCATCAATGTTAGCCATGAAATGCAGTATCTGTTGATCATCATAAAAAACGTGTAAATTAGTGATGTTGTCTGGGATAGATGGTTTATACAAAATATCAATAAAAAATTTGCCCCGTAATGGTGACATCCTAGCAGCTACATTTTCCAAGGCGTCTACAACTACATTATGCATTCTTGGTACTGAAATAATGTTAAAATCTTGGAATTGAGATATGAGTTGCCATACCTCTTGTTGATAACTCTTAAGACAAGGTGACACACAGTGTAGAGTGTTACGTACTTGACGCACCATAATTTCTGAATCACCTACCACTTTTAGAACAACAAATTTGATCTCGATGGCTTTCTGTAAGCCCAAGACGAGTACTTCATACTCGACGATGTTGTTCATGCACTCGAACTCCAAGTGGAGATTAAATGTTTTCTCTGCAACATTGAATTGAATCTACTCTACTCATCAGCGGAAACAAAATTGATCGATGAAATCACGAAGTAGAAAAGGAATAATTTCAATCACACATAACAAAGTAATTTTTTTGGGAAAGCCTCTGCTAAAAACCTTTGCTATCTGTTTATTGCATTAATCAGAAGATCTAAGAAGAAAATACAATGCTTGACTTCTCAACTTATATCGATTGTTTTTATTTAGGGCTGGACCATCACTCAGAGGCTCCTTCTAAGTGGTGGTCTTCTGGGTTGCGCGAGTACACTGATACATGTTTACTACAAGCCCAATATTTGGAGCTTCATCAAATGTGGCAAATTATTCTTCTTCATTGTCAGGCTCAGCTTGCTCATTAACCATGAGGTTTTTAGACAATTTCGTAGCCATGCTACTCATTCCAGGGTTCCATTCTAGGCATGTTCTTTCTAAATGATGTTCACGATGAAACGTGCAGTATGAATCTGTCTCGAGTTGGTCAAGGTTCAGAACCAAGTTGGATCTTTGCGCATATTTGGTTGGTTGGATGTTGTTGTTGCTTGAAGCTACATTCTTCTTCGGTGGGTACCTGGAAGGCCTGCTGCTCATGGTTGTATCCAATGTCCGTTGTTTAAGTTCAACTACTTCATTGGTTAGGGACTTGATGAGACAAGTAAGGCTCTCAATTTCACTTGCTTCTTTTTCTTTAGCCTTACTCAAAGAGGTATGAGACCTATTGCCCATGTCTTTAGAGTCCTTAACAGATGCTTCGTCTATAATGACTCCAATAGCGCGCAGGTGTTTCTCTATGGAAATAGCTTCTTCAAAATTTTCTGTTAGTGATGGTTTCACAGCTCGCTTGAAAAACTACGCAATATTGGGCGGCAATGCAGAAGTGTAGTAGTTTACGGTGACGGAGTCATGAGGTTTAGTGTTAGCCAAGAACTTGTTCAAAATGTGGTCAAATCTCTAATTGAAATATTTAACCTTTTCTTTATGCTCCATCTTGAGACTACCCAAATCCTTTAGCAACATGGTGGGGGTCTTGTCTTCAACAAACGTTTGAAGAAAGATCCTTTTAAACACCCCCGAGGTCTGGATGGATTTTGGAGGAAGGATGTGGTGCCATACAACTGCTCTACCATCCAAGGTACACATAAACAATATGCATGCAATTTCATCGTAATGTACCTCGAGTGTCTGCAGATGTAGATAGAACGTGTCTAAGTGATCTTCTGCCTTCACTGTCTTATCAAGGTCATATTTCATTAAGATCTTCTCTGCATGTCTCCGCATATTGTGCAGGACACCTGGAAGTTACAATGGGACCTGAGTCATCCATTCCAAATTTTTTTCATCCATGTTGTCCTCTTCGTCGTGCTCCTCCTCCTCTTCTAAATCTGATGATCCTTCCTTTGAATATGTTGGTTCTTCTTCCTCTTCTCCTCCTCCTTCGTTTCCTTCCCCTCCACCTCCTCCACTGGAACTTGAGCCCGAGAGTAAGAGGTTGTATTCTTCTTCCTTTTGAAAGAGTCGGGGTTCCTCTTCTTTCTCCATAGCTTTTTCCAGCTCCTCAAGAGTGGCGAAGATCGCTTCTTCAACAGATGAAACTACTACTCTTATGGGGGTAGTCTTTTGCTTCTTTTGAGAATATGGAAGAGCATACACTCCCAGAATTAGTCCAACAACTTTTGAAAATTGATGGGTGATGGGACGGACAACTCAAATTTGATGATATGGGATTTCATGTTCAGGTCTGGGAGGTGAGCTATGACCAACTTTAGAATTGCGTGTAGGGGAGAGGGAGTGACTGTTACTATCATGATCAGATAATGGGTGAGTGGGGTCGGTGGGACAATCAGCCATAAAATACTGGTGGCCCTCCTTCTAGCGCCAAAAATGCTGATGGTAGTGGATCTGCCAACATTTAGGGTATCTCCCCGATATGAAGTCCGAATTAGACCTCACACCATTTGGCGTAGGAGTCCCATCCAATATGATGGCCCGGTTTCCATTTACTTAGAGATTTCCCTTAGCTCTTGTTGTTCAGCATATGAGAGTGTTACACTGGTATCTTCAAAAGCGAGGTGAGTGTGCCTGGTGAGTGTGTAATGTAACTGTGTCTAGGTTCTCTTACTACAAAAGGGGGAGATTAAAGTGAGCCTCTAAGTGAGAGGTAACAGTACAACCTAGGAAGAGAAGCACGCGAACTAGAACGGTATGTCCAACATCTAGCGGAATAGTCCACAACGGATGCGGCAGTCATTAAAACCGAAGTATAAGGGAAGACACATCCACCATCCAGCGTCCACAATGGATGTGATGGTCAGTATAACCAATAAAAAGGAAGGTATTCTATTATCTTGCGGAGTAGTCCACAAGGATGAGATAACAGTGATAACCAATATAGCACATCCCCACAGCTTTTGCCAGCTCCTCAAGAGTGGCGAAGATCGCTTCTTCAACAGATGAAACTACTACTCTTGTGGGGGTAGTCTTTTGCTTCTTTTGAGAATATGGCAGAGAATACACTCCCAGAATTAGTCCAACAACTTTTGCAAATTGATGGGTGATGGGACGGACAACTCAAATTTGATGATATGGGATTTCATGTTTAGGTCTGGGAGGTGAGCCATGACCAACTTTAGAATTGCGTGTAGGGGAGAGGGAGTGACTGTTACTATCTTGATCAGATAATGGGTGAGTGGGGTCGGTGGGACAATCAGCCATAAAATACTGGTGGCCCTCCTTCTAGCGCCAAAAATGCTGACGGTAGTGGATCTGCCAACATTTAGGGTATCTCCCCAATATGAAGTTCGAATTAGACCTCACACCATTGGCGTAGGAGTCCCATCCAATATGATGGCCTGGTTTCCACTTACTTAGAGATTTCCCTTAACTCTTGTTGTTCAGCATATGAGAGTGTTACACTGGTATCTTCAAAAGCGAGGTGAGTGTGCCTGGTGAGTGTGTAATGTAATTGTGTCTAGGTTCTCTTACTAAAAAAGGGGAAGATTAAAGTGAGCCTCTAAGTGAGAGGTAACATTGCAACCTAGGAAGAGAAGCACGCGAACCAGAATGGTATGTCCAACATCTAGCGGAATAGTCCACAGCGGATGCGGCAGTCGTTAAAACCGAAGTATAAGGGAAGACACATCCACCATCCAGCAAAATAGTCCACAACGGATGCGATGGTCAGTATAACCAATAAAAAGGAAGGTATTTCTATTATCTTGCAGAGTAGTCCACAAGGATGAGATAACAGTGATAACCAATATAGCACATTCCCAACAAGGTAAGTACTAAAACAACTGAAATAGTTCAACTATCTTAGTACATGTGAAACAAACATGAATTAAAAATGTTGAAAGAATAGTCTTACAAACATCTACAAAACATGCATGAAAATGTGTTGGCCTTAACAAGCTTCTGTATTAAGAAAAATTTCCAAGACACATATGTACACCATACATCACTAGCCCTAATAGTGGGACATTGGAGCCACTCCTCGCTCCTCAAAGAACTGACTGAAAACTCTCAATGCTTCGTGGGAGGAGCCAAGGTGAAAAGTCCTCGCTCATACAATGGCAAGGGTATATATAACCAAGGGTGATGCTTGACCCTTGTGAATCTTGGACTACCCTCATGATCGTTCAACTTCCTATGACTTTTCAACTGACACAACTTGACACGACACTGCTAACATGGACTGGCTTGCTGTGGTGGAAATGTCAAGTTGTTGTTGCTGTTGAGTGATGGATGTATTCTTGGATTTGCTTTATTTTCTCCTCCACATGGTTTGATGTTGCGGGGTCTTCAACGACCTTTGGTCTTGAAAGGAAGTTGCATGCATGTGTTCCCTTTTCTTGTTCTTGATGAGCTCATTTTATCCATCCAACTGCAAGTATGACTTCTATCATTTTCAATCTTTATTCATCTCCTTCATGTCTCGCCATGATCTAATAGTGTACCTGTTCCTACAATTCACTCATGACGGGATGACATCAAATCCAAAACCTCCTAGTCTAAGATGATGCATTGTTATCCATGGACTAGGCCCGAGACAGATGATGGGCTAGGAAGAGGGCGCAAAAACTACGCATTGCATAGTTCTAGGTGACAGGGAGGGAGACTGGTCACTGAGACTGTGCAGAGCGTAGCTCAGGGTTGACTGAGGAACTCTGGAGCACAGTCTCCACTGTTGGGTAAATTTGCATAGAGGCCACTAGGAGGTAGGATTTTGCAGTTGAGATCATCAGTGGCAACTGCAAGGTGAGACCCTGGGAGGTAGGTGATGAGCCTCGGTATTGCAACAAGAATGTTGCAACTCCCAAGGCTACTGACTTTAATTATTAACCCGGGGTTCGTATAAACTTAAGAGGTGTCAGAACTATATGTGTGGCATACAATGTTTCCTTCCTTTGCTGTCATGATGTAATGGAGTGCATGTACTAAAGTCAAATCCTAAACTAATTGCAGAAAATGAAATGTTTGAAATGGAGCCTTAACCTATTGCAGGAGAAACTAGAAGGAAAGAGACGAAATTCAATGTTAAATCACACCATTTCCTAATTAACTGCCAAGAAATTATGCTTTGCAATAATGCTAAATTATCATGAACCAAATGCTACTATCTAGAAGGAAAGAGATGAAAATTCAATGTTAAATCACACCATTTCCTAATTAACTGCCAAGAAATTATGCTTTGCAATAATGCTAAATTATCATGAACCAAATGCTACTATCTAAGCATAGAAGTAAGAAGCATAAAACATCACTTATGTGCAAGTAAAGGGACTGAAATAAATCTGTTTTTGTCTTTTTGTCTTTTCATGCAAAATCAAGTATGCAAACTAATTTCCTTTGGTGATGTGGCAGGTGGCTTGGAGATGATGGTGAATGGTCAGAAGGTTTGGAAGACAAGTAGGGACCCTTTTATAGATTCCTAGAGGCTTTTTCTCAATTCAGCCTCAAAACAGGCTTTCCTACAAGATGCTACAGTGATTTCCTAAATGATCCCCTTATTTCCCACACGATATACAAATTTACTATAATTCATCGAATGACCAAGAAAATCAAATCCAAATTGGATGGGACAAATTTTGGTATTAATTAGAATGTCTTAGGTCCCCATTCCAAGTAGAATCACTCAAAAAGACTTATGTTAACCTATGCAAAAAAATATAAAAAAAATTACTAGTCAAAAATCTAGAAATTCGAGAACTAGTGAGCTAGTAAATCTGAAAAATGCCTAACCAAATCAAGTGAAAATGCAATGGGGTAATTTTTGTTATGAACTAGAATTTTTTTTTTGATTTGATGCAAGTGGAATTAATTCAATTGAATCTCATTAGCACGCTCTAAAAAAGAGCATAAATTTACTATTCTTCGCTAAAAAGGAGGTCTAGCAATCTAGATTTGGGAATAAGAAGACTAATCCAAGCAACTCAATGATTACTATGAACTTCCAAAGCTTTTCCAAGGATGAAATAATGCTTGTGATCCTACAAAAGAACTTACATCAACCTTTTAACTCGTCCTAAAACAAGAAATCATTAATACTAAATGCAGAAGTAGAAAGAAATAAAAACTAGAGATGCACGTGAATAAGCATTGAAAAGAAGGAAATAAAATGATACAAAAGGGCTCTGAGGCTCTTGGGATGGCCAAACCCAAGTAAACTCAAAGAAATATGGAGGAGAACAAGATTTAGAAGCTGAACATGACACCAATCTTCATTATTTTCATCAATAGAATTACATCCCTGCAAGAAAATACAATGGAGCTGCAAAATAACAAGCTCTCTCCACAATAACACTAATGAACATCTCCCTCTAGAGGCATATTTGGCTTGGTACTTATAAAAAATGATTAGGAATTATTCCCCATGAATGGAGGAAGCTTTCCCCACCAAAATCCCTTGATTAGTGGATCTAGTCCCCAATACTAGGAATTTGCATTAAAGGACAGGGAATACATTCCTAGATTTTCTCAATCATTCCCTAGAGGAAAATTCAACTTGGTACTTATAAAAAATGATTAAGTATCATTCCCCATGGATGGAGGAATATTTCCCCACCGAAATCCCTTGATTAGTGGATCTTCTCCCTTGATTGGTGGATCTTCTCCCTTGATTAGTGGAACACATTCCTAGATTTTCTCAATCATTGGAGTTCCACAATTTGTGCCATAATTCCATAATATCTTATTGACTTATTATTTATTATTGATCCTCCAGTAGTAGGGAACAAGTCCCTAAATTATCTCCTACTCTAACTCTTCATAATCTGCCCAATATTCTCATAATATTCCACAAAAAATAAATAATATTAGGCACAAATATTCAATTATTCATAAACCTTCCTAATGAATATATTAAAGTTAAAAATAAATTATCTAATGCAAAAAGAGAGGTTTAATGTGCTGAAGGATGGTCATAGGCCTTAATTTATGTTTTAAATTAGAGGCATGGGCCTTAATTTATGTCTAATTTAGAGGCCCATCATACCCCCCTGCTGAAAGTGTTGCTCATCCTCTGAGCAACTTAGTGACCTCATTGTGCCTCATCCATGGCCCTGGTGGCCTCTCTCTTGTGCATTAAGAATCTTGGTTGTAAGCTCTGCAAGGACAAACCCAAAAACATAATTGTGCAAAGAAAAATAATTGTTTCATGAGACCATTTGCTTTCTTTCTTGCCCTTTATTCAAGATGGGTTCTTTAATATTTTTTAGCTTGGAAAGGTCTTCCACGTCCTTATCAACCTTATGCTACCTTGTTCCGCCATTTAGACACCTCTAACACCTTCAAAATGCATTTAGATGAGAACTAGGACATCATGTAGTAATTCCTGTCAAAACTACAGGAAACCTACAAGAAACCCTGTTAAAACTACAAGATACCAGTTTTGAGCATAAATGATAGTCTGAGGTTAGGGAAGGCCCTTACTTGACTTCCATGCCTTTCTCCCATTTTTATAACATCTTTTAGGCCTTGGAAAAAATCTAGAAAGAGATTAGAGACCTCTTGGAAACCCTCTTTTTATCACTGCAGTTTGAGTTCTGTTTTCATGGCGAATGCCCCACTTCCTTTTGTTGCCTTCTTCTTCTCTTTTGTGGCCTAGGTGACTGCCTAATCGCCTTGGAGTTCTCTGAAAAAGCTTTTCCATCTTGGGGTTTAGCATAATTTGTTCATTTCTTCCTTCTTGTAGCAACATTCTACCTTCCTATAGTAGTCATTCCTCCTCTTTCAGGGTCTTCTAATTGTATGAGAGTCTTCTTCCCTTTCTTGTTGTTTTCTGATGACTCCTTTGTTTGTGCAGGTACCTATGGTTGAAGATGGTGGTGGTGCTGCTGCTTTGGAGCTCCTTCTGCTCTTGGATCATCATGTTGGAGGCTTGTTGCTGTTATGATTTGTATTCTGTGGGATAGGATGCTACAAGATTTCCTACAGGATGTCCTGTAGCTGCTTCTCCCTCAGAAATCTTAATCATACACTTTTCTGAGATGGTGACATGGATGGAGAGAAAGAATAGGAGTGTGGAGAACAAGGAATGCTTAGGTGATGCTCTCTATTCCTCCCTATTTCCCTTCTTTTCGAAGACTATTTTTTTTTTTTGAAACTGATTTTGTTTTTAAGGGTCAATGCAGGGGTGATGATAGTGGACAAGGTATGGTGATGGAATGATGAAGGGGGTGCATTTTAATGGCATAGCAAGTCATTTATTTTCCTTAGGATTGCCTCCTGTAGCATTTCTGGGTCACTGTAATTCCTACAGGATCATCCTGTAGAAAACATAGTCCTTTTGTAAATTGAAGTAAAGGAGTGGAAAAAATGGCAGAAATGGTGGAGGAATGAATGGAAATGAGTGGTAAAATAAAAATGTGAGTGATAGGGGTCTCTTTGTGATCCTCCTTTGCTCTTTGACCATCCTTCTTGCTGACCTGCAAATGGAAATTTCATGAAAATGGAGAGGATGCTCTCTTTGTTTTTTTTTTTTCAAGAATGAAATGGGATGGATGAATGATGAATAAATAGTGAATATGAAGTGGATGGAGGGCTTGGAGTGTTGTGGTGACCTTGGCCTTTGCAAAAAAATCTTCTTTTAACTGCTGTCCTCATTCCTTGAAATCATCACCCTTCATAATTTGACTTTTCAACATTGCATGAGTGAAGGAGTGAGCTGCAATCAACTAGTTGAAGGCGGCTGAGACTGTTGACCCATCCTTAGCTTATAAAACCTCATCTCTCATGCATTGACAACAAATTTCTAACTATAATATGCTCAAGAGAAGAGGTCAAGAATATTTCATACATGTACGTACCTGATGGTTGTTATAGAGACATGCATGTTGTTGCTAAGTTGATGTTGATGTGCAGGTGTTGGATGGTGATGTTGATGATCTTGATGTTGCTGCTAAGCTCTGGAGGAGCTTCTTTGACCTCTATATCTCCTTTAAATTGCTCACTGCCAATCCTGTAGGCGTTGTTTTGTATCCTGTAGGTTTATAGGAGAACGACTTGTTTTGTCCATATCTCCCAAATGGTAGATTGGATTGAGTTGAAACATTTTGAGAATGTTTCCATCATGATTATGCACCTCCCCATAGAAAACATTTGGTCAATGGATGCACGGATCTCGAGAAAAACTAAAAATGGATAAAGGTCATGGAGGCCGATTTATTGGAAATCATGCACTGGAATTTGCTGAAATTGCTTGGGCATGTTACCATCATCCATATGCATCTCCCCATGAAACTATTTTTTAAATGGATGCATGGATATCGAGAAAATGCAAAAAAGGCTAAAGGTGATGGAGGCCTATTTCTTGGAAACCATGCATTGGAATTTTCTGAAATTGCTTGAGCATGTTACCATCATCCCTATGCATCTCCTCCTAAAATAGCTTGCCAAATGGATGCATGGTTTTCAAGTTATGGCAAAAACAAATTTCTGCTCTATGTATTTTTGTATCATGTAGTAAAACAGAGCATCTTGTAGTTTTTTAGGACAACAAGGAAAATGAGTGGTAGAAGCTTGAGAATGATGGGTGGATGGTGAAAATAGATGAGGGTGATCGATTGGCATGGCCTTGGCCTTGTTGGAGCATTTGAGTGAAGTAGGAGAAAGTCAAAATTTGACTTCTTTTGACTAGGCTTGACCAATTTTCCTTTTGGTACCAACTTGTTCTTGTTGCTTGCAGATGTTGGAGAGTACATGCATGCATGGAGCAAGGATTCTTTTATTTTTTCTCTTTTTTTCTTAGGCCTACTAGCCGCCTCAATGAGGTTTTCAACTAGTAGGTCTGCCTAGGCACCTCAAAGGAGGTTTTCACCTAGGATCTTCTTTTTTCTCTTTTTTTTTTCTTTTTTTCCAACCCATTGACTGCCTCATGGAGGTTTTCAATCAATGAGCCAATCTGAGGCGCCTCCAAGGAGGTTTTCACCTTAGATTTTTTTTTTTTTTTTTTTTCCCTACCCTACCTTACTTGAAAAAAAAAATCACTTTCAAGTATAAGAATACTTCCAATGGAGCCATGTGCACATCAAGATGACAAACAAAATGATGTGGAGGCTTGAAATGTATGCTTTGACATGTACCTGGATTTTAGAGACCAAATGATTTGACTTTGAAAGGATCAAGCATAGTTGAGGAAGAGAGTATTGCTGCAACTTAATGACTATCTAGAACCATATTTCAATATAGTTGTCATGCCTCTGGTCTACTTGCTGATTTGGATCATCTTGGATGTCTTCTTCTACCATGATCTTCAATTGTTCCTCTTTTTGTTGATTGATCTCTTGAACACATGGAGGACTTGATGATAAGCATGAGGGAGCTCTCTCGATCTCTGATTTCGATGTATGCTCTTCATCAAGTGCAACCCATGATTCTTTCTCCTCTTAAAATTGTACATGAACCTCTCTATTAGATCCTCTAGACTCTCATCTACTCTTTGATTCATTCTAAAGATTTCTTCTTTAAGATCATGATCTTTATATTTTTCTATAAATATCTTTTGCATATCATTCCATGATATTATTGAATTAGTCCCTAAACTCATGAACCATCTAAGAGCTCTATCCTTCAATGTTGTTGGAAACAATCTCAGTTTTTGAGTTTTTATTAAGTAACCATAAGATCTACAAACAATTTCAAATTCAAAGATAAAGGTTTCTGGATCCTCTGACCTTAAACCATGAAATTTTGGAAGAAAAGATGGAGGGATGTTCTTCATGTGCACACTTCCATCAATATCTTGAATGGGAAATCCGATAGGATCTTCCTCATTGTCATCATCATCATCAATTTCTTCTACATTCTTCGCCATCTTCTTCTTCTACCTGCAAAACTAAATGGTGATATGGCTCTTAATTCACCATGTGATCAAATGGGGGGTGGATTGGTGTTGGAGAATTTTGTTTTTGTTTTTATGATTGAATGAAAACTATAATGCAATGCAATTTTCTACTTTTGAAATTAAACATGCCTAATGAAAATATTTTGTTTTTGCAAAAAGTGAAAAGACATGAATCAACTAGGGAAGAAAACAATGCATAATTTGACATGTCCCCAGCAATGGCGCCAAAAAGTGATGAGCCTCGGTATTGCAACAAGAATGTTGCAACTCCCAAGGCTACCAACTTCAATTATCAACTTGGGGTTCGTACAAACCAAAGAGGTGTCAGCACTATATGTGTGGCATACAATGTGTCCTTCCTTTGCTGTCATGATGTAATGGAGTGCATGTACTGAGGTCAAATCCTAAACTAATTGCAGAAATTGAAATGTTCAAAATGGAGCCTTAACCTATTGCAAGAAAGAAACTACAAGGAAAGAGACGAAAATTCAATGCTAAATCACACCATTTTCCTAATTAACTGCAAAGAAACTATGCTTTGCAATAATGCTAAATTATCATGAACCAAATGCTACTATCTAAGCATGGAAGTAAGAATCATCAAACATCACTAGTGTGCAAGTAAAGGGACTGAAATAAATCTGTTTTTGTATTTTTGTCTTTTCATGTAAAATCAAGTATGCAAACTAATTTCCTTTAGTGATGTGGCAGGTGGCTTGGAGATGATGGTGAATGGTCAGAAGGCTTGGAAGACAAGTAGGGACCCTTTTCTAGATTCTTAGAGGCTTTTTCCTCAATTCAGCCTCAAAACAGGCTTTCCTACAGGATGCTACACTAATTTCCTACAGGATCCCCTGATTTCCTACAGGATGTATAGATTTACTATAATTCATCGAATAACCAAGCAAATCAAATCCAGATTGGATGGGACAATTTTTTTTATTAAGTAGGATGTCTTAGGTCCCCATTCCAGGTGGAATCACTCAAAAAGACCTTTGTTAACCCATGCAAAAAAATATAAAAACATTACTAGTCAAAAATATAGAAATTGGAGAACTAGTGAGCTAATAAATCTGAAAAATTCCTAACCAAATCAAGTGCAAATGCAATGGGGTATTTTTTTTATGAACTAGAATTCTTTTTTTATCTGATGCAAGTGGAATTAATTCGATTGAAGCTCGTTAGCATGCTCTAAAATAACATAAATTTATTGTTCTTCGCTAAAAAGGAGGTCTAGCAATCTAGATTTGGGAATAAGAAGACTAATCCAAGAAACTCAATGATTACTATGAACTTCCAAATATTTTCCAAGGATGAAATAATGCTTATGATCATGCAAAATAATTTACATCAACCATTTAACTCAATCCTAAAACAAGAAATCATTAATACTAAATGCGCAAGTATAAATAAATAAAAACTAGAGATACATGTGAATAAGGAGTGAAAATAAGGAAAGAAAATGATACAAAAGGGCTCTGAGGCTCCTGGGATGGCCAAGCCCAAGGAAACTCAAAGACCTATGGAGGAGAACAAGATTTAGAAGCTGAACATGACACCAATCTTCATTATTTTCATCAATAGAATTACATCCCTGCAAGAAAATACAATGGAGCTACAAACATACAAGTTCTCTCCACAATAACACTAATGAAAACCCCCCCTAGAGGCAAATTCGACTTGGTACTTCTAAAAAATGATTAGGAATCATTCCCCATGAATGGAGGAAGCTTTCCCCACCAAAATCCCTTGATTAGTGGATCTAGTCCCCAATACTAGGAATATGCATTAAATGGTAGGGAACACATTCCTAGATTTTCTCACTCATTCCCTAGAGGCAAATTTGACTTGGTACTTATAAAAAATGATTAAGAATTGTTCCCCATGGATGGAGAAAGATTTCCCCACTGAAATCCCTTGATTAGTCGATCTGCTCCCTTGATTGGTGGATCTGCTCCCTTGATTAGTAGAACACATTCATAGATTTTCTCAATCATTGGAGTTCCACAATTTGTGTCATAATTCCATAATATCTTGTTGAATTATTATTTATTATTGAACCTCCAGTAGTAGGGAACAAGTCCCTAAATTATATCCTCCTCCAACTCTTCGTAATCTGCCCAATATTCTCATAATATTCCACAAAAAATAAATAATATTAGGCACAAATATTCAATTAATCATAAACCTTCCTAATGAATATATTAAAGTTAAAAATAAATTATCTAATGCAAAAAGAGAGGTTTAATGTTTTGAAGGATGGTCATAGGCCTTAATTTATGTTTTAAATTAGAGGCATGGGCCTTAATTTATGTCTAATTTAAAGGCCCATCAGCAGGTCTATGCAATTTTCAAAGGGAAGGCATGATTGGGCAAAAGAGGG